>JASANH010001723.1:600000-1030193 GCA_030248295.1 Mesodorylaimus sp. YZB2_4 | reverse complement strand
CTTGATTATGCATGGGGCCAGAAACCTCCTCATAAGCCCGCACATAGCGCATCCAAGGCGGCGTATGCGGCACATGGTTGTATATGGAGCCGGTTAGTGGCGGTGACCCCGACTTAATTATGCATTGGGCCATAAGCCTCCATAAGCCGCCACATAGCGCATCTGATGCGGCGTATGCGGCCACACGGCTCCATATGGAGCTGCAGAGTGGCGGTGACCCCCGACTCGATTCTTAATGGTGCTATAAGGCTCCATAAGCCGCCACAATAGGCGGCGTCTGAGGCAACGTATGCGGCCACATGGCTCCAGATGGAGCCTGTTAGTAGCGGTGACCCCACTCTATTTGAAATGGCGCCATAAGGCTCCATGAGCCACCACATAGCGCATCTGTGGCGGCGCATGTGGCCACATGGCTCCATATGGAGCTGTAGATAGTGGCGGCGACACCCACTCGATTCTTAATGGCGCCATAAAGCTCCATAAGCCGCCACATAGGCGGCGTCTGAGGCAACGTATGCGGCCACATGGCTCCATATGGAGCTGGATAGTGGCGGCGACACCCACTCGATTCTTAATGGCGCCATAAGGCTCCATAAGCCGCCACATAGACGGCGTCTGAGCGTATGCGGCTACATGGCTCCATATGGAGCTGGGATAAGTGGCGGCGACCCCCACTCCATTTTTAATGGCGCCATAAGGCCCCATAAGCCGCCACATAGGCGGCGTCTAAGCCAACGATGCGGCCTTATGGCTCCATATGGAGCCTGTTAGTAGCGGTGACCCCACTCGAATCGAAATGGCGCCATGAGCCTCCATAAGCTGCCGCCACATGGCGATTCTAGGGCGGCGTATGTGGCCACACGAATCCATATGGAGCCTGTTAGTGGCGGTGACCCATGGATTCTAAAATGGCGCTATAAGGCTCCATGAGCCACCACATAGCGCATCTGTCGCGGCGCATGCGGCCACATGGCTCCATATGGAGCTGGATAGTTGCGTCAACATTAATCTCATCCTAATGGCGCCATAAGGCTCCATAAGCCGCGACATAGGCGACGTTGAGCGTATGCGGCCACATGGCTCCAGATGGAGCTGGATAGTGGCGGCGACACCCACTCGATTCCGAACTGGCGCCATAAGGGCTCGACAAGCCGCCACATAGACGGCGTCTGAGCGTATGCGGCCACATGGCCCCCATATGGAGCTGGAGAGTGGCGGCGACCCCCACCTCATTTCTTAAGGCGCCATAAGGCCCCATAAGCCGCCACATAGGCGGCGTCTGAGCCAACGTATGCGGCCTTATGGCTCCATATGGAGCCTGTTAGTAGCGGTGACCCCACTCGATTTAAAGTGGCGCCATAAGCCTCCATAAGCTGCCGCCACATGGCGATTCTAAGAGCGGCGTATGCGGCCACATGGCTTCATATGGAGCCGGTTAGTGGCGGCGACCCCCACTCGATTCTAAATAGCGCCATGAGCCTCCATAAGCTGCCGCCACATGGCGATTCTAGGGCGGCGTATGTGGCGTACACGAATCCATATGGAGCCTGTTAGTGGCGGTGACCCCACTGGATTCTAAATGGCGCCATAAGGCTCCATGAGCCACCACATAGCGCATCTGTCGCGGCGCATGCGGCCACATGGCTCCATATGGAGCTGGATAGTGGCGTCGACACCCACTCGATTCCTAATGGCGCCATAAGGCTCCATAAGCCGCCACATAGGCGACGTCTGAGCGTATGCGGCCACATGGCTCCATATGGAGCTGGATAGTGGCGGTGACCCCCACTTGATTCTTGATGGCGCCATAAGGCTCCATAAGCCGCTACATAAGCGGCGTCTGAGGCAACGTATGCGGCCACATGGCTCCATATGGAGCCGGTTAGTGCGGTGACCCCCACTTGATTCTGCATGGCGCCATAAGCCTCCATAAGCTGCCGCCACATGGCGATTCTAAGGCGGTGTATGCGGCACGGCCAGGAGCATGGCTCCATATGATCCGGTTAGTGGCGGTGACCCCCACTTGATTCTGCATTGCGATATAAGCCTCCATACGCCGCCACATAGCGCATTCGAGGCGGCGTATGCGGCCACACGAATCCATATGGAGCCTGTTAGTAGCGGTGACCCCACTCGATTCTAAATGGCGCCATAAGCCTCGATAAGCTGCCGCCACATGGTGATTCTAAGGCGGCGTATGCGGCCACATGGGGGGGGACCCACTTGATTCTGCATGGCGCCATAAGCCTCCATAAGCCGCCACATAGGCGGCGTCCGAGGCTACGTAGGCGGCCACATGGCTCCATATGGAGCTGGATAGTGGCGGCGACCCCCACTCGATCCTGAATGGCGCCATAAGGCTCCATAAGCCGCCACATAGGCGGCGTCTGGGGCAACGTATGCGGCCACATGGCTCCATATGGAGCTGGATAGTGGCTGTAGAGCCCATCGATTCTGCATGGCGCCATAGGCGTTCCATTAAGCCGCCACATAGGCGGCGTCTGGGGCGACATCTGCGGCCACATAGCTCCATATGGATCCGGTTAGTGGCGGTGACCCCCACTTGATTCTGCATTGCGATATAAGCCTCCATAAGCCGCCACATAGCGCATTCGAGGCCGCATTGTGCGGCCACGCGATAATCAACCTGTTCGTAGCGGTGACCCCACTCGATTCTAAATGGCGCCATAAGCCTCGATAAGCTGCCGCCACATGGTGATTCTAAGGCGGCGTATGCGGCCACATGGCTCCATATCGATCCGGTTAGTGGCGGTGACCCCCACTTGATTCTGCATGGCGCCATAAGCCTCCATAAGCCGCCACATAGGCGGCGTCCGAGGCTACGTATGCGGCCACATGGCTCCATATGGAGCTGGATAGTGGCGGCGACCCCCACTCGATCCTGAATGGCGCCATAAGGCTCCATAAGCCGCCACATAGGCGGCGTCTGGGGCAACGTATGCGGCCCTGGCTCCATATGGAGCTGGATAGTGGCTGCGACCCCCACTCGATTCTGAATGGCGCCATAAGCCTCCGGCGGCGTCTGAGGACGTATGGGATGGCTCATATGGAGCTGGAAGTGGGGGACCCCGATCTGATCGGCGCGGTGTGAGCCTCAAAGCGCCAATAGGCGGCGTCCGAGGCAAGATGCGGCAATGGCTCAAGGAGGGAAGGGCGGCGCCTCGATCGAGGCGCAAGGCAGGCGCCAAGGCGGCGTCAGGCAGCAGTGTGCGGCAATGCTCATATCGAGCTGGATAGTGGCTGCGACCCTCAGATCGATGCGCATAAGCCTTATAAGCGCGCTTATGGGGATTGACGGCGCCATACAGAATCAAGCACTCGAGTTAGCGTAAGTTGTTGTCACCGCTCCAACCTGTTCCATGTAGAGTAGTCTGTGCAGGCACGTGTGATGAAAGTTGGCTTGGTTATAACCAACAGATTTAGCCATACCACACTCAATGATGGCTTCCCCAAAGTGCGTTAACACCGATACACGGCCCTGATACAGAAACAGACACTATGTACTATTTATACGCTTTCTACTGTAACACACGTGTCTATGGGGTGCAAGGTCAGACAAACACTGTCAGAAAAGAAAAACCAGTATTGTTAAGACAAGGCCTGTTGCACACATGGTAGATCCAGAAGCATTTCTGGTTCCTGTCGCTTGGCGGGTCAGGAATTGTGGTCCATCTGGGACATCAGCGCGGCGCGATGTGAGTGCAAAAACAAGAACTCGTGCAAACACAAGGGCAGCGGCATATTTGAATAAAGATGGTTCGTAGCACAAGGCTGGAGATATTTCCTTGGTGTTCATGATATAGCAAATTTGTCATGGGCAAAACGTCTCGTAGGATTCACGATAGATAAGAGTATACTTGGACAGTATACTTGAGCATTGTGTTGGTACCGCCCGCCCCTCCCTCCCTAGATTCTCACTGCCAAGACGCCCTAATTGCGATATATCACGTGTGAGAAAATCATAGCATAGTCTCCGTTGGTTTGAAAATCAGTGTGGTTCAGTTTTATTCTTACACAGTAGTATGATGGTCAGTAAGCTAAGTTGGGTGTGTCAGCTACTACACACTTGCACCAGGATTGGTCCTGTACCTGCTGTATCATATCGTATGCAGGGTCTTTAATTTATTACACCACATCTTTTTCCTTGGCAGCTGGATTGGCTTCTTGCCTCTTCAATAGAGGAGCGTGAAAAGATTAGCCTATCCTCGGTAATTCTAGGACAAGCTAATGGACGGACTTAGCCACAGGAACGAGCCCACGTAGCTCACGACACTTCGTGTATCGTTTATTTTTCAACCATACACAAGGGCCCTTTAGGCTCACAATTCAGAGGGCGTGTGACCAGCACGCCTGGCGGTCGGGAGTAATCGATACGCTGCCCTGGCTGGGACGTCAACCTCTTCGGTTGATGTTCCAAGGGCAGGTATAGTCGCGAGACTTGCCTACCTCCAGTCGGGTTTTTTGCTCAGACTCTTCGATCTCGACTATCTCCCACCGCCTGGGTGCGCTGGTTACATTGGCGTCACGAACCGAAGGGCCCTTTTCGATGTAGGCCCCTTATGGACTAGTGTGCTAGCCCGGGTGGTTGAGGTGAACGCCGGACTGGCGCGCCTACGCTTGCTGTGGCCCGGGGTTCCCTGCAGTTGTACTCCTCACCAGACTTTGGTCTGGGTTGCCTCCACTGAGGGGTCAGCGGGCGAAACCTACTCCGCTTTGATCCAGTGCAGATAAGGTATCCACGCCTATTACAAGCGTGCGTGGTCCAACCTCTAGATCGAATTAGACCCGCGGCATCTAGTTCTAGCGAGATTTGACCAATGCAGACTGACTCTCCACATTCTAGGCGGTAGAGTTCTTCTCCAAGGTAGATGCGTTGATCTCGTTTTATCCAATATGACTTAGCGATTTCCACATCGTGCGCTGTGAGTTGCGCCCCTTCAGCATTGTTTTGCTCTCTGCTTTTCCGTCCAAACTTTTTACACAATGCCGTTACTCGAAGCAGATGTATGTCAAGCATCTTTTGTTGTTAGAAAGAGCACTTTTGGGGTATTTTGAACCACGATACCTGTGGTTTAACTAGTTCGTATGTCTCTGATTCGAAAAAGCAGTCCCCCGCTATTTGGCATATACTGTACATACGCTTTTCCCTCCCAAGACAGCACCATCAGACAATTATGTGATGCATATCGCTGATACGGACGCAATTTGCAAATGTATTTGACCTTTTGTCATGGTCACAGCCGTTGTCATTAACCATTGCTGAACTGCCGCTTCAGTGAGTCTCTGCCATCCATGGGCCCTGCGTACGCCATTTCCCCATTACGACGTAATATACAAGCATCCATCATCTATATTCATAACGTACGAGGAGGTACATATGTAGGATACTTAAACTACATGCACGAGAAATCATCTCCTGCTCCCAAATATTGATTCAATCACGATTATAACCGTAAATAAAAGGAACGAAATGGCATGCTAAGGCCACAATCCATCTCCATTGTAACACTGTATGTGGACTTATCAAATCTTGATTTTGTCTTCCGTGCTACTCAAGATGATATCAGTGAATGACGTCTTGAGATTGCGTGGCGGCAGAGTCGGAGGGAGATCGGAGCCGACTGTGATTATAGTGGACAAGGAGGAGGCTGTACTGGCACGAACATCTCCAGTCAGTGGTGCATCGGTATCAGCTCTCGATCTTTCCATCATGACATAGACGACGAAGGATACTGACCCGGCAAAGAAAAGTATGAAGCCGAAGAGGATGGATACCAGGATGATGCGATTGGCGCACAGCTCCCATCGACTGGAGTGCACATCCGACGTGAACGCGACATTATCCGCTTCCAATCCAGTGGTCGTGTCGGTGCCGCGTCGAAGGGTCGATCTTCTGTGATCAGAAGACGATGTGGGGGCTGGCGAAGGTGTGATAGATGGCAGGCCATCGTAGAAGCTTGTGTAGGAAGATTGCCGAGCTGATTTATATTGAGGCATGAGGCTGGACAGACCGTTGGAGTCATCTGAAATAAGAAGCGTTCTTTGCAAGAAATTCCCTTTATCAACTAATTTCGCGACAAGAACTTGTCGAAAGAGGAGAGTTCACACTTCCGTCTTTCGAAATGGAAAGGGTAATAAGATTTGCTGGTCAAAGTGTAAGCCCCTGACCAGCTAATAACAACCAATTCGCCTACACAAATGTGAAGGATTGGACTAGATTAGATCCAGTCTTACTCGCTTGATCCAAACGTCAGGGGCAAAAAGCTTCCTTAGCTTACATAAGTTATTTCGCCAACATAATCAAATTTCTACTTTTCATGCACCTACCTACTTCAAAGCGCATAGCCACTAAATACGCTTGTCACCTCCTGGAGCGCCCATCACCTTTCAACTGCACTCACGATCAGAGCTCGATGAGCTTTTTTCATTTCAGACTACACACGTTGGATTTTTATTCAACCTTTCCCCAGAGAACCCTTTTTATGGAATCGAATATAAATCTGCCTCCAGCTGCGCCCCATTCCTGTAATGCGTTTCCACGCTTCACAGTTTTTCCATTAGCATTACGGCCTTCTAGTCTCGGTTTGGTCACAAAGGAAAAGTTACTTGCTCAACAACCCGGCCAAGTCTCGCACAACTGACCTGTCGCGACGCGCGTATCGGGCGGCGATAAACTGACCTGAAACAAGGTGATCTTTTCGAACAGCAACTTCTTCTTCGACTCCATATTCCTCTCGCTGCTCTTCACTCTCTCGTCCAACGCGCTGCTGCTGTCCACCGTTATCAAATGCTTGTTCCGATTCATCCAAGACCAAGATCTCATGCGCAATTACGTCAAGATTCGAGAACAATGCAGCTACTGCGTTCTCGCTGTCTCCAATCAATTCCTCGTTCACACCAACAGCGGTCGAAGACGGCAAACTACCGTTTCCGGCAGCTAAATCAGATAAACTACGTCGTCTGATTTTGCGACTTGTTTCACAGGACGGTGGCTGAAAGAGGAAAACAGCAGGGTTGGCGTGGCGAGAAGAAAATTCGTTATTACACCACGGGCGTAAGCCATAATGATCTCATTAGGAGCAAAACTAGGGTACTTTTTTGGTACTCCCCTGCGCTAGTCAAGCTCGGCCCCGCAAAGACCTACGACTAGTGCCGAGATATTAGCATGGCACCGCATAGGGATTCGGGACACTGTTTCAGTTCCTCTTAATACAACCAAAAAAAGGCCATTGCTCACGCCATTGCTCAGGCTACATACTGTAGTTCTATGGAGGTCATATTTCACTTGGAACGAATTTTCAACTCACATCTGTAACGAGATAGCTGGACTAGGTGAAAAGGAAGATTCCACACATGGATAGACTTTACAGAAAATGAGAAACCAAATGGGGCAGACGGGCGGGCCGATTTGGAGAAGATACTTTTTCAGTGGTGAAGCGGTCAAATGCATTTATCACGACTTCCTTGGGCCAAGTTGATAGAGTTCGAAAGTGGCCTGGGTTCGATTTCAATTATCGAGGAACGCGGTGTAGCTTCTCAACGCCTCACTTCCTTCAGGTGCTTGGCGACTCACCCTTTATCCCATGGAGTCGATAAACGAGGAGAGGCCTTGTGGGGCGCGAGGCTCTCGAATCCGGCTCCCCTCATAAGACAAACGCAGGGCATGGTTGGGAACTGCCAACATTGCGGAGTGGCGACTAGCGCGTGCCTTGCCCCGCATGCATCCCAAACGGAATTTAGTACATGGCAATATAGGCATCTCGAAATGAGCCTCCTAGCCCGAGAGAACAGGGTCGAAACTTGTCCTCCCTGGGATCTATCTTGGTACAGGTAAGACATAGAAATTAATCAAGGCCAATGACTCAGGAAGTCTATCTCCTTTTACGATCAAGGCAGAAAGGGATTGGCAGTAGGGTGACAGAACCCTTTTTAATTCTGTGCAAAATCGCCCGGCGCAATAAAAACTCGAACCTTGAGATGGAGTCGAACCCCTAGGATTACCTTATCCCCTATTGATTGCACTATCCGCTTCACGATCTGCAGAATTTAGCATTGAGACATACAAGCGGGAGCAGACCAAATCATTTGGTCACCTTCGAAACTTGGTTTTGTAAAATTTGAAAAGAGGCTTCAAATTACAATAGAAATCGAGGCCATAATCAAACTTTACCTGTTCATACTTTCTATTCAAACTTCACAAATCCGTACCTACAACCTTACGTAACCCGTCAGATTCAAAAGAGACTTCTTACCGTCAATCCCTGGCATCCGTTGTCCATTTTGATGCAGATGGTGATTTGGCAATGGAACTTGACAATGGGGTCGTCTGGGTATTTGAAAGCGCGGGAAGTAGTATACGCCAGACTCAGATCGTCATTATAGGATAAGGCGGGCAGTAAATCGGGATCAGCGACGCAGCTGAAAGGGTCGTAAACAGAAAGGTTAGTAGCTTGTGGCCAACATCGCCCTTGAGCTAGAGCTGTAGAATGCTCAATTACCCCAACGGATCGATCATTAAGGTTTGACGACCACCACTCTCGTTCTCGATGACGCAGCTGTGGACCAGCATTCCGTACATTTGCATATTCTTTGTGCATTCCCATCGATGATAGAGCAAATCACCCACCTTCGGAGAATGGACTACCGGACCGTTCGGGGTGCCAGCACGTATGCTGTACCCACAAGACGGTAGTTCCATATCGTGTTCGATACTACGAGTGGGTACGTTGCTGAAAAAGTAAAGCAAAAACTGGCAGAGCGATGTAATGCAGAAAGTGGTGACTGGTTGACGAGCGCGAGTTTTAGGAGATGAAGCAGAACCACTCATCGTCGACCAGATGCCGTGCGTAAGTGAGAGCAATCTTACAGGCCCACAATACATTCGTAATACAATGGAAGAATAATGTAAAAAAGTCACCTCCGGTGCAGCTAGACCCATAGCCCAGTCGTGCACTTTAGACAGAACCATATATTATGAGTACATGCACGAAGGACAAGCCGAATTGATACAGTACTTACCTGACATCAAAATCGGAAGTGACCGTCTTTTGCTGTTCAGCATAGAAGCATCTAACTCGAAAACTCTTGTCTCCTTGAGTAATGAAGGTGGGGTGAAACTGCACTGTAATCGTGTTGGCGTAAGTGACACCCTTCGGAGACAGCTGAAATGCCAAACTCTGAGAACAAAAGTGCATTCACGATTCCTTTATTTCTGTGCCTATCTCATCCAGTAGGCTACGCTCCCCCAAATGTTCCCACCCGAGACAACCCAAGATCAACTCACTGATCTGATCCTCTCCATTCCACAGGTGTTGTAGTCAATATCAATCTTGGACTTTCTCGTTTCATTGAATCTGAGTCCAAATGCAGTGCTTGAAAAATCGATTGCACATCCCTTTACATTCGAGTGACCCTTCACGAACAATCGACCAACAAAAGGCTGCTTCGTTTCGATTTCGAAACTGAGACGCTGTATTTGGCAGTCGACTGCCGGGGTTCCAATCAGCAAGGAGCCTTGACTGTCATCCTTGTCACTGATGAAACCAGAAGTGATCTTCAGGTAGAAAATGAGTAGGATAGTTTTTTGACAGACTTGCCAAAATTCCATTTCGGTTAGACGCGCAAGGTGTAATCAGCAAGACACGTGGTGTTTTGAAAAGCGAAGTACCACTTTGCAAGCGCTGAAAGAGAGTTCACTATTTTTGATTAGCGCCTGATCAACTCGAGGATAAGGTCATCATCTAGACTATTTGACGGTGTAAATTCCAGCAGTCAAGTCGAGCAAGAGTGAATGTCCGTGAAAAGTGACCGTCAATGGCCTCCGCCCTTTTACTTCCGTCGCCCCGCCTCGAAACTAGTTGTACATGCAGCAGGTGCGATCGTTGTCCCAGCATGTCGTACCGCGTGGTGATGTGCACCAGCGATGGTCACTCCTCGGCCAGGGATGATTGTGGCACGGACATTGGTCTTGGCCGTAATCTTTATTCTCGTTTCCGTTCGTGGGTGAAAGACCTCGGCTGGGCCGAGATCATTAATTATGAACAGTCTTACATTCATGACTCACTGCTTTGAATGCGGGTGAACAGATTTGCACTTACTGAATGGCCGCCTTTATTAGAATTTTATTTTACTAAACATTCATATAAATCGTCGCGATGTGTCTGAACAGAGGACTTTTGCACAGAACAATTACAACTGCTCTCTCAAGAGCAGCCACTGCTTCACACGCACAGCATAACATTTCTTCTGCTCTCAGGTAGTTTTTCTGAGAAGTAAAGTGCGTTCATTGACGATGTAATTTCCTGAAAAGAAAGATCCTTCTTCACCACGTACAGGCGGTTCTCCAGGAACAGCTCCTCGCCTCTGTTTCTTCTCGTTGTAAATTTGCAAAATAAGACGACATTGGCGATAGTCAAGATTCCCGCCCCGATTTAAAGCGCGATTGCCCATACTGAAACATATCACGTTGGCATCTATAAATGCACGAAACTCTTTAACTGACTCCTACTCGAGTAGTTCCTATCGTTGAACTTGACGCTGATCTGACGCGTGATATTCAGTTCTGCTTGGATGCTGCACTCTGTCATCCATTTGCTCAGGCTATCAATGCCCAAAAAAGGCACCAATACATTTTCAAATGTCTCTAAAGGACAAAAGTAGGTCGAATTCTGGCTTTCTTTAACATGAACGGGTTCGAACCCGTTCTTATCGTTGCAATCGTAGCAGTGGAGCACCTGAAACCAATATGGCTATAAGATGCAACTACGGTGCGACATGCCTAAAAACAAACCTTGACGAAGTACTCGCGATCGATGAGCCACAGCTCGTAAAAACAGAGGCCGCACGACTGGTTCCATCTTCAGACCGTGGACCCTGTTTGGTCAAGGCACTCAGCTGCCAACTTTCAGCTTCGTTCTAACGGATACACGAGTACAAAGGAAATATACGGTAGGTGCAGTCGGCTAATCATGGCTAATGAACCTCCTCACCTGCGAATAGGCGTAGAATAGGAGCATATTAATGAACATATGGAGCCGGCGTGTTTCAGATGTCGAGTTTTTTGCAAGTGTCTTTGCATTTATGCGGGCTATAATGTCTTGCAGCAATGGACCTAAATAGAGCTGTGACTAAACAAAGCACTTACGGCCTCACCTTCCTACCAGCTCTGAGACGGATTATCTGGTCGCTTCTCAGAAGCAGGTCAGTCTCATTTCTTGCAACGGTTCTTAGTCGGTTCAGGGCTCTTTTCTGCTCTGCAGTCGGCAAGACATCGCGATGTGATCGCTGACATGAGGATTTTAATGTGCTGGCAGGGGCTAACAACGTGAGAAAACCTTGACGTTATCCGCACTGGAGGAGAATATCTTAGAGAGATCCAAAGTAGATGCGTTCGGCGCTGATCCTGTAACCGTTCTGATCCAGTCAGCAAGTTACTAAACGCACAAAGCCATACAAAGGCAAAAAGCAGATGCCTTTGACCTGCTTTACTGTACGGCACAGCTCCCTCCGACCGACATGGGCGTCCCCGATCTTGCTTGTGATTGTCGAAATATGTTTCCTCTACATTAGCCTGAATCATATTGTAAGCTGGGCACTCTAGATCCGCGTGTAAGATCTGTAACGATAAATGAGATCGACGTCGCTCCTCATTCCCTTGGCCAACAAAGTCTTACATAGTCTTCACTCTCAGGCACTGTATGAACGGGCACCAGCTTCCAATCTGATACCGTGTTACATATCACACCATGTCACCGTGTTAGATCGTGCTACATACCTGCTGAACATCCAAAGGAGCAAAAAGGAACTTCGTGAGCATAAAAAACTATACGCACATGTTTCATATTCGTAGTTGCATAACAGTGCATAGTTTTATGCAAAGTTCCTGACAAGTCACTGTCTATTTTTCCTGGGGCCATCGTTAGGTGTTTTGGGGCGGGGTCGACTCCCGCCTGGGCATTAACATGTTATTTATTTTTTTACGTTCTCATGTCAAACCCTCATTGAACGAGCGACCCTAACCGATGGCGAGCGGCACCATCCCTCAGCAGAGGTTCCGTACAGAAAGCTCCATGCAAGAGTACTAGAAACAAGTTACGAGTACGAGTGGAGCCAGTCTCCGTTCTTTACTGAGATGACGTCGCCATATACATAGCTCACCACGGTTTACATGCTCAATGCGTGCTCGGATTCAACATCTTCAAATCACTGCTCTACTTTGTAAGAAGTGAACTGCGTTCATCGACCACTACGTAATCTGGAAGGGAAACCTCTGTTACTGGCATCAACAACAGGCTTGTATAGCTCCTTACTTCCTCTATCTTGGCTTTTCTGTGTCACAATCATATAAAACAGATTAGCGCTGACGATTACCAGGATTGCTATTACTATGCCGAAAATGATCGCCAGAACTGGAAGAAGAACAAATGTCGTTCGTCCATGACACTCAAACCTGAGCGCTCACTTGAGTAATTCTCATTCGGCAATTGTCCCATTTGCATTTTTGCCTTCATGTTTCCTGTATTCAGGTTTCCTCCCTGAGTTGCAAGTCCGCATTCGGCTTGCTGTAGTTGTAGTGAGAGAATACCCAAATAAGGAGTTAGCACATCCTCAAAGGTTTCTAGTGGACAGTACGGTGATGATGTTGGGCATCCAGTGACTTGCAGGGGTTTTAATCCATTCTGTACGCTGCAGTCTTGGCAATGTAAGACCTAAACATGCACGGATTGACACTGACTGGCTAACAAAAGGTAGGGTCCACACATGCCTACCTTAACGAAAAATTTGCGTTCACTCCGCCATAACTCGTAAACGATTGTGCTTTGAGCACTGTCGTTATGTAAATCCTTGCCAGTCAAAGCACTCAGCTGCCAGAAATCTTCTCTCACGGACGATATCATAGTATCTACCTAAAAGATCTGATCGTATGAGGCGACGAATAGGCATAAGCAGCCAAACCATGTTCTTGCCTGGGAATAGCTGTAAAATCGTAAATCCCGCAGATAAGACGTGTTCACGGTTTGGTTAAGGTCCAGCGGAGATGCAGGTATTTCGATCTTCGCTTTCATCCGGCTAATGATTTCTTGCAGCAGCGGACCTGAGCAAGAAAATAAGCCACGCTCCTTCCTGACGATCAGGAGCTAACAGGCACTAAATAGATATTGCATTAAATCCGCACCTGCTCGAAGGCGAATCATTTCCTTGTTGCGTGAATACGCCCTCGTTTCTTCTATCGTCATATTCTCCAACTTTTCTAGCGTCTTGGATTTGTCACGTAACCACTGCAACCAAGAAGACCTGTCATATGATGGCGACGACTACAGCATGCATTTGCTCACTATTGGTTCGACTTCAGACAAGTCAGCTATTGCTCGATACAGATCCGATGCTGGAGTGCCCGCCGGCAAGCCTGTGTCTTTAATCAGTTTGTCGTAAAGAGCCTAAAAGAGCAGCAGGTATGCGGCATAAAGTGTTGCATGAGTGTGCGCTCGAGCTTACTTTAGTCTCTTTATCACTTTTTGCAATGTACCGCTTCACTGCCTCGGATTGTGCCCTGTAATATGGTAGGCAATCCGGATCGAGATATAAAATCTAAAAAGAAAATCCCTTGTTTCTTTCGCTCACTGTATAGTAGATAAGCACTAATCGCTTGTAGACGGGCACTGCACTGCAAGTACATACGTAATCTTCGTTTTTTGGCACCGTGTGAAACGCTACAGGCTGCCATCCAGGAGGCCACCCCTTGATCTTTGAGTAGATCTCCGCGTCCGGGAACATGCCTGCTTGAACAGCTTGAAGATCAGTCAAGGCTCTAACGTTATCGGCGCTTCGGAAATTTACCTAGTACGATGTGTATAAAAGTTTAATGTAGGGAATTTTTTGAATGCCGTGTCAGAACTCACTAAGCCATCAAACTCCATCGGTTTTATAAATGCCGTCTCATTGATATAACGCCTTCGTAGTAAGGAGCCCAGCTTGAACATGTCCGCCAGCTCCTCCTGCAAAGAGCATTCCTGCTAGTTGATGACCAACAAGGGCCCACAAAACTCACTGATAAGTCGTACGTATTCTTGACACCATCCTTCACCTTGAGATCTTGTATTTGAATTCCGCCGTGACGCCAGAACTGAAATCAAGCCAAATCTATTCATGGGGCTACTCTATCTGACTAACCAAACTACCGCATGAACTAATATCAATTCTTCCTTTTCGACCTCATTGCGTTCGCGTCCATTAATCTTGACGTTATCGTTTTCTGGTTGTTTACACGAAGCGAATGTAAAAAGACCAACAAATATGCATATCTTCATTTCATAGAGGTTCCAGAAAATTTCCTATCCTGAAGCCATACACTTTGAGACCTGCTGACTTCTTGTACCTTTACCGTTTTGCTCAGGCCTACAGTTTCCTAACGCCAGTGACTGTGTTGACTATCTCATACAGTCTTGCCTTTGTGGGTATGGGAGATTTCAAAACCGGTTTCTCACCGTCGCCTTCTGCTGCAGTATCAAGAGATACGAGTACGCGAAGACCACCTGACGAGCGGCAATTAGAGCAGTAAGAAGGCTTCAATGCCATAGCATCGTGCAGCACTTTCAGCACTTGGATATTACGCAGTTGAGCGATCACATAAAATGCGGAGGGTGAACCGCCCGTCTTGTCATTTGGAAAGAAAGAAGTAGGCTTTGATACATGCTGTATTTATACAAAAACTTGAGGCTCGAGGATTTGAAATTACAAGTATCTCCTATTCTAAGTACAAGTTTTGAAGGCCGTGATATGGTTTATCTGCAAAGGATACGCTGATCGTAAATTAGTTCATGTTCATGTTCATGCTTTACCACATCACCAAGCGCTTATGCGCACTCGAGGGTGAAGGGACACATTTTACACGAAATGATTTACCGGCCCGCGAGTCGAACAGTCGCCCGCAACTGAGCACCTGGCGTGAGAGGCAGACGCCTATCCACCAGGCCACGAGGCTGTCTTATTCTGGATGCGCGTCCGGAGTGGAGGCGCATCCAGAATAAGCTTCGGCAAGCAAATTTTGTGAAACGTATATATGGAAATTTTGAAAACCCACTCGGTCTAAGGGCAAGTGTCTGGGTGCGGCGGCACAGAGGAGAGGAGAGGGCCCCACCGGAGGCAGAAAAAGGTTTAAATCTGGACTGGAATCAGATTTTCGAGCATCCTAGATAGCTCCTCTAGCTAGATAGTGGTTAAGCTCAAGTTGCTGAATATGCACCGTATCTTGCTTAAAAATTACGGGTACTTTAGCAGAGCTTTATTCGCAAATGTGCCTGCTAAATCATCAACGACCATGTTTTAGGCTTGACTGGCACAACACTCTGCACAGAACCGGCGGCGGGGAGCGTCACCCGCTCCAACCATGGACTCGGTGGCTGCCCAGGTGGTGCGAAAGCTTCACATGTCACGCCCCCCCTTCCCAGTTATACGGCCCCACACGAACTATACGCAGTAATTTGGATATTTTTCGATTTATCGAACTAGAAGTCATAGCACGCAACCTTATGTGATCTGATTTTCAAACATCTGATTAAGACGCAATATCGATATTTTAGTTCTCAAAGTGCCAGTTACAACTGCAAACGAGAAAATATGCTATTTCGGGGTACTGGAAAAGAAATAGAGCAGCGGCTGGCTTCTCATCAATGACGACTTGGCCAAGGTCGAGCTCCTTGACATCTCGGGCAGGTTCGCCTGCCCAAAATGTCATACATGTCTAATTATCGGCTGTACTTTATCCTTTACTGGTTTGTTACATGAAGCGAATCTGAAATAATAACGAATATGAATGCTGCATCTTCCTTCAAGCATGTCTTTCATCTTCTTCATATGAATCACACCCACCGCTAGCAAATAGGTTCCCGTTAACTGTGTTAAATTATTCCATCTAACCTGCATTCCAAAGTTCGGTTCTGTTGCTTTTGGGAGACATTAAAAGTGGTCCTGGCGCGTCAAGAAATAGATAAGAAAATCTCTTAAAAGAAAATAGACAAGAAGATCAGCTGTTTTTTCGCATGGCTCGCTTAAGTCTTTTAATGCTATGCTTTTAAGAGCAACAGAACCAAACTTTTGAATGCAGGAGATAGTGGTATTGGATCGCGGTTAGCAGAGCCAAATGAATCGAAAATGAATGGCAGAGCCAAGTGAATCACGAATGATGTCTAGGCATGTCCTCTTATAATTCACATGCATGAAGAGGGCGAATGATGATGATGGCTTTACACTGTCATACGCCCACCGCTATCTAATGTTCATGTGTGCGCGCAAGCAGTAGCAGTTCAATCGTGCATCAGCGGTGCCAAGTTCGCTCCTCCTGTCGAGAACACGCTTGCCTTGAAGCCGAAAATGCTATCAACTGATTCATTTTCGATCTCCGGTGCAATTGACCTGGCTTGGTGGACGTGCATCTTGGTCGTTCTTTTCGCAACCTTCGTTATTTTGACCGCGATCAGCTGTGCTTGCTGCCGGAAACACGACGCTCGTGTGGTAAGGGTACACTGTTAGACTTTCGAGGATGGCTGTTATTAGATATCCGGTATGTTAATAATCACGATTGCTGTCTTGATGCTCGAATTTTTTCTCGATTATTGCCTTCGAGGCTTATTTTCGTTCAAAATGTCCTGTGATCATGAGGAGGCGTCTATTTTAGGGGCTTGTATTCATTGTTCCGACGGTGCTGCCAGCATACCTCATACATACCGCACCCGCATACGCCGAGCTAGCCATCCATTGCGACGAACGACAAAAGACGGGGGAGGGGGGGGGGGGGGGGAGGAGGGTTTGGTTTGTTGTGTGCCGGGGGGGGGGGTTGCGGGGGGGAGGCCTGGGGGGGTTGGTGCTGGTCTTGGGGGTGATTTTCCCCGGACCGCGGATTTGGCTGTTTTAGCATCTGCATTTTTTTATCTGTGTTAGCTGTATCTGGAGCTGTGTGCGAATGGTGACTCCTTTGTGACTGCGTCGTTAGCCCTCTGCATCCGAGCAGGACACTTCGCCTTCTTATAAAATATGCATTCCCTGAAAATCTTTCCCTCTCTCCTTCTTCTTGACAAATAATTAAGCTGCCCGTGACGAACCAACAAATCGCAGTCTTTCTGGCTCTCTATAACATTCAAAGGCATTTCACAATTGAATCGGAAAACTAGCAACATCAATACCCTATCTATCTGACCTTCTTTGTTAATTTTCGGTCATTTTGTGTTCGGTCTTTTTTACACGCGGTATTATGACCAGCGGTCAATTTGTCAGGCGGTCTTATCTCGCCGCGGTCTTTTGGACGCGGTCTTTTGTCGCGCGGTCTTTTGTCATGTAACCCATTCATTGGTCACATCCTGCCCCAGCCGCATACGGTATTTGCCAAATCCTACTCTTGTCCAGCCTTACTTGCAATCACTTTGTTGACACTGTCATCACTAGCATAAGTTTTCGCTCAGCATTTTCACGAGAACTTACATGTCCCGCACACATGGTGAAATTAGGACATTTCTCTCTTTCTTACTGTAAGTGCAACGTGCATGACGAATGCTTATATAAATCAATCAAGCGCCACGGGAACCACTTTAAGAGGGTTTCAAAAAACTAGTTCGGTGTCTTATCGCAGTATATGAAAGCTTTATTTCAGGTTCATTCTTCTTTGTGGGTCCATCATGACTTCGACGCACCTCCGCCTTTAGTGCGAAAGTCACCAAAGCAAAAGTGAGTGGTAAGTACGTCTCTCATCTAGCCTAGTCAACTGCTTGCTATCAAAAGGAATGTACCCAAGAAGACTTGCGCGGTCAAGTCCGTTAACGAGACACGCGAGCCTGCAAATGACGCTCGCGGCCATCTCGAGCCGGGAATCGCGAGCAAGTCAAAGACACCGATCAAGACCAACGAGCATTTTCGTCGAGCTAGCAATTCATCAGACAGTAGCCCTAGCACCGATTCGTTTGCGTCATGCGGTTATCTGAGCGCCAGGGATCTCGAGCGTCATCGACTCAAACACGGCAGATACTTGGATTTGGAAAACGTTTGGGATTTGACCTGCCTGAAGAACAAACGCCGGTGCCTGGAGCGTTTAAGGAATAAACAGAATCGTAATCGCGTTCAAGGCGGAAAAAAACGACTTGATCAAAAGCTGAGCACAATCAAATTACCGAGCGGGGTGCGAAAACCCACAGCCCCACAGCGTGTCAACGAATGGGACGCACGGTATCAGACGCTTTACGACGTTGATTCATTGGGAAATTGGGAAGCTGGACAGAATCGAAGGTAGGTCAAAGGGTCCATCATGGTATGTTAACACTCCATCCCCGCCATCTTTAGTGTTGACCTTCAAGCCATGCGATCTCGCCTCGTCGGAAACCTGAATGACGTCAAAAACCCTGCCCCTTGTCATGGAATCATCATGACGGGTGAAGGGAAAAAAACGTTTCAACACGTCGACATGAATCGATCTCAAAGGTAGACTTCTTCATTCCATATTTATAGAGCAAATTTTTTCCTAATCGCAAGCTCATTTCTTTTTCTTGTGTCAGCTTCAAGTCCATGACTTTCAAAGAAGGAAGCGGCAAATTGCGGGAACATGACGGCTCGTCGACGAGTGTCAGACCAGTGGACACGTGAAGGTGGTTCTGTGACTGTGATGTGGTTATATGTCTAACAGCTGACTCATTTGGTTGAACCTAGTGATCTCGAGACATCACCTCTCGATTGGGCATCTCGTTTTTAACCTTTGAGTAAAATTTGCTTTGACATTTACAAGGAAAAAACCATTGGAAAATTATTAGGGCAGTTATACAGAGAAGGAAGATTCGCGATTTTCAGACGAATGCAAACAAGCGGCAATTTCTTCGAACTGCTGTCCATCCATCGATGCTCTCCGCGTTTTCGACAAGTACTGGTGATCAATCGTTTTCTTTTTCCAGCATTTGATGTGAGAACGCCGGCAAAGACATGTCTCTGTGAATTCCAGAAAACACTGCCAAGTGGCCCATCTCAGATCTTTCGTGAGAATCAAGTAAACCAACGGGTCTACTACGAATAGGGCCCAACGGAAGCACCCATAGAAAATACTCAGGTAGGGATGGCGATATCGGAACGCGACGACGGGCACGATTAGGGTTATCAAGTGGACGAACCACGCCAAGGCCACGATCCCGAATCCAATGCATAACCGCGTCTCCATTCCAAAAAGAATACGTCGCTGGGCTGCGTGGTGATGAGCGAGGGCACGTTTCGTTTTCTGAATCTTCCATAAAAGTACGCCATAGGCCAAGAATGAGAATGACAAAATGAGACCAATATAGGCCCATGCAAATTCGTATTGGCCCATACTCTTAGGGCCAACAAAAGCGAATGTCATCGATATGCTGGAATAACTGGCGTAGCAGCAGTCAAACAGCGTACTCAGGGCAACCACAGTTCCGACCCCGAAGCATGTGCCACACGCAACCAATGCCAGCTCGTAAGTGAATACTCGTTCGGCCCTGAGGGGATGCCAAATGAATATGTGCCGATTCACCGTGATCCATAGCAACATGGTCAACGAGGCGTACGTGCTGAACACGGCCACACTGGCCACCCATCGTGACACTGCGCTAGCGGACAGATCAAACAAACCGAAATAGACCAGCACTGGCACAGCGATGCCTTGGCAGGTGATGGCGATCGAATTTATTATCATCTGTGAGAACATCAAAGTCGACGTCGGTTTTTTAATGCTCAAAGTTCGCTTTAGGCCCGTTAAGACGAATACATTCAAGGAATAGCCCAAAAGAGTCAAAATCGGCGAACAGAAATAAATAAACTTGATTTGCTCTGAACTCAAGCTACGTCTGTTAGTACGAAAGGGTGGTTCGGAAGTAACTTCGTACCCAGAGGAGCTGATAAGTGGCATGGCAAAATCCATGTGGAAGTTCAGGAGGGTGACTTCCTTTTAGTGGTTCGGGTATCGCCCTTCATTTTGTCTGACATTTTCCTCCTTGACTTGAAAGTAATGTAGCTCAAGTTTACTCCCGACGCAAGACGCTATCTAATTCATTCGACCACGTGTACGCGCGCTTTGGACAGATGTTTTTAAAAGGAGCACTCAAGTGCCGTTATCGATTCGCTTTCGGCAATTCATCTCCATTTTCTCAAACTGACGGCTCATACAACGACTGGACAGGAGGTGGTTGATTGATAAAGGACTGGATCGCAGCGAAAAGTATGTGCAACGACTGGCTTCATCTTCGACTGCGACCTTTACCATCTGTCGACCTCTCTATCTGGCAAGAGGACATATAAAGTAGATCTAGCTTAATTAATCAGGGAAACGCAGCGTCGTCTACTGACGTCGTTTCTGCGTCACTCGGTGGCACAGGGGCCGAAGGTGACAGACAGTAAGCGTGATATTCAATGGCACCTGAATAAACTCGTCTGAAGGAAACAAAACATTGGATTTCTTATTGCATGGAATCGCCTCTAAATGAGCCATTTGATAAGAAGACTGGCCGAGCCGAGATTACATGGAAAAGGGAAATGTGCGGCGCAACCAGTGATCTCGCCATATCAGGCCTTGTCTCCCAGTTTTCTTAGCCGTTTTCGAACCACAATACATCTAATGGTCGGGTTACCAGGGAGAAATCTGACCGCCCGAAGCTACCTAACTGATGTAACGTTGCTATGTATGGTGGGCACAAACCGGATCCGTTCTGTTCTTTGTTCCAACAGGCGAAGTTGCCGTAATTACACACGCACATCTGCTATGCACAAATCTCAAACGGAAGGCAGTTCCGGGCGCAAATTGATTCTATTCTTCACGGGCAAGAAAATAGTGCTCTGCCTAATGGCTTGTCACATAGTTTGTCGGACACATGTCTCCCCTACGGAAATGACTTGGGATGAGTCCAAGTTTAAGCCTACGCCCATGGACTACTCAAGGAGAAAGCGTATCATTGTCAAAATGGCACATGGGACGGCCTATTTCAGAAAAACGCTTCGAAATGCCTGGAGCAGTGGAATGCAGTCGGTGGTTGACGAAAATGATGGTGGTACGATGCGCACCAGCTTGCAGCGCATGGAAGACAAGTAATCGCACCTTGTTTTGCATACATTTCTTCAAAACTGTCAAGAAGGGCAAACAGTGGGGCACTTTTTGCACAGGCATGTTAGAATTATAGGTTACACTGGAGTCGTGCTACTTTCTAATCGCAAATCATAGTATATTATGAGCCCTGGAATCGCCAATTTCCAACCGTGATCAGTTCTGTCGAATGAGACTAACGATAAGTTTCGCACGCGATTAACAGGGTCCGTGAAAAGCGGAATCGGGCGGATTGGAGGCGTCAAGGACTTCAATATGATCTATTGCCACTGCGCCTTCGTTAGCCCCCTGTGGATTGTCGCCCACGAACACGATCTGAAATGAGAATGATAAGAGGCGGATAACAATTATTACAAGGCGTCAGACTTTGATAGATGCATTGATGGCACCTACCTTTTTCGTGCCAGTTGGACAGTTAAAAGATGCAGTCCGCCAGGTTTGATAGTCCTTCACCTCGACATCTTCCTTGCTGTCGAATGGGCAGTTGTTTTCATCATCGCAGCAACCTTTGAAGCTTAGCCCCTCTGCGTCCTCGAGGTATATGCATCGAATTGTGTATTCCTTCTCGAGATTAGTATTCGTTGTCAGAGTAGACTTCTCCCCCTTCTTGGCTTTCATATAAGCTGCTGCAAAGGCTTGGCCTTCTCCTACGAGTACAGGGAAGCCAGATCTTGAAACCATGGGTTTGATTTCCACACAGCTCTTACCAGGTTTGGGAACACCAGTCAGTCGGTTCTGGAAAGGAACTTTTGAATTTTTGAAATTCTCATTGGCCGTCCCGCTAGCTTGGTATTTGCATAGACTACCTGAAACGCTCTGCTCTTATATGCATAGGTAATATGTTAGACGATTCCGCCTACCGTCTTCGAAGTTGCAGGGTATATCTTGGCAAACGGTAGAGGGAATAACTGGTTCTGGTGTTGTGGTAGGACCTTCTGTTGGGGCTTGTGTTGTCGTGGTGCTTTCTTCTGAAAGTAAAGAGCTTCTTTCTCATGGTGGCTGTTCTCTAAGGTGCCATACTTACGGCATGGATCGCAGGACACTTCTATGTTTGATACTATGGCTGCAGATCCAGTCTTGGCTGTGAAACCAGTGGCTTGAATTACAATCTATAACGCAAACATATTCAGTAAAGCTTGGTATACACCTCAGAAAAAATAGGCTTAGTGACATACCCTTTGATTCTCTCCTCTTGGTACCACTATCGGGTCTGAATTTCCATTTTCAGCGGGTAGGTCCTGGCAGTTTTCGGCCGGTCCGGCGGGATCTGTTTCAGTGCAGACTTGAATCTTGACTCCTTGAGTTGTCCAATGCCTAATTTAAGCTAAAATTGTAAATCGGGAGCTATAGAATTGGTGCGCTCCTGCGTACTTCAATTTGACTGTAACATCTCCACTTGAGCATGTTATTGGGCACGAGTAGAACTGGGCGGTTTGGCTTTGGTCTCCAGCGGTGGGTGATGCAGTGAGCAGATAGGTTCCCTCTGAAATGTGCTCATACGAAGACACAAACACAGCACGCTGAGAAACAGTTTACCAGGCACATTTGCAGTCTTGAAATTCTTCTGCATCTTAGCCGCGTCCGGCTGGCCTGTGGCTTGAACCCAGTTCAATTGATCAGCAGGTGGATAAGCATTGCTCCAGCAACAAGAATTTTCAAAATTACAGGATAAACTGTCGCATGATTCCTGGGGGTTGTCTCCGGCAGCTGCAATGACAGGCAATCTGTAGCAAACGCCGAGCCGTAAAATTCGGATAGGAGGTGGTTACATACGAGTATACATCGACGTCTTCACGTTGGGTCCGAGGAGCCCTGAAGCAAAGGCGATAATCATTGGGCGTTAAGCTGCTTCGTGCCCAAGGCATACTTACCAGCAATGTCTTGAGGGTTCTCCTGAGCAGTAACAGGGCCTTTTATCCCTTTTCCTCTAAACTTCTTCATACAACACGAACCTATAATAATTTACTGTCGTAATCAGATGGGATTGCAGCGGTTTCATGGCTTACCGCTGTATACCAGAGCGGTAAGTATGAGAATTCGAAAAATCCCTTGCATATTGGCACAACTAATCATCGATATCTGCCCCTGATTGAAAGAGAGCTGATGTACCCCAAGGACTGTGCCCCGAAGCAAAGAGGAGCAAGGGGGTAGTTGAGTGCAACGGGGTTGGGGCTGTGATGACATGGACTTGCATGTCCACGAGGACTCGTTTCACGGACACAGCGCAGTGCATCAACAAATTTGCTCCTACTCAACGATACGGCTAGCTAGTGTACAGATGGTACAATGAACTTTGAACTGGAACACTGCCCTTAGGCAAAACCCCGGTAAAAAGCGATTAGTGACAGGAATGGCGTCATTGGGACTGCCTACACGATTTGGTTGTCTTCATTGACTGATTAGTTGTAAAAAGACGCCCTTTAGAAAACTTAATGAAAATCTTTTTCTCCTTCCATGACAGAAGTGTGTAGCGAAAAGACCAATCGATCTAGGGGTGCTTTTCTAAAAAGATGGATAAGTGGGGAGTGTCCGAGTCAGCATATCCATGACCTAGTCAATTATCAATTAATGATTGGCCACTGGTGTGGCGAATCTAATCGCGTTAGGCCCAATCGATCAGTCAATGGGTGTAGAAAATGGACAAGGCAAGAATGGATTTGTTTACTGAAAAGACGATACCGTCATGCGATCATGGTCGCGGTACTGGGAGTCTCCTTCACCCAGCCCCATCTACGATCTACCTGCTCATCCGCCGCCGGTTTATTTCGCACTTGCTCATAGTGTGCAGAAGGACGGCATGGTCAGGAAAAGGGAATGCCACCTTCGCTCTGATTAAAACTATCACAGACAATAAGGTTGGAACGGCGACGAGTCAAACTAGATGTTTGGACGAAACGGAGACCATCCGGGCGCGGAGGCGGTAAATACTCCGGATGTTGATCATGTCACTTTCATGAGCGGAAACGCGTCGTATTCCTGTCCTCAACCAGTTCCAACCGCGAATTCTTTGGAGAAACATTTGGAGAACATACTTACGCAACTAAGAGAAGCAAGAAGTGCCTACTCTTAACGATGCTATTATTAAACATGTACATATTGCACTAGTGAGTGGCTTGCATTTTCTCTTGACGTATAGGGGTACCTTTTTTTGAACGAAAATTGCCCTGGGTGTGTTCAGGACCTTGAAACCAGCATGCAGTCCTTTGTGAGCCAGAGGGGGCAGGGCGGGTGAGAAAGATGAATGTATTTGGTTCCGCTCACTGGATTTGATTTGACAGTACTTTCTTGCGTGTTTGCCCCACTTTCACTATACGATTTACAGGTAGGTTGAGGGGTGGAGTGGAATGAATTGTTGCCAACTGTTTCAGTACCGATTCAAAACGAGGTGCGGATCGTTTTGATAGTCAGCTACGTTCGATATGTCTATGTACGGTAGTCGGTTGGCACGACTGGAATCTGAACACTGTCATCTCGAACTCGAAAAATTTGTAGAGATGTTTGGCATGCATGCAATGCAAAAAAAACACTGTTGATGGTATGTTACTGTAGGAAACAATTATCGTCAAATTAGAACGGGCATAAAGATTGGAAATTTGACGCTGTCCAATCTTCAGCGACGACAAGCAGCTGGATTAGAGAAGCTTCGTAGGTACACCCTCCCCCCCCCCCCCACCCCCCCCCCCGATGGTGTAGAACAATTCATCCCATATTTGGCATGCGACAAAAGCCAAAAATGATATTAAACGCACTACTCAAGACCCTTCACGAATAGTTACCACCAGCTCGGCATGAATAGTATTATGCATCAGCTTCTGCTAACGAAGTCAGCAATTTTTGTTTATATTTGCCCATGATCACACTCGACGTAGAAGAAACCAGCAAATTCAGACGAGTTTGCAAAGTAGCAAACTATTTAGACTGCATGGCAAAAGCAACTTTTCACAGTATTGAACAGCACGAAAGGTCTGATAAATGAATCGACATACTATAAAAGGTGCGGTTAGATAAATGATGCAAGATCGCAACTAGCCACCTCTACATAATCAAGCCTAAGCGTTGTTTTTCAAAAAAAGAGCAAACAAAAATCAGGAACGTCTTTAAGAGGACGACACGGCTATCACTTATCGTTCATACTAGTGTCTGGTGATTCTATGAAGCCTTCATTGCTAGGAGCGGATGCTATCTTCACTCCTGATAAATTCGGTTTGCGGGATCTCAAATTCCATAACTGCTCGATCAAATTGGCGCAAGCGATTTCGCCCGCATTTGCACTGACCAAGCGCAGCAAGGTGACGCCGTCGGGTTTCAAGTATGAGTCGACAAACCGCTGTACTGGTTCTTGGTACTCAGGACTCGGCGGAGGTTTAACGAGGTTGCGAGCCCAGAGATAACGAGCCACGAATCGACGTCGACTAAGCGGATTGAAGCTGACGGCCACCCAGTATATAAGGTTTAGAATGGTCAGGATGGAAACGAGTAGGAACCACCACCACAGGAACAGGTATAGCTTCTCGTTGAGCATGTTCAGAACGAGCACGCATTGAATAGTGTATGTCTGTAGCTGGCCGAGCTTGCGAACAGTGAAGTCGCAAAGAGTGACTCTGGGGAAATGGCCACTCTCGTGCCATTCTCGTCCATGAGCCAGATCGTTCAAAATGCCAAACCCCCACCAATTGTATTCCGGTGCCAAGTAGCTGTTCATCATAAACAACTGCCCGATCACGTTGGCGATGTAGGCCACTTTGATCAATAGGTACACGGTAGTTGTATAGTAGCCGAAGAGACGGGTTGGAACAGAGATAGGATCGAGAAGACTTTTTTGACGTCTCATTCCGTACACGGCCGGTTCCACATCGTTCGAAGGGGTATCTATGAAACTGTCCCTCTTTCCAGCAGCTTTTCTTCGATACTGGACAGCGTCATCGATGTATTTGCTGATGAATTCCATGTCCTTCCTGCTGGCCTCTGATCCTTTCAATCGTCGATGCTTGTCTGAATCTTTCTTCATCTCCGCGGCTGCTTGCATTATAGCGGGCACATTGAAGCCTGGAAAGAGATCATCGAGCGCCCTAACGTGCTACGATGTCGTGCCTGCCAAATATGCACCATGCTTTATGCAGTGGCTCATAATCACCAGCATATTGTTTTTCAAAAGGCTAAGAACACCATTTTACAGGCTCAGATAAAGAGCCCTTGTTTCGAACCCTGTCCTGGACGAGGCCTTATTTGGGGGCTATTTCACAGTGACCCTTCCTGTTTTTCTTGGGCGAAAGCACCCATTAAAACACGACACTGGAAGCAGGCCCTATATATGTAAGTGAGGGGCTTACACAATGCCAACTAATCCTGACCAAGGGTTTATGACTGAGGGCCTCAACAAGTGCATAAATGCATTCGGTAAACCTGATTCGTCAACGTGACTGACAGTGCCCTACAGTACATGCCGCGTGGTCACATCACCATGATATCATGCTTCGCCATAGCGCGGTCCCGTAACTATCATGGATTGCATCGTTGAGTTTACTTTTAGTCGGAGTTCCAGCATCCCAGCAGTTCAAAAAATTACGGTCTGGGTACTCGCAGTTGCACACCCACTTACCTTGTGTATTTAGCATTCCCCAAGCCAAACGTGGCAAAATAAACATGAATGCCTGGAGCGCCAGAATAATAGGCACCCATTGATAGTAGCCCAATTCACTAAAAATTTGGAAATCGAGAACGAGAATGGAAAATGTACATTTTAATTAAAAAGGACGCTTTGGAACGTGCACTTACCGATCGACCCTTTTCTTGGCGGTTCCTGGGATCGTCTCATTCATTTGGACAAAATAGGTGTTTTCCACAAAGCAGTAGTGTTCGGCGTATTGTTCCCAATAGCTTTTAAACTCGACTGGAACCCAGCACTGCAATTAGATTTTTTAACCGAGTAGCAGAAGTACATAGTATCAAAGACGCACCGACCTGCAAGGGCGACCCCACGTATTGTTTCATGCCAATGGTAAGACAACCGAGGATTAAAATCAAGGCCGTCCAAAAATAGTTAAGCTTGTCTATGATGTCATCATCCCAATATGGACGCAATTTGGTCAAGGCCGATTTCGTCTGGTCCATCGCTCCCCTGGTCAGTGCTAAAAGCGGCAGGTACCTTGCAATTGACGGCTTTCAAAGACCCGATACGTTCAAAGGACCTGAGTAAAGCGCGTTCGCAAACCCAATCGACACTGCGGCTGTACAGAAAAGATAAGATCAACCACGCTAGCGCCCTGGATCGGCAGACGTCGAAAAACGATTTTGTGTTGGACAGAGCTAAAGCTCGAGCATATTTTGTGTAATTACGAACACGGGGGTGTTGATAAAATGAAGCCAAGCCAGCATCCGCCATCTAGCTAACCCCCACCCAAAACATGACAACGGGTACCGTCTTATGAGCATACGCAACGACCATTTCTGTGAAGCGAGTTGGGTGTAAATCCGAAACGTTGGAAACTTCAAAGGCCGCAAGTGTGCCGGTGGGATAAAGTTTGTATGCCTAGTCCCGAGTGTGCTGATGAGTCCGAATCGGGGTCGGCGTGAGCTTACGGAGGCCGAGATGATAAGATTCCATCCTACCGGTTTTGTGACTACGTTTGTACCTACGGTCCTGATGACAGCGTGTAGGCAATAGAGAACTGTTAGTAAGTATCTTTTACAGCTTTACGACTATACGACCTCTCTTATCAGTCAACATACGGGGTGACGAGTAGACCATACACGTCTGCCATTATCCTCCTACTGGGCCTGCACGACTGCAATTGGAGAAGAATCAAAATCAAGTAGCCCCCGCTCCAGCTTCTGATCATTTTGAGCGATGGTGGCTCGACCTCGGGATAGAGCAGGCCTGGAAAGATGTAGTTCGATGAAGCAGCCTTATGTCAGATAAGGATCGGATGAGTTGAGAGTGGCCATGGTGCCTTGCGAAATACTGTATGCTCACTTGCATCAGACGAGGAGCTGGTTTTGTTTTGTCTAGTTTGGTATGGTGTCGAGAAACAAAGATCGTCAAATCGTTAGAATCGGTTTAGTGGGTACCTCATAGGCTTTGCTTTCGGACAGTGACGTCGATGCCCCGTGCGAATCGGACGAAAGCAGACACGAATTAAAAAATCCGAAACGAATTTCTCGTTGCTGCATGTTTTGGGCTTTACTGTTTCGCGCGAGAAGGCGTGTTCGTTACCAGGAATGAAACGAGAAGGCTGGGAGGTGGCCCAATCGGATGTAGCTAACTTGTGGTCCCTTAAATTACAAACCTTTCTGCACTCTGACCATGTTTCTTTTTTCGAACTGTAGGCAATTCTTGAAAGAGCGAAGAAGACGAGACGATTATGGATCAACTAGGCACGTTTTTGGGGGCCATATCGAAGCGACTGTACCAAGAAGACTCGATAGATCGTTTGAATTACCACTACACGGTCTGGTTGTTGCTGGCCTTTGCCATCACGTTAAGTGCGAAACAGTATGTCGGAGAGCCGATACAATGTTGGGTAAGTGCTCGACATCCACTACTAGTCAGCTGTACCCTAATCATTGTGTAGGTGCCTGCTGAATTTACTGGCGGATGGGAGCAATACACAGAAAATTACTGTTTCGTGGAAAATACATATTTTGTTAAGTTCGATGAAAACGTGCCCGACGATCACAAAGAAAGAAATCAAAGAGAAAGTATGTTGCACTTTTTTCGTGCAGCTCGAAGTATGTTAGCTCGAATCAGCAAAGAGTGATCTGCGTTTCCTCCCCCTTTTCAAGTATACTATACTAGTGATCACTCAGCCAGAAGGTACTAAATGTTGACATGCGTGCAGCTTGAAATCTTGAAAGCTAAAACGACAAGAATACTCTGTAGTGCGTAATGTAGCTTGCTATATGACTGTTATGATTGGCTAGCTTGATTACATGACACAGGCGTATCACATTGTCAGAACCCTCATCCTAAATATCTTAAGCTCATTTCTGTAAAATCTCTTTTCATATTTTGCTCAAAATGGCTGATTTTGTTCCAAAAAAAATTAAAAAAGCAAGAGCCATTTCAGGGTACGTAGCAAAACCATCGTAAAAATTTTAGTGCTTTGTAATTGAGGAGTGCAAATCTGATCAGACGCAAGATATAGATTTATATATTTTTTTGCAGTTGCGTACTACCAATGGGTTCCCTTCATATTGGCGTTGGAAGCACTGATGTTTTATATGCCGCATCTTATTTGGCGTTTGCTCAACTGGCAATCGGGTAAGTATTCTGAGGTTATTCCACGGGCAGTGTTGACTCATTAGATTAGGTTGGCGCACATTGTCCTTGGAAATGGGTCCTGACTCCTGAGCTAACGAGGGCAGGCCAGGGTGTCCGCAGTATCTGCATAGGGTAACAGCAGCTCTCTTTGACAAGGCATATACCTTCGCGGTGTTATCACGATGGCTTCGGACAACAAGAGCCTTGGTAGCGACGACGGGGTGAAAGATATCGCTGGCCATATTCACGCTTGCCTCGAAATGCAGAAGTGGCACCGGAGTCAACCAGCTGGCGACTTGTTTCTGCGTTGTGGTCGATCAGGTGGCATCTACTTGAGTTTGGTCTATCTTCTGACTAAGATCCTGTTCATCGTTAACCTGATCCTCCAGTTCATCATTCTCAACGAGTTCTTGGGCACCTCGTACACTTTCTGGGGTGCCAGGATCTTGCACGACATCCTATGGGAGCACGACTGGCAGGTTAGTGGACACTTTCCCCGCGTCACCCACTGCGACTTCGAAGTGCGCAAGTTGGGCAACATTCACCGTTACACAGTCCAATGCGTGCTAATGATCAACATGTTTTCGGAAAAGATCTTCCTATTCATCTGGTGGTGGTTCCTGGTCGTCGTCGTTGTTACCATCCTCAACTTCTTCTACTGGATATTTGTCCTGGCCTTTTCGCACATTCGTCGCAGTTATATTCAGAAGTTACTCTACGGCTTTCATCGCGCTGACGAGGGCAGAGTGACGGCCACAGATTGCTCCAAATTCGCCGACTACATTGGACCTGACGTTGTGCTTGTGCTGCGTCTAATTGCCAATAATGCCGGCGAATTAATGGCTGGTCGCGTGTGCAAGGCGTTGTACGATCGCAAACGTGAACAAGTAATCGAAAAAGCCGCTGCGACCAAGAAAAACGATGCCGTCACACCTGATTATCCGAGCAACTTGACAAAAAGACCGACGTCGATTGAAAAAGTGGGGCCTACTTTGTCCAATGTTTAGGGTTCAGTGGTTGTCTGTGAGTTAAATTCATGTTTGCTCTTTTGATTTCTATCCCGAATGAAATTGGATATCCAATTACAGTATACTTGTGCGCGTGCCCTTTGATCGTAACTCGGTTTCATAGCATCGAATTGTAGTTTTTTACGATTATCTCCGTAGGTACTAGGTCGCATTTCGTCCTTCGCTAGCTCTACGATGTTATCGCTGTTATATACACGATATAGTGCACTTGGTGTCTGCTTATCACCGCTACCGCTCTCCTGTCTGGCAATCTGACATCGATAAATACGCGTCTGTTTGTCCGGCCTTATATGCCGATGGGCGTCTCCGCGTGATTTGTTTTTCAAGTACGTGCCCATAAAATACCATCTCTGTTCAGTGCAATCTAAAAAATACAGGGCGTCTGATTCAAAACTTGGCCTGGCCTGCGCAATGTCAGAGTTCCAGTTGCTTACTTTACTAGCAGATAAGACAATGCACATTCCATATCCCGAAAGCGTACCCTTTTATTAACGCAAACAAAAATCAGTTACTGAGTAAAAAATGAGTTGCACATTACAGCCTGCTGAAGGGGGTCAAGTTTGCTAACTTTTAGACAAAGCTATCATGTAAGTAAATGCCGTCTGGACTGCTCGCTACTTCGAGCAGAATCTTCATTGCCCGCGTCTTCATAGCAGGCACCTGACTGAGAAATAAGAGATGGCAAGAAGGAACCACTTTCGTGTAATCGATTGAGCTTCCTGAAGCCGACGGTGCTCATCGGCGCGAATTGATCCGTCTTCGCGCACTCTGTCACAGCCAATGCGCTGTTGGATAAGCGCTTAGCTCTGTAAGCCAAGTTCGGAGTGACAGTGCTGACTGAACGTTTGTTAGTGGCCGCTTGGGACACGTTCGTAGAACCAATAATGACTGAGTTTGGCAGGGTCAGGTGAGACGGCACTTCGCCCTGATATCGAGAACGATTGGCTGAGTTGGCGCTAACTGTAAAAAAATAATAAGTATACATGTAGAGTTCAGAAGCTGGCAACTGGCTTACAGCATCGCCTAAACATTATAAGGAACGCTGAACGGAATTTCCCAGACATCAAGTTGTAAAGAATGGGATTGATGGCGCAGTTGACCATAACCATAGTCTTGGCAAATAGGAGATACCTTAAGGAGAACAGAAATGGGTTGCTCGTAAAACATCCAGCTTCAACACAAAAGCTTACCACTTTTCTATCCAGGGTTTCTTCGTGAAGGAATTGTAGACAACCAAGCCGCGATAGGGTAACCAGAATAAAGCAAATACGACCACAATCACCACCAACATCTTGACTACCTATAAGTCGTCAATGCATGAAATTACCACCTTGCTCCAGAGAGCACGTTGAAAAGTAAGAACAAGTGAGAGGCTGGTATGTGATTGCCATGCAACAGCGTGCATCCAATGAAAAGAACAATCCGATTCCGGATTCTTGTTATGCTTAGAATTAACAAGCTCCAGGACAACATATGTAAATCTTGGAAAAGAGCCAGAGCTAGTAGCTCTTTGAAAGCATCAATGTGCCTTACGCAAGGACTCCCTCTCACAATACAATATTGAAAGCTACTGTAAATAAGGGCCGCACCTGCACTCGAGCTTTGTTCAGCCCCTCTCCATAGTAGGCCTTGGAATCCTTGGATTCTCTGGACGGCGAGGACTTGTCTTGGTTGTTTCGGTTGCGCAGTTGTGTGGCTGACCGACTCGAGCCACTATCCACGGTCAAATTAGTCATGGTCAGTTCGCCGCTGAACATGCTGTTGTTGCTGCAAGCTCTCGAAAACCCCATCGCCCCATTTTGTCGACGGCCATCTAGAATTTCAGTTCTAGCGCCAATGCTGAGAATAGGAGATTGAGTGCTGCGCATGACTTGACGGCCACCAAAGCTAACGACGCTCAATTTTGCACCAGTTCTCGCACTGTTTCTAGGGACACTAGCTGAAGTTGTCGTGCTCAAACTCGATTGACTTTTTCTCAATGACGGAACGTAACCGCCTTTGCGAGTGGTCGTAACAGACCCGCTTCCTTGGGCAGATGATGAAAACGCGTCACTGGCCGCAATACTGGGTTTGGTTGATGGTGCTGGGATGGTTGAACTTGAAGGATCGAAGAAGCCAGCTTTGACTAGAATCCTGGCCATGCTGCCGTACAGTATCAGATATAGCAATAAGGGTATCCAGTAAAAGGCGAATAGATCTAAGAGGAACACTGCCTTGTAACTTGCTCGATTAAGCGAGTACGTGCATTGGTAGGCATTAGGCCAATCAGTGTAGTTTAGTGGCTTCAAGTCAGTCAAGAAGAGCCAGGTTGAATTGTAGAGGATACTGCATGACCAGATGATAATAATAATCAATTGGGCCCTTTTCACAGTGCAGATATACCTCGCCTTCATGGGATGGCATATTCCGATGTATCTTTCTACTGTGAAGGCAGTTATTGAAAGCGAGGACGCATTCATGGACAAGAATGGCAAAAAACGCAGAATCGAGCATCCGACTCGTCCAAACAGGAACACATCTTCGGGTAAGTGTATACTTGACAACTCTACGGGCGTGGAGGAGACAAAGAATAGACAATCGGCAACTGCCAGGCTGACCAGATAGCAATTGGTCGGCGTTTTCATGCCACGAACTGTCATAACGACAAGTATGACCATCAAGTTGCCGCATATGCCGATCAGAGTGAGGGGCACCCAGAATATGGACGAGATCAATCGATAGTGCCACTCCAGATATGCCTCTGTACTGTTCCCGTGCATGGCCATAGTCTTTTAGTAGGTTCAGGGACAACCGAGCATGAGAAAGTGCAATCGGAAGGAGAACCGCAACTCCAGCCGAAAGAATATCGGGCAGAAATCAACGAGCAGATAATCCAAGCCGCACTGGAAGGGTTTCAATCCAAGGTTACCCGAATACTTTTTCTAGTGCGTAGGCCGACCTAAAAAGAATAAAAAGGGCATTTTAGAATACCGGAAGAGGCAGAAGAGTGACGAAGGGCGGTCGGCTATTGAACAGAATTCGAATAAGCCGAAAAGATGATTGAAAGAAGACTGGCCATTTTTCGTGACGCAAGACGAATTTTTTGAATAAAATACATACTTCAAGCAGGTGACATATGCTGCATAATCTATTCGAACAAGCCAGCCGATATCAGCTGACACGCGAATACACTCACGCAATTGCTCTTTCCAATCGGGCTCCGTTGCCGAATGGATGACAACTGTTCTCCAGCTAGCACATAGCCACACCTACTTGCCTCCGGGGTTCGCCTCTTCTACCCTAAGTGCAAATAATATAAAAACAAAAACGTATCAGACCATCCTCATCTCACAGCTCATCGCCCTAAACATCCATTATGATTCCCAAGAACCCAGCCTAAAAAGGGCAACAGGAAGAATGTATGGACGCGCTCGAATAGGACACAATGTCAGCAAACAACACTGCACTACTTAGAAGCAGGTGTTCTCTCCCACTGACTTCAGATTCAGAGGGATTTAAGGCGGTTATATGCGATTAAAGGAAATTGTATACGAGCGTGCCCAGCCCAACTGTGCCAACGAGAATGGGTGGAACGGAACTGACTAAAAAGTAAATAATGTTTCATGGCTGAAAGGAAGGTTAACTTCAGGAAATAACCCAGGCGATTAGTATCGGATGTGCCGGAAAAATATACCCATCAATCGTTGATGTTTGCCTGATAGATGCAGTAGGAATGGAAATACTGCCGTGGGGCTATTTCGGGAATGAGGAAATACAAGCGGCTCAATGCCCAATTGAAGGAACTAATTCCCGTCCATACCCCAATGTACAAGCTGAGAACGTTGGGTCAAACTGCTTCGTTCGCAATAAAACAAGATGTTAGGTTCTCATTCCTTCTGAGTCCTCGTCTGAGGCAGATGGATTGGTTTTTGGAGAAAAAAGAAGTCTCCTTGTTTGAATAGTCTCTCCAACAAGATCACAACCACTGTCTTCCGATTCGGCAAGTCGTCTACTTGACCTGGCCTATTATTTAGAGTTGGGTACTCCAAGGTGCAGCAACCTAGCTTGATATTTTTTACGCCCAGCGAAAAAATTCAAGAGAATCAAAGAGGTGGGTTAAGCTGAGAACTTCCGACCAGTTTAATCCGATGTGTGAAGCTGGAGAAAAAGAATGAAGGCTTAGGTTAATCAAATACTAGAGGAGGTGGAAGAGGAAGTGGTAAGTCAGAGGAAGCGGTTTCTCGGGTAATGGCGTGGGATGCGATGTCAAAGAAGCTATGCATTGCCCAGTTTGTGTCCTCTAAATAGAACGCGGGGTCAATGTAGCAGCGCCAGACGCTGTATATGATTACATCCTGTCCTGCAAATGAACTACGATGACGCTATAAGCAAGGTCGCTTCGCGTCGAAAACGGCGTTGAGGTTGGAAAAAGCTAACAAAACTGAAGCAAAGAATCCTTTGCAACGACGAGATGTAACAACTTTTGAAGATCCTGCTGACCAGAGCTTAGCCTACAGCGGCTTGTAGCTACAAGCTCCGAATAGAGATAGAAGATATATTATCTTTACAAGGAGCAAGTGCATGTTTACAGGGCTCCGATCGGCTCATTCCCGGCTGAACTAGTTATTTCCTTTCCTGGCTTGCCTTTCTCCGAATAGCTAACCCATAAACTTAATAAAAACTGCGGGAAAATGATAGCTAATATTTAAATTGATTAGATGTTCGTAGTCGTAAAGCATTACCCATGCGTGATAACTGGGTGTCGACATGGGTTAGGGGCGTTGTACACATCCCAATTTAGTCCCACTTGCTACTCATCAGTCCCGAGGGCTATAGCTCCAATTCGAAAATACTAGCTATAGCGATTCTGATTCGTTGACCACATCGCGGGAAAGCTGGCCCGTACGTTGTACTAAGCGGACAATCAAATATTCAATTCTGTCCGATCCTAATCGAAAAATAGACTTAGCTCGAAACTGGCCAAGCAACCGGTCTTCAATTTCCTTTTTTCTATTGATGCTTGTTCCGCCGGACTCGAGCAGGCTGAAAGATCGGTAACTCTTTTCTCGCCTTTTCCTTCCTGATGCTCGATATTCCCACATAGACTCAATGATATATAATATGGTTTTGTCCTGCAGAGTATCGATAAGAGCAAAGGGAGCGATTTGATTGAATACCCAATTATGACACGCCAAAGCGCCAGGACTTTTTCACACTGGGTCAATGGGCTTCTCTGACTCGTGAGACAGACTCGAGGAAAGGGAGAAAAAAATTGAACTCGTAAATGGGGACTTGGACGCGCTAGGCTTTTTGGAGCTAGCTGAATTGAATAATCGAATATTCGCTGGCCACTGCATCAAGTAAAGAATCCTGTTACCAGCTCTTTATCAAGCCATCAATCGAAGAGCAATTCGATAAGAAGCTACCGGCCATTACTCCTGCTTCCATAGCTGAACTCTAAGCCCTCGAAGAAAGATTACCGATGGCAGCGCAAAGGCGTAGCAGTGATTGGAATTGAATGCCTGCAGCTATACGACCCCAAAGAACGTGCCAAGTGGCAGTAATGGCCATCAGACACCATCCTACGCATTTCGAACCTGATCTACATAGACCCTTCTTAGCTACACGGTTTAGGTACCATAGACAAAGGTCGCCATGCCCAAGTTTGGCTCACAGAGGTGAGAAGGCGTGTGACAAATCTTGGTGCCAATAATTTCTTTGCGGATGAGACTATGAGCAATCAGTCATTTCTCTCATTAATTTTGAAAGCGCCGAAACTGAGATGGTCTCTTGAAAACCTGTCTTGCGCCAGGTCGAGGTTTAGAAGGAACAAATGAAATCAATTCCAGACCAGTACTCGAGTGTTCGTGAGTGTCGTTGGAGAGGGTACGGTCTCAGCGAAGACCTAACCATAGAACAGGAATTTTCGAATGTGTTTAAAACTGGTGACGTAGGAAAGAGGCCGACGAGTATAATTTTAGGCTAGGCTATCCAAGAGAATGTCAATACGAAAATGGTTCGATGATTCAAAGTGTTGTCCATTGTGACAGAGAGTAAAGGCAGTAAGCGACTATCTCAGTTTAAATTTTCGTCATGGTAGCCATATCCATAGGAGATAGCATGACGCAGGAGCTGGCCAACTTTGTCAACCCTAGTCAGCTTCGTCAATAAAATATGTCCTCCTCTGGGGCTATCATGCAAGACAATTGATTTAGAGCAGGCTCTGATGAGGGCCAGTGGCGCCCGACTCAATTTATCAACTCAATATCGTCTTTTTTTGACAAAAAAGTAAGTTCTTACTTTATCGATGCGAAATAAATGGCAGATACACGATTGGGCCATACTTGCAATGTTAGGGTAGAAAAAGTCGGAGCATTTGTTATCTTTCTCAGAGAATGCGGCCGAGAAAAGCCAACTTCAAAGCCGGCGCTAATATTGACTGATTGAACGGGCTCGGGTGACTTGAGGTTCAGAAAATGCGGTAGTTCATTTTCAGAAACCGAAGTCGGCAGTGGTTACATTTGATTTGGCATAGTAAAACTTAGCGTGTCATGCATGTTAGATCGATTTTGAAAAGAGAGGGTGAGATGAGAGTGCAGATTGCGCCAAGGCTTTCAGCAGGAGTAGTTTCTGGAAGAACTAATGGCAGTCATTAGGACCACTGCTTCTGTATTCCTTAGTAGCAATTACAAGAGAGCCAGTGTCCTCTCTTTCCCGACTCGGCGTGGCTGTAAATGGGCAGAGAAATGCGAGAGCAAGAGAATGAGCAAAGATGGCTCGCGAGTGTCTTATTTCTAGTACCAGCCTGTCCAACTAGAGTGCGGCGGCGATTTCCCATAGATGAAAGTCATGGAAGCAAGGCGGCCGTTACTAAGCAATGAAAGGTGCCGACTCAGTAAAAGATGCATACCGAATTTCTTCGATATGCCGGTTCTTACGGCTCCTTTTATGCAAGAAAAACGAAACTTTGATGAAGTTTTGAAGCTCACGTGCATCCTTAGGCTCAATAAAACCGGTTGGCACGAGAATAACAGGGAGTGCGGCACTCATTGAAGTACCTAGCACTTTGGATAGCTGCAAGTACCGATAGAGGCCAATCCATGGCTATGCACATACTGTACATCGGAGCTGTTCCTCTCACCACTTAACTGCCATTGGGCGTACTGTAGCGAAAAGCTGGAAAGATATACGTACAGTACAGTACGTAGCTACTGTTGCATGAATTTCCACGGCGCATGCACACAGAATCCAAGTGGCCTGTAGTGTACAGTATAGAGCGCCGATCGGTGCTCGCTAAGGAGAGTCTACTGTACAGAAGAACAACTTCGGCCCACCGTTGTGCCTCATCTGCCTGTGTAGCCCTGCCCAGAGTTCCTCTCAAATTCCATCTTCTACATATGTGATTGACGGCTATGGCACGCGGCTCCTGGGAGAATAATGTCCGGATTCTTCCGTCGAGGACGCTGGCCATTGATCGCAACAAACCGGCTCAAATCACCCTCGTCAACAACAGCGATCGCAAATTGGCATTCAAACTCCGCACGACTCGCTTCGAGGACGTGAAACCGGCGGTCGGAATCGGTGAGCTCCGTCCGGGTACCAGGGTCAAGTTCGATGTGGGCTACAAACTGAAGCGACAAGCGCGACCGTTTAGTGCGAAAGATCGCATCACGGTTCTTATGCACGAGCTACCTGACAACATGGTGAGTCGCGCAGTCTCTTGAATTCAGAGCTTTCGCTGGTTATCTAAGAGCCCGAGCACAAATTCTGCAGACTGCCGAGCAATATTGGAGGACCAGTGAGTCGTCGGGCGCGAAACGGTTCGTAATCGCTTTGAAGCCACCACCGAAGACGGCCAGTTCATCACCCAGGTCGAACAGCAAGTCAAGCATCGCTACTGCCGCTATCGAGGTGAAAGAAGAGGAGAGCGAGGAAAGCGAGGAAGAAGCGGAGGATGATGAAAGCACCAGCGAACGCGAGATCAAAGACCGATGATCATTCAAATTTTGCCGCATTAGCTCAGGTGACTCGCGATCTACGTTCGTATCACGTAAGAAGAGCCATGAAGATGAGAGGCGAGTTAGGGCAGAGTGCTTCGTATGAACCTCGTAACACATTTGATTATGGGGTATGATATTATACTATGTACACCCGCAAGTCAAACAGAATGGGGGCACTCGAAGTCACGGAAACACAGCAGCCCAGAATAATCCCCCTTCACCCGTGAGCCTAGCGTGAAAGCATGACAAACCAGGACCAAGGCGATGATCTCCTGATCTGATGAACAGGCTACATCTCGGTATGGACTCAATACGATCAATTGACATCTTCTTTGATGTTGTTCCCCTTGGATATAAAAGTAACACTTTCCGTCTTCTTATGCACGATGGCGAAAATAAAAAGTCTATCGACCACGAATGAAATCGGGGTTTCGGTAGGGTATATGTCAAGGGACATGGGTACGCCAATGACCTCCGCAGTCGCAGCAGCTGCTTCAGTTCCGATCTCGTTCACCTAAAAAGAACTCATTAACTTGTGTTCACTGCAGGTCTCTACGTGCATCTCACCTTGATGAAAGCTTCGTGGATGGCATCGCTGACATGAAAACGACCAGTGGTAATTTGACTAAAGTTAGCCTGGCTTTCGAAGATGGGTCCTAGCCCGAGTTGCTAAAGGATATCGTTCAGTTTCACTGGGGCCGTGATTGCAAACTTTGGGAATCCCAGTTTGACATTTCGAATGGTGGATCCGCTGGTCAAGGTTTTGAACTTTGCTTCAGTCAACTTTTGTTCTTCGTTTGGGCAGGATGATGTGCATACTCAATTCGAGCTCGGAATCCGAGTACGGGATCTGAACACTGTAAAAAACAGGCCTGTCCGCGTAAGCGTATTTATCTATGTTCAGCAAGAACGTTGTCTAAAAGTAAGTTGGTCATAGTGTGATTGAAAGATCAGATCATATTTTAGGTTGATAAAGGCTTACGCTCTAAAGGTTCATCATCCCTTCCAAAGCGGGAAAACTGGCGAACTTCGGTGCTCCAAAACTGTTTACGCCAGGTAGCTTTCAGATGAATGGCATTAGCCTTAATGACTATGGTGCGATTAGTGATGGTACCGGTTGCAATAAGGAAGGGATCCTTTGAGCAGTTTTACTGGCCATCCAAGCATTAATGTGTTGACAGGCACGTTGTCTGTCCTTAAAGTCCACCTTCTCAAGTTCCGTTTCGAAGCATTTCTTGGTTTTGTTCAATTACTCGCTCTTCAACTCGAGCGCTTTATCCAGAAATAAACTATTGGCGATGTTCAGCTTGACTTCTTCAGTCTGGATGCCTAACTCGTGTTGTATGGCTTGGTAGAACTTTCCAATTTCGGCTGTGTTCAGGTCACCAGCCCAGAATCGCCTCAGGGCTGCATGAGTGTGCTCTGCAGCGCCTCCTTCAACCAAGGCGAGTGCAAGAGCGATGGAGACAGGAGAAAAGGTGGGTTGTCATTCTCGTTAGAGGCTGCTGTTTTCTTGTACAACTGCAATGAGGTCAGTGAGCGGCTTTGCAGTCTGCTTTGCTGTTTCCAAACCAAACTGGCACTGGCTGGGAATAATTTGGTATTCAGAAGAAAGTGCACAAGGTCTTTAGTGTAAACTAGTTATTCACCACTAATCAGCAATTCAGTGCGCATGGTGAACTGGCCTTTAGGCAATCCCACTGTGGTCTCGAACGCCCACAAGCCAACACTTTGTTCTAAACCATCAGTCGAATCCGGGCAGCCTATCACTCAGCTAGGTTACCACAGATGTTGGTTGCGTTTTTGCTTGCAGAATTGCGCCCACTTGGCTGTGCCTCAGCGGACGTATTGCATCAGATCTAATTTATTAATTGCGCAAGAAAGAATTCTCCCTTGAACATCCTGTCCCAATATACGGCGCAGGCGTACGGCATGGTCTTGATGTTAGCAGCTCAGGAGGCATCCTTGGCTAAAAGAAACTTGTCTATTTCGACCTTGCTTAGACCTGCTGATTTGAACTTACCGCTTATTTGTGTTTTCTTAAGAGCCTGCGGATCATGGTCCGCTGTGCACCCTGGCGCATGCCGACTGTCCCCATTTTTGGTAGGCAACCGGATGTCCGACATTCCGATTTGGACCCCCGCGAGTTCTTGCAAAATGAACAAAACCGTATTTGTGGTCTTTGCGTTACTCGCAGTGACGAATAACACGTTAGAAACCGATCCTCAAAGCCGACAGAGACGGGGTGGAAATCCGAGAAACAAAAACTACGATCTCTGTTCGCGTGTTTTTGACGCCAGCAATTCGACCATAATCAAAACGAGCGAGTCATTGAAAAACGGAGCTCGATACTTGGCTGCTGTCCCAGCGGGTACCAGGGACGCTTGTGAACGAAGTTGCTGTTCTACTGACACGTGCAATGTGGCCGTGTTGGAAGAAAAAGTGAGTTGACTGTTGATGAAGGGGTGCCAAATACTTTGAGTAGGTACACAGTAGGCCTATTGTATGTGCTATGTATGCCTAATCTATGTTATGTTTGATCTTCTGTGCCCTTCAAGTTTCATTTTCTGAAGTCACGTAGGCCTAATAAGAACAATTTTTCTCTTTAGTCTTCAACTACGACGGGAGGCGATTGCTTTTTATTCGATTGCGGATCGCTAGATGATTTTAAATGTATATTTGCCGTTCACGTCAATTACGTTTCACTGGGTATGATGGTTAATCGAGTGGATTTGGAGAAAACGCGTATTCACGAGCAAGCAAAACACGAGATGGATTTGAAAATCTTGAAGACTCCACCAGCAGCTCAACAGCCGGACTCGGCTCCTCAAGTTTTGACGACTATGGCCGTGGCTAAAGTGGAACAGCCCGTTCAGCCATGGCAGGATGACCAAGATTTTCGAGCTCCGGTTGGGCCCGCTAATTCTCAGCAATCGAATTCGAAGGTGGCTTCGATACAGCAAGATAACGGAGGATTCCAGCAGCCTAGTGGTGATAACGGTGGTGGGCCCTTATATGATGATTCTCAGCCGCAGCAACAACAACAACCGCCCCAAAAACAGCGTCCGTATCCTCAACGTCCGCCAGTGATGGAAGGTCAGATGCAACGAGGCTCTCAACTTCAGTATCAACAACCTATGGATAGCCCTGCTGTTGATTCGTCGCGGGGACTCGCTTCAAACATTCAGCAGCAAAACAGCGAGCGAGAATTACAAAGAAAACGTCCACCCGTTGGCGAAAATCCCGCTGTTCAGGCTGAAAAAATTGCTAAGCCAAAGGCTCTTATGGACCCAAGAATCGATCAACCTCAAAGACCGCCCATATATTCCGAACAAATGATACGCCAAAATTCTAAATCCCAGCTCAGTGAGCTCTTACCATTGCTCTTCTGCCTGTCATATTGATATTGTTTCCTTTTCCAGGTTGCAATCGGTATCAGTGGCCATGCGCTAGCGGAGATCAATGTATCGCCATCTACGATCGGTGTTCAGGGATCGCTCAGTGCAGCGATGGCAGTGACGAACAAAACTGCGATCAGCCCATTAACGAGCCTACTTACGATGGTGGCTCAAATAGTGCCAACCAAAGGCCCGCTCAGCCTGCATTCCAAAAACAGCAGCCTGTTCAAAACCAGAATTCTGCATCATGGAAAAATTATTACAAGAATGGCAACGGCTATCAAACGGGAAATCAGCAAAAGCCGAGCCAGCAGCAAATTTCATTGGCGGGTCAACAAAATGGGAATATGTACAGTGGAAATCAGCAAGAACAACGGCAGAGCAATTACGTACCACAGCAGAAGGTGGCGAATAATCAGAGAACTGAATTCAACGAAATCGGGCAGCAGCAAGCTCCGCGTAAGTGCTTTTTCAAGGAGTTAATCATCTTTCTGGCTCAATCATTTTATGAATTTAGCGAAGCAGAACCAACCGTCAGCCCCCAGTGCCTCTGTAGCATCTGCAGATTCATCGACCAAGAAAGAATCTCGAGTTGAGTTCATATCTATTCAGAAATTGGATTCAGCAGCAGCTACGGATGGTGGCGAAAGAGCATCGTTGGCCATTGTCATGCTCGGCTTGGGTATGGCCATTTTAGCATTGTTATTGCTGTACCTGTCGTGCAGAATGAGAAAAGTAAGGCGTCGGTTACGTCGAGGCAAGGTATTAGACACAGAGGAAGGCGAGGTTCTGGTCAATGGAATGTACTTGTAGGGAAGCTTGGCTGAGGCACACACAGTACAGTATATGACACGTTATATGCCAGTATAATTATGATGCCCGAGTGTACCCTCCAGCCTATCAATGTGCGTATTGTTTCAGTTCCTTGTTTCCCGGAATCTTATGGTCCAGGTTTTACATGATCTCCGTTTTGTCGGCTGGTTTAGCCGATGATCGATTCAATATGGTTTAAGTGTGCGTGACAGAGTACTTAGCACTGAGCAGGGTTGGTAGGCGTTGAGGATTTGATCCATGACTATTGCTTTCACCCTTTATCATATCTTATGTGATACCAGTTTGATAATGTCCTGTTTCTAGTCTTGAACTCGAAATTGAGTCATTCCCAGTTGTCATTCTGTTGGTGCGTTCCCAGTGCGTGTGTGTCATTCCAAAGGATAGCTGGCAATCATTCAATTTTACGATTAAGTTGTTCATGCTGTGGTTGAGTGTTCCGTTTGATGTGTGAGTGCCATGAGCAGATGAACTTGTATGGCGGCCGTGCCGTGGTGTGATAAAATGTGCTATTTGGTTTGATTGGTTTCTTATTTGGGATCGCTTGCTGTAAGCGGAGACATCTTTGGCAAGGTACGTTGTGGTTTTATTGGTTACTCATTGCTGTTACAGGATGAATTTTCAATTCGATCGGCAAACGGCTGCCAAGGTGGTCATGGCGGTCGGCGCTGGTCTTGGCGCATATGTTTTGTACAAGGCGCTGCGAGGTGGCAAGGTGGAGGAACAGTGGGTTCAGGTCGGCACGATATCAGAGCTGTTCATTTACCCGATCAAGTCGTGCAAGGGCCGCTCAGTTCAAGAGGTTGAGTGCCTGGGTTTGGGATTGAGGGATGGAGAGTATCATGACAGGTAAGTGGAGTGGTATGGGGACGGGGGACTGTTGTACAGGTGTAACCCTCGTGCCTGGTAGGCCATGTGAGTGGGAGAGGCAAGTTGATACTCTTCCCTGGCTGGGAGCCAGCATCGACCGATCCTACCCAAGGCCTCGATCCGCTTCAAGAAATACAAGACTGTTGGGGATGACGTCTTTGGTACTGAGTCCTCACCAACCTGCCCTGTTTCTCCGCTGTAACTAACTCTCGATCAGATTACACAAGAGACACGGGAGACATAATCAGCGCCTAAAGTGGGATTAAATGCTGATTTGAGAGAAAAACACGGGACTTTCTCATCATAGTATGCCACACTTTATCATTTTCCCGCAGATATAGCGCGAAAAATTATAGTTGCCAATTCGGCCGATCCAGCAGTCGGATCGGATCGATTCCCGATCCACCCCCTGGATCGGCGGATCGGTCGATCGGTCGATGCTGGGCTCGGGGAGGTATCGATTACAGCCATAGTATAGTCGCAAGACTTGCCTGCTCTAGCGTTCGTTCGGGATCAGGATTTTAGAGTGTTATTTTTTCACTTTTAATTCGCTGTAGGTAACCTACAACCCACCCCAAGTAGCCAGCAAATATAGAGCCAAGAACTTTTTTGCGCAGTATTTATGATTGCATTCAAAATCATGCAAGCAAAAAAGCATAGAATTAGTTACCAATTGGCAAACAAGTCCCTCCCTTCCTCTTTACCAGTTTAATCATCCGCCAAAGTTTCTCCAGCTTACCCTTATAGATCACTCCCTTCCTCTCCCCTTCCCCTTCTTCACACATCTCCACAACATTCAATCCCGACCATTTTTTATCGGAGTCGGGTTCGGGAGGGGAGATCCCGAACGAACACTAGCCTGCTCAGTCGGAGTTTTTGGGTCGGCACCCTCCCTCCTACGCCTGCCAGGCTTGGTTACGCACGGGTTCGATGAAGTTGAAAGCGAGCACCTGCCATGTGACCCATCAATGCTGACCGTCGCTTAGGCGTCTTGTCGTTGCCGATGCGGACGGGAAATTCGTGACGGCTAGAGAAAAACCGAAAATGGTGCTCATTGAGATGAAGTTGGAGAACAATGTGCTGACTCTGTTGGCACCTGGAAAGGAGCCCGTTCGTACGGATTTGAGTAAGGTGGTAGCCAATGGGAAAGTAAACCGTGTTAGGTGAGTACTGTTGAATCTGGGATGGTTGTTCCTCGGTAAGTGCTCTGTAGCACTTCTGATTATAGAAGCAACCATTAGTAGCCTGGGTTGTTGATGCTGCAGTAGTGAACTGTCACATTTTAGGTTGTGGTACGACAAACCAATTGACGCCTTCGACTGTGGTGAGGACATTTCCAACTGGCTTTCTGATTACTTGCAAAACGACGGCGCTCATGAGCGCTTTCATTTGTATTACCATACGCCCGGCATGTTTAACAGCCGCAGTCTTGACAGTTACGAGAACTTCCGTGGACTTTTTGGCAAACGGAAGGATCTGGTAAGGCAACTTTATTGTGGCTGCAAACGATAAATAAAATGTGATTTAAGGCAATCTTCCCCGACCTTACACCGTACATGCTGATGACAGAGGCATCCATGGACGACATGAATACGCGTACTCCTAACGGGGAACAGTTCTCTATAAGGAATTTTCGTCCAAACTTTATTGTTGCGGGCACGAAACCGTTTGACGAGGTGAGATAGGAGTACTGTATTGTGAGGCAGATAAAGAAGTAATGTGCTCTTTCGCAGGACAAATGGGCGCGAGTTCGGATCGGTGAGCAGACCATATTTACCAATATCAAGGCCTGCACGAGGTACGTAGTACACGGCACCACCGTTATGATGGCGGAAGGGGGGAAAGGATTGAGCTAGACGCAAGTGCGATGGCCCGCTCAAAGTGTTTGCGCCTACCTTTGCCTCTTGGGAATCTTATATTTCGGGTGACCAGGTCTATTTCCATTTCAGATGCCTCTTGACGACAATCGACTGGGCCACGGGGGAGAAACATCCAAGAAGCGAACCATTGAGGACCCTGCGATCGTATCGCGTTTCGAGGAAGCCGGAGGAGAAGAAGTACTATGGTGCTAGCCCTATGCTCGGTATTAACTTGGCCATCGATCGTCTCGGTCGAGTTAAAGTTGGCGACCCGGTATATGTCACTTACAAGAGCGGGTAATCTAGCGGGTGATTGAAGGCGTGGTGCGAAAGACCAGTGATTATTGATGGGTTTTTATATCTAATACGTTGCCAGATTTCTATTGATTAGGGGCCTTGTTAGCTTATACGATTTCGGTGTTCAGGTTATGATCGGGGAAAATTCACTTTGCTCATTGAAATATAACTGCGTTAGGTGTGTTGCCGCATGATTTTGTTGGTCGTAGTGTCTCGGCTCGTCAGTTGTGGTCCGTTAGTGCTGCACACCTACTTATATCATGATAAATTGTTTTTCTGCCTATCCTAATGAGCTATATCCATTTACATATAATCCAGAGTCGAGACATTGTACGGTGACGCAACTAGCGATGCTACGAGTGATGGCTTCGTTTCGGAAAGGATTAACTTTATTCGTGGCATTCGCCAAGGCTACCCATTGCACGGCTCTGCAATCTAACCCGTACGTCCATCGTAAAGGTTGGCAGTAAAGAGCACCTCATCGCATAGTCCGTATTGCAGGTGATGCGAGTTTTTAAAAAACCAACTTCACCACATTTGGGACCGCTCCAGTCCTGGATGGGAGAGAGTGTCACAAACCGCCCAATCATTGAATCTGGGTATCACGGAATCACACCCCAGTCAAGTGCTACATTAGTGGCCTCTTCGATAATCTGCAATCATGGCAGCAGAGATATTAGCTCAGGCGTTAAGAAATCAGAATCAGCCATAAGGCATTGATTGTACCCGCTGTGAAAAATCAAAAGCTACTCTGTCCTTGCGATATCCGCGCGCTCCTCGCCCATCTGCCATGAGCCCTATACCGTACTGTGTTTATTTAACATTTTTACTGTTGCATAGGCAACTTTCTTCCTGTGCCCGCATTCGCTCCGCCTTGCACGATTACGTTATTGGTCACTTCAAGAAGCTTGTGAAGGGTCGGCGAAATTTTGGTGATCCAACGGACCAAGGATCCACGCTGTTCCGCCATCAACTTCTCGATCTGGGTGATCGCTGGCAGCAGAGTTTGCTACGACTGGGTCGCCAGCTTCCTCTTCTCATTGGCTGCTAATTCCGATGCAGTTACATGTTACGTTTGCGCTTTACCGCAACTCGGCAGCCAGCTAACAAACCATCCCTCAAATAATCATCATTTATCACCCTCGTCTTCCCCTTCATCGCTTTCCTCACTCTCTTTACTTTCTTCTCCGTCAGATTTCGGTGCCGATCGTCGACTTAGTTGTCGATCTGGTTGCTGTTGTCTTCTTCTTCGCTGGTGGCTTCAATGAGATTACGAATCGTTCCGCGTCTGACGAGTCGCTGGTCCTCCAGCGCTGGTCGGCTGTTTGAAACGCATCGTGCCACAGAGACCTAGCGTGACCCAGACCACGCCACGACTTAACGTATTGTGCGGCAGTTAGTGCATGAGCACAGTTATACGATTGCTGTCTCTAAATGGCCGCACGTTCTGCTTTTGCTTGCAGTCCATTTCGAATTTGATCTAACGGTTAGTGCCTGGACTCAGCTCAAAGATTTCCACAGATGATTTCACATCTTCGAAACGAGTCGTACGGCTGGGGTTGATCAGAGTCAGCTCAGCAGGGTTGCTGCGATCGACGGCCAGCGACTTCGCAGGCAGAATCTTGATGTACTTGGCCCCAGTGCTCTGTACCATCGCCGCTACCTACCACTTAGAGAAAGCAAAAGACCAGAGTAGCTGATGGGACTCGCTCAAATTGGCGTTAAGGGTGGTGTCCAAGATTTGTATCACATTGCTTACAGTGTCATTTGATGCTGCACAAATGAGTACTTGTAATACTACTTTGTTCGCCACGTCTGTGTTTCACTTGAAAAAACGCAAAAACGGACGCTGCTAATACTTTTTAGGAACCCTTCTAATCGAGCATGCTGCATTCAACGAGGAGGCAGAAACGGACTTCTGCGATGCCCGGCGAAGAATCTCTTCCTGATTTAGGTTGAGGTTGGAGACGACGACCTGCACAGTATCCTGATTGCTTCCAACGAACAGGCGAAGTTTCTTTTCTCGAGCCATGTAGATCAGTGGGTCACATAGAGACCTGAAGAACCAGAGCAAAATGACCACGTGCTTGATCGTAGTCTCGTTGAAGTACATGCGCTGGCCCTGACTCAGCATGTGAATATACAGACCAATTATGGGACCCAAGCTGACCCAGTAGGCCAAGAGGTTGAGACCAGCCGTGGCCAAGAAGCGATACTGTCGCAGAAATTCTTGGCACAGGGACAAACGGGGACCGCTGGTGCGGGTACTGCCGTGTCTGCTCGACGGCACTGTGCTGCTTGTGTCGTGACTTGGCGCCTGATAGCAGGCGGGTGGCGCAATAGCAGGCGGAGACGATCCCCTCGCTACTTCCTCAAATCCGTGACCAGCGCCATAAACGTCTACCGAACAGGAGAAGCGGAATGGCGCGGTCCAGGTCATTTTACCCGCGTGCAATTGGGACTTTTTCTTGGCAGCCACGCTTAGCACGTAGAAATAAGTGGACGTGTTCCAGAGACAAGTCACAGTCAGGAAGCACAGTTCGTACATCATCAATCTCCTGTAGTGTCTTTCTTGGTCGTGTATGAGCAAGCAGGTCTTGAACGCGGCGTAGCCCGGATTCACTATCCATATCCAGCCCAGTGCGAGCCCTATCTTGGACTTGGTCACCAATGTCTTGTACCAGAGGGGGTGTCTAATAGCCAAATACTGTACAAGTATCAAAATGTCGTAACTTTCAACAGTTACTGATAAGGAGGCGGCCAAGGCCGTGTACAAAGCCAAAAGTTGCAAAGCTGTTTGGCTCGTTCGATCCGAAAAGACGATAGCGAATATGGCGATGACAATCAGGGCCACGCCACCGAACGAATCGGCCACGGCTGTGTTAGCCACGAAGGCGTAGCGTTTCCATTTAAGACGTTTCCTGCGGCGATAAATAAGGAACAAAAATGACAAATTGATTGCCAGGACCAAGACACCCAGTGTGAATTGGATGCCATTCAAGGCGGGATGTGTGGAGAGGACGTGTCGGTCATCTTGAAGTGAACAGGCCAAAGTGAAGTTGTCACTGGAATGAAGTGACGATGAATTGCACTTGACCATGTTCACGTGAAAAAACTGTCAATCAGTGAATTTTCCACCGAAAATTGCTTGCTTATTCGTTGGCTACCAGTCACCCAGCTCGACCCCATTTCCCCAATGATAGCTTTGTATTCGACCACGCACGATGTGTTTAGGCGACTGTGTTTATTTTAGGCAGCTGTGCTTACAGCTAGATCCGTTTCCCGAACTCGTGAAAAAATGCGCGTTCCAGTCGGATTGCCTGTTCCAGGAAATATAATTCACACGTACGGATCGGATATGGGGACTGGTAACCTATGTCCACATAGATCTGTAAAACTGGGGCCACTGGTTACTCATAACGGCTTTTCATTGGCGAAAAACTGCTGTCCAAATAGCACCTATATTGATTCTGGTTAGAGTTACGAGACTGCATGGCAGCAAATGATACAGTTTTGCTAAAATCCATTTTCGAACGTGACGGATCGGCTTACAATCTTAATGGAATTGAGGAGGGTGTGTAGTACTGATGATATCCGGGTGTGGGACGATGGTGACATGGTAGCGAGGAAATGTATTCATGCCTAGAAGAAATTCAAACCTCAATCGTGAACATAGGTCAATAAAAGATAGGCCAGACGAGATAGGTCCAGCCCAAGCCCAAGTTATCAGGCTACCAGATGGGGTGCCGCAAACAGGACGCCACAAGTTGTCAAAACAATAAAAATTGCAAATGAAATCAAGCATAATCTATCGATAACTGCCGATGCGAACTTCCAATCATTACGTGATGATTCAAAATCATCCTTGCACTCCATCCGTTGCAGCAGGTACGCCAATGCTGCTTGGATCTCACGTAGACTGATCAGAAGTGCCAGCACGGAATTGTCATTTATCAGTGGTGACGGCGTTGTGGTGCGACCGCAGGTGCCCAATCGGCCCCGGCTGTGCGCGAATTGGGATCTTCGGTCCTCGGTTGCGTGTTTTGTAGAGCTATCAGTCCCATAGCTTAGGCATGGGGAGGCCAAGTGGAATTGCGGAGGACTTTGCCGATGCCAGGTTCCCGAATTGTACGATGAGGACGAGTGCTTTCTTGTGGGGCCTACGGGCGCCTTTTCAGTGGACGTGGAGAAGGAAGTGATGTCGTCTAATGATGCACGGGATCGATACATATTTGTGTCGTTAGCACTAGCGCTTTTGGTGCAGGAAGACCAAGCGCACGATGAGAAGACAGCTTCTCGCTGATGAAGATTGTGCCCCGGACGTTTCATCATCATCAACCACGGCAGCCATTGAAGAAGAATTGAACGGACCTGGAATCGGAGCCTACCTGTTAAGCTGCTTATTACACTTGGCACGGGACACCTACTCGTACCATAGGTGACATTGTCACAGTTTCACGACCACTGCGGTAATACAGATTCAGCACGGCCACATTGAGGACAACTGATGCTGCCACTGCGAACATGTGGCATGTGAAGAACGTGCCAATCAAGGGGACTGCCTGCAATCAGACTCCATTAGGCTCGACACATGTTCAAAGGATGCACACTCACCTCAGATGTAGGCGGGACGATATTGGCGATCATGGTCGAGAATACGCACACTGACAACAGGATCGTGATCTCTAGAAAGAAGATGAGGGATGTGCTAGGCCTAACTCCTGTGATTAGATTGGAGTTGAGTTGGGTTGTTGATGTAGATGTGGTCCACTAAAACTCAAGCCTCCTGCTCACTAACACGAACCCGTGTGCATGGAAGGGTGTGCCTGGGCCAGAGAGGACGTACCCATAGTTATCTTTTCACCAGACTCGACGGGCAAAGCGAATCCAAGAAGGGTCATCATCGAAATGACCAAGCTGGGCACAATCATATTGAATCCATAATAGAGGGTCCGGCGGCGTATCTTCAAGTAGAAGAACAATGACGAGTAGACGTCATCAGGACCAGCGTATTCCTTGTCCTGTCGGACGACTGGTGTCTCTGAAAGAAGCTATTAAAAGGTGTGCGCGAGCCAACAAGACCAAAGCCGCGGATACCCAACAACAGCCACTCTCCATTCTGCATGTACTCGGAAGTGTCCAACGCTCTTTCGTGTATTTGCAAATCTAACTTAGCGTTGTTATACGACCACGACCCAAACTGAAACGAACAACACCTGGTTGCGCTCCCAGAGGGCCCCAGCGGGAGTGCGCACTTTGAAGTAACAAACTTGGTCATCGAATGGGAACCAAGTGATGTCGATATTGCAGCTGATTCGGACAATACTCGGAGGGATCCAGTCCACATTGCCTCTGTGATCCACCACCATATTGCTCGGGTACGTGCTATCGAAATTTCGGTCCACGCTGTAACGAAATACACGTGACTTATTGAGGGATAGGGTAAAATTGATGGTACCTGTTATACAACAGCACATCGGGCTTCCATATTTTTCCCACCGGAAATCGAAGATCGGTCACGCCTCCGAAGAGGGCGGGGTCCCATCGGAGGCGGTAATCGTTCCATTGCTGTCATAACATACGCAAGTTATGCTACATCGCACACCCGCCCTGCCTAGACCTACCAATTGTTGCCATATGTTGGTCTCGACAATTTGATTCTTCTCATCCTGCACCAAAAACTAGTCACTCTTCGCCCTCTATGCAGAGCCTGATCGCTTACCACATCGATGATCTGCTGCAGGAGGAGTCCCATCTTCACTTTGACAGGAGCGCTGTAGTTGTCGACTGGCCTCTCGAGAGGTTCATATCCATCCAGCAAACGACGATACAGGACTCGTTCGAACTGATACGAGGCGCATAGCGAATGCTGAGCCCAAAGCAGCACGACAGCTGTCAGAGCAGCAGCCAGTTTCACTATCGAAGTCACAGTCATTTCATCCAACGAGCAAGGACTGCACTCCAGGCTGAAATCAAAGGAAATGAGCACTCGGCCTCGAGTTCAGACCACTCGTCTAATTAAATCAAGTGGGCGGCCCTGACGAATCGAACACTTTCTAGTCCTTTTCTTGATTACTGCACCCGTCGTCTCGCCTAGTTCTGCCACATCAGTTTGTTTTGCTACTTATCGTTGGTCGAATAAAGCCGCGAGGGATCACAGCCAAGCGATTACGACCCCATGTTCTTACACGCTTCTTCGCTCCTAAAAAGCCACGTCGCGAGAGTTTACCAGACTGCTTATCAGGCGCCGAACCAAGAGAGCTATAAGGAATTAGGGCTTCGTATTTTGAGTCATTCAAAACATGGAAATTCCGAGCCAACAGAACGCTTCAGAAGCTCAAAGACGGAAAGTCACGCTCTCAAGAATCAACAGGACGACGAAAACGCTTCGAAGATTTCGTCATTAAACTCGCGCTTGTACTTTCTTCGATCGCACCCAATTCGTCTTCGTCGTCATTGGCTTCAGCGCGACGACGTTTCTTGGTAAACAAACGCCCGATGGTTCTGGATACATTTGACATGCTGGAAAGAAAAAAAAACTGGCAGAAAGGAGAAGACCAGGAGCAAAAACAATATCCTACCTTGCTGCTGCTTCTTCGTCAGTGATATCTTGTTTCATCGCTTTGTTGACTGATTTTGCGATCTTTTCTTCTCGTAGTGCCGCGTAGTGAGCCATCCATCGCTGAAAGACAAGCAGGACTGCAATGTGACCCTTCAGAATTTACCAGATGACCGTGCTACCTTAAACTGGTTCTTCAAACGCTAGGTCTCTCTGCCCTCTGACACACCCAAGAAGGAAGTACTATAGTTTGTGAAGGCACCTTCGGGATAGAAGTCTTCGAGATACCTGTCCCATATGACAGACATAGACAGGAAGAGAGATTGATATGAGGCCGATCCTAATCCTATTCTCCTAACTGCCCTCTTGAAGACCCAGAGGTTAAGTCCATGCATCACGTGAAGCCAGGTTTAAGACTCGGGCATACTGACCTCTACTTCAGGATTAAAACCTTGGAAAGACATTCTTCCAAACACGAGATCCTCCAACGCCGAGTAACTCGGTTCCACTCGATAGGTAGCCCTGAAACACCCACTTTATGCCCCACGTTCCAACTGACTGAGAACAGCTTACTTCACACGCCCACGCCGAGCCTCGGGTTTCCTTTTCAGTTTATGCTGAACAATTCCTGTGATTTCTTCTTCATCGTGTGCCTGGCCTCGTTGCATAAACTGAAATCGGTTTTTTTGCACAAATATTCCAACAATTATTGTAATTTTCAGAGTCTAAGACCCAGCATCTACTCTAGAGCAGCTTTTATCAGCAAGTGTCAACAGTCAGGTGGTAGCAGCGGTGAAGGGCTTGGGTTTTTATATATCCATACGGCTAGGTGGCGAGCGACTATGATTGTTCCATCGTCAATTCCTGTGAGGGGCCATCAGTTATCCCTTGCTGACCTTCAAGGCCGGGGCACCGGGGTCGTGGCCAAGCTGGTTAAGGCTTCTGCCTTTCACGCTGGGTGCGCAATTACAGGGGAGGGTTCGACTCCCGCTTCGGTACAAAATGATTGTCAAATATGTGCTCCTTAGCCCTCGAGTGCGCTGTACAGTGCTGGGCTATACATAAAGTATGACATATGACAAGGCCAGGCCACAGGTAGCTCATCAAGTGCCTTTGAGGCGCTCCGAGTGAGATAAAAGACGAGTCACAGTCTTGGCTGTCATTATCTGCACCTATCCATGCCTATACTAATAAGTCAAAAGGAGACACGAGACTGAAAACGACCTCGAGGTCGAGTGACTGGCCCAGACTTTGGAGAGGCAGACCGGTTCCCTTAAAGGTGCAGATAAGTATATGCCGCCTTTTCCATCAGCAAGGTTCAGAGACCACCCGCCATTGGCCCAACAAAGCTGGTGTCCACGCCAGGATGTCTTCATATTGAGATGCTCCAAGCAGAGGCACAGAGACGCTGTCAGGCCGTTCTCCCTGACCGACTATCGACAAAACGGGGCCCGCTCAAGTGGCAGAGTCCAAAAATTCTTAAATCTTACTTTCATTTGCAACAGGTTTTTCGACAGTCGCGGTTTCTTGGACATTATCGAGGTCCTCAGTGTTCACACGACCTAAAACACAGGCGGACGTTGCAAGCCCCATCTGATTATTATTCCAAATACAAACAGGCCCCAAATGGTCAAGGCAATCTTCCGAAAACTGGCCATTTACGGTTTCCAGAAACTTTACTGAAACGAAATGAAATACACAAATGACCAAGATGCGCTGATGTCGTGCAAGCACGAAATGTACCAGCTGTACAGTAAAACGGCTCAACCAGATGCACATCACCAATCACCACCTAACACTCCCCTCAAGCCCACCACTTCCCCTTCAGATGGAATACAAAAGCAAATACCGTTGCTAGCCGCGTAAGCATATCCTCAGAGCTCGTCTAACACAAAAGTTCCTTAGCACAGAAAAAAAGTGTTTGACAGCATACTTTTCACCAAGACATACAGCACTTACATCCACCCGACTTGGCCACACTAAATATGCAAGTTTGACCAGAAAAAAAATTCGTCATTTTACAGTAAAACCCTACGGAATACGGAACTTATACAAGTGCCGTCAAGAAGGAAAGTTGGACAAAAAATTGATATTAATGAAAAGGAAGAAAATCTGAAAAAGAAAGTGTCAAAAAAGGAAATCATAGAAATTACAACATTCGAAAGAAGCGATAGGTTTTGTCAGTAAGAGTTATGATGTATGCAAATACATAATCGACCCCTCGTTTTCTACCTATTCTTTTTAGGAGTACCAGTCGAGATTACTCAATTAGCAGCAACCAGAAGATTGACCACCAGCTCCAGGTAAGCCACCTTGCGCATTTGGGCTGCCGGGCGAATGTTGCGGTCCGAGCTTGATACCGTTTGCCTAAACGCGAAAGTCACGCACGCTGAATCGATGGACAAGAAATATTAGACTTACCTCATTGTTAACGTCGAAAACGCCCTCTTGAATTTTTCGGTAAATCTCTTTCGCCGTGTCAATAAAAGCTTCTTCGACGTTGGCAGCAGTTTTAGCCGATGTTTCCATAAAAATTAAACCGTGCTCACGAGCAAAAGCTTCGCCCTCTTCACGTTTAACTTCTCGCCGAGCTTCCAAGTCGCTAAAAAAACCGAAATTAAAGACGAAATTAACCTAATAAGCATCGCTCATTTAGATCGTTAGACAACCAAGCTATCTTTCCGATTAGTAATATATATGAAATAAGCACCTTTTGTTTCCGATCAGCATAATAACCATATTGGAGTTGGAATGCTGCCTTGCGTCCTCCAACCAGGACGTCAAGTGATTGAACGTGTCTCGTCTAAACGTAAAAATAACACTGCTATGATTCTCCAGGGGGCAATACTAAGTGAACGCACCGGGTAATATCATAGACGAGCAAAGCTCCAGCCGCCCCGCGGTAATAAGAGCGAGTAATCGAACGAAACGACTCTTGACCAGCCTGTACTGACAGATTCGGAAAAGGACTTTAAGAGCAAAGCAATAAGTGAATCGCAATGGCTCACCGTATCCCAGATTTGAAGTTTGATTTGTTTTCCATCGATCGTGATCATGCGAGCTCCAAATTCAACGCCTATAACCAGAATAATGCAGAGTCACGGGAGTTTGCACTCCTACTGCTCAGTGTGAAAGATTCGCAAAAGAAGTTTCTTCCACACAAACGGCGGGACAGGCCTTCGAAATCCGGTTCCTTATTTATCTGCTATTCATGACGCATAAACAACGATTCAAAAAAGGTGTCCCACCATCATAGTACGTCTGTGGTATCAGCAGAAAGGAGAAGAATAAACAACATACTTACCTATCGTCAAATCATGCACAGGTTGAAATCGCTTGTCCGTGAATTGAAGCAGAAGACAAGATTTACCCACGCCTGAAACGAGAAAATAACGTAGGCCTACTCTACATTCAGTTTCTAAAATAGCTTCTTCTTCAGAGTAAATGCGTGGGCGGGAACTCTTTATACCTAGGTAAACCTACTGCACATATGCGCGCACATATGTAGTTATTGGAACTTTGAACCTAATACGCTGTACTGTAAATTGATCAGCGATAACAGACAACTATGCCACAGCCTACCTGTGTCACCGATGATAATATACTTGAATAAATAGGCGTACGACATCTTCACCTCGCAAAATAATGCCTTCCGTGCGAAAAAGGTGTGAATTCGATCTCGTTCTCGCGATTTGAGCGGAAAACAAACCAAAACAAGTTCGGACAGAACTCGACTTCAACAGCGAAGCAGCAAGCCAGAACCAGAGAGAAGAGAAGACATGTGTGCTAGGTGTGGCGCAACACAACTACTGTAGCCCTGCTTATGACAAACCGAAATTGTACTTGTAGATCAAAAGAGGGCGGCAATTTAAATATAGGCCTAAGACAACTTGAGTTAATGAAGTGAATTAGTGCATTCCATCACACAAAACAGTTTGTAGAAGAAATAAAAACACGGCAACGAAAACTTTTTCATCACTATCCGATAGTCTGTTCTTTCAGAGCGCAGAACCCGTCGATGTTAATGTGGGTGATGGGGCAGTCGAAGACTAAAAACAATAAATATCGGTCTAAATCATGAGGGAGCCAAGAGAACTACAAGTGCCAAATTTTAATTTCGTATGCTGTTTGGCGCGCTAAACATTTTAAAACAATGTTCCCTCTTGGGCAGAGCATGGTCATGTGGAGGCGTCTAGCAGTCAACCTTATAAGACAGTCCGTGCATGGACATCTCACGTCAGCATGGGATTCTAGGCGCATTTATAGTCGACAAAATTTTTACTCCTACCCCTACGGTAGGAGCAATAGCATGGTAGGAGTAGAAATTTTGTCGACTATGAATGCGCCTTCTGGATCGGAGTCCTCGAACAACCCTGTCTGTGTTAAACGGCCGAGACTACTGCTCGTTTGGCATCCATCTGTGCACTAAGAGCACCTCGACCTTACTGGGTGGGATATGTCACCCATTGCCTAGTGTGCTAGCCCTGCGAGGGTTGTATGTACTTGTTTTACAAAACAGACCTATGTCGCTGGGGATTGAACGCGGGACGAGCCCAAGCACGGGTAGACGAAGCTTGGACAAATGCACCACCGCAACCCGCTGAGCCAGAATCTAAGGATTCGGTGAGCGAATGGCCAAAAACGGAATTTACATGCTGTGATGTGTTGTGGCATACTCTGCACCGGTCGGAGGTGCAGTCATCGCACGATGTGACTAACCAAACATTACTTTATGGGAACTCGAGCAAGATAAGACCCAAAGGGCGGAATAAACACGTATTCGTGTTCTCAAAATTTCAAAATTGCACGATCCACCTGCTTGAAGTAGTGTGGTCTTACCGCACAAGCCATCATAGACCAGCATATCGAGATTGCACTGGCATCGGCCCGACTCATGGTGGCAGTGGCCATTCACGACACACTGATCATCTTCCAGGCATCCATGCTCGCCGGGATTGAGCTCTGATTTTGAAGCTACCATGAGCATGGAACTAAGGATCAAAGCTCATGGAATTACCTGGCAAGCACGTGATTCCATCCGATGACAAGACGGTGCCCGTTGCACATTCGATCGCATGTGTGGAGACCGATTTGCGAGAGATGGCTGAGGGACCTGGGTGAAGGGCCATGCATGATAAACAGGAGATACGTCCATGTCTGAGTTACCCTACCTCGTCCTCCTTTGTCGATTCCAGACAGCATACAGCACACGTCGTGACCATATATTGGAGAGAACGCGCACCTCGAGCCCGATGGGCACGTGCTGCCGGTGGTGGCCCGATCCCGGTAACAGCGTAGTGGCTGGGAAATGCCAGGGTACGGGAAAAGTTTATCGCATTGGTCTTGCTCAGGAAGAGCCGAGACTGTGTTATCTGGTAAGAAGTCATCCAGTCCAAACATGGTATTGTCCGATCCCGCCAAGAGGTGCTTACCTTGGCAGCATATATACTGCATGTGCACAGTGGAGTGTAGGCATTGGGAACCGGATGGGCACGCACTCAGGCTGAGAAGGCGGCAGGTTTGGACCGCCCTCGTCCCTGGGATAAGGAGAGGGATCGTACCGTTCGGACAAGCGTCGGCTGCTGAAGATAGCTGTTACTGGCTGATCTGATAAGTCATCGAAAGCTTACCATTGTCACCATCACTGCAGCAATGTGAGCCCCCGTTCTTGCTTCTCTTACATGTAAACCCATCTGGACAGGCCTTCAGATCACCGAGTAGGCAAAGCTGAGGTTGACCGGAAGTAGGGTTCACATTCGGACGGCTGTTTGCGGGGCAAGCTGCATGTGCCGACGGCAATAATGGACAGCAGAAGCCGGACAATGTGCGCTCGTTATTCGATGCGCAGTAGTGCGTTGATGGGCATGTCGATGCCGATCCTATGGTGCAAGATTGAAGAAGGCCATTGGACGAAGTATGGTAGCCGTCGCCGGGGCATAGTCTTGCGCCTAAACATATCAAAACAGCTCCAAAATCTAGTGCAGTGCGCCAGACAATGCTAACTTGAAATGAACTGGCCTGACTAGGTGATATTAGCGAGAAAGATAGGGCATGCTTATTTTGACCCTTACGAGCAGCAGCATTGGCCAAGCGTTTTTAAACACCGGCGCTTTTACGCGAAAAAAGAAAACAGGGCCTGGACATGGGATGGTGCCGTTGGGACAAGTTTGGACTTTCAACCTGACAGTTCGAAAGCTTGGAAAAGCAAGTATAACTAGGGATCACTTTAGTTGGGAGCTCTCACAGCCTCATCTGCTTTTACCCTGTCAGAGGGCCCTGATGGGCTTGGGCAAGTGCAAAAGCAGCTACAGTATATCTATGTTTCACACTCTGAGCCGAAGATCCCGTTTAGGCGATGCATAGGTGAAACCAGATCATGTATTAAAAAATCACCATTGGTGGTATGCTTGGAGATATACTGTAGTATCTGATTGAGAGCGTCGCTAAGAGTTATGAGAAAAGATTGCCATGGTTTGGTATCGTGACAGCCATGAGATTCTGTGTTTACTGTACTGTGCTCATAGTCTTCCTGTCTTCCTAACACTCCGACAGGATCTGACATATTTGCAATAAAACTGTTCCCATTATCCTGCAACTTGTTCTTCTGTGATGTGAATGCTGTGAAATAATTCTCATTTTCAGTCGGCCTTGATGGATTGTTGTCCTGTTTTGTGTGAAATGCCCTCATATAGTAGATCCAGTTCTGTTGAGAGTGATATCTCAAGTGTGGCCTGGTTTCAAAGACAATGGCGCGCATTGCGGGGAGTTACCAGTTAACGGAAGTGACATTTCGAGAACAGAATTGTGATGTCCTTGAAAACTCTCCGCGAGGAGGATTTCTGGAAAGGTATCAAATGGCTGACGGTTGAGCTCTGATTGTTGGAATACGGAGCAGACAATAAAATTAATTCGTCGAAGAAAGCAGCAAGAAGTCTGAATTGTACGCTCTAACGCCTATCTGTGACATGCAGGACATGTCCTGTCCAGATTAACGCAGCCTGTGAGGAACAAGTTTGAATGATTGCTCTGATTTGGCTAGGCTATAAAAGACAGCAACAGTGAACGGGCAGTCATTCCGAAAACCGGCAGTGAGCATCAGACGAAGATGACGACCACGGATATCTTGGCTACCACCTCCATCACCTTGAGCATCGTGGCATCGTTGGGATGCCTGATCGTCATTCCCGCTTTGTTCCAAAAAGGCTCCATGGTGCGCACGGAGTTGGAGGAAGGAATGGGTGAGTTCAAGGTGGCCAGTGGAGACACATGGGCTCGTCTCATGGCCTTGGCTGCTCGCAAGGGAAAGATCGGTAGCCGCTCCAGTCGTCAAACCGATTATGGTCACTGCCACTGCTATGATGGTAAGGAATAGAGCAGTCCAAGAGACAAGAAGATAAAATTGACTGTTTAAGATAACCCGTGTCCGTCTGGCCCGCCAGGTCCACCGGGGCCTCCTGGTGAAGACGGAGAAAACGCAAACCCCATTGGTCCGAAAGGTCCAACGGGAGCGCCAGGTACCAACATCCCCATGCCACCCCCAACTACTGGTCCATGCCGACCCTGCCCGCCAGGAAACAAGGGAGAGCGTGGGCCGGCTGGAGCAGCTGGGCCAGGTGGACCTAAAGGACCGTTGGGTCCAAAAGGATCGGATGGCAAGCCAGGAAACCTCGGACCAGCTGGACCTGCAGGCCCTGCAGGTGAAGCAGGCAAAGCCGGCAAACCCGGTGACAAAGGACCACCTGGAAACAATGCTGAAGATGGTACCAAGGGACCAGTCGGTCCTGCTGGCAAGCCTGGAGATGCGTAAGTTTTGATTATTATCAATCAAGTTGATCAGTCATTCATTCAGGGTTCTTACAGCGGTCCGGCGGGCACTCCTGGTGATAAAGGAGCGGATGGTGGCCCTGGAAAGGAGGGTGGACCTGGTCCAGCGGGGCCAGCCGGCAAACCAGGTATTATCTTTAAGCCTCGTCGTAGGCCTTTAAAAGAGCACATGGAGTACATTTGCAGGCGATGACGGCACTCCTGGCGTGCCCGGTCCAAAAGGAGAACCAGGCAAGGCTGGTCCTGATGCCCAATACTGCAAATGCCCAAATAAGACCAAGACCAAGTCCAAGAGAGCGTAAGATCGAGCTACTGTTGGTGATGAATCTTTGTCCCTGGTTTGTTTTGTTTGGGGTCGCTTCCCTGGTGACAGGCTGCTAATATTTGAGTTTGTTATGCCTCTCGTTTTGTTTATCAATGTTTTATGCAGGCAGGAGAACAAAGTAAAATACTCATCGAGTCCTGTTGGTTCGGGTCCAACTGGCCAGGTGATCACTTACTTTTTGAGCTACAGTAGTCTTGACAGGCTGATAAGGACTTGAAATTGTTCCCGTTACCATTACAGCCAGCGTAAGCAAATGTGGTACAATTTCCCGATGTGCTGTTGTAAAAGTAGCGAATCTCAGGTCCTCTACTGTCGCAGTGAGATCCGGAGAAGAACGGCGCGGAGCAGGCTACCACTACAGGGAAAAATATATCTTGCAAGTAGAGCACTGGGAAATAGCATGTAAAGCAATAGTATGGGCTACCTGGTGAAGGACAGCATTTTGTGTTGAGGCAGTCATAGCCAACGGGACAATCATTTGTGCCCAAACACGTGCGAGTTCTACCGTTCACAATAGCTGGAACACTTCCCGATGGACAGTCACCGTTTGCATTTTCTGCAAATGAAGCTGAAATACGAAAAATCGACGCTGGAGATCTCAACTTGCGGCTAATAATAGGATTGACTGGGCTAGTTCTACTGACTGTAAAGCCCAAATTACAGTTCGATGCGATGCGTCAAAGAAGCATGCGATTCGACACTTTTGGGTGAGCTGACAATGTAGAAAGGTGCCCGCATCGCAAGGCTTATTTGAAGCATAGCATCGAACTATGCGTATACTTCCAGCTTAACAGCCTGGCAGGCACAGGAGAGAACGTGGCCGACGTCGGCGGGACAAAAACTCCGAGTGGAGCAAGTCTTGCGACTATACTGTATCTTCCATTACTCTCCCACTCGCCATGGCCTACCAGGCACGGGTTACATGACGTATCAAGGACACATACCGCAGCACAGCGACTCTCCCACTGAACGGAGACATTCAAAGCCTTGAGGGCATGGAACCATGCTCTCGCAAGTTTGAACACGTCCAGTCACAGGCGAAATATGGCCAGCAGCTCCATTGGGGCATGCTAAAAGTAAAAGGCGCTAACAGTAACAGTGCTCCCTTGACAACAATCACTTACTCAAACCAGTTGCCGGCACTGGGCAACACACATACTGACCACTTTGCTGCTGACACCTACAACACCCTTGTGCAAGATGTACCTCATAGCCGACCAAAAAATGCTTACTGGTAATTGGTCGGGCAGGTGTATCCGGCATCTGCAGCGCACAGCTCAATTTGTCCAGTCGTAGCGTTGAGGTACGGCAGTTCACCACTACGGCAGCCTATGTACACTCGCAGGCTGTTTTGGAAACAATAGCGCAACACATTGGACGCAGGACCTTACGCATTTGAAAAGGCACGGACGTGCAGCATAATCCTTTTGAATTAGCTGACTGTAAATGGCATACCGACCCGAGGGGACAGCTGTGAAGGGAATCAGAGGAGCAGTACTGGGTAAGGCCCTTGCGGACTGAAGGTTCCCAACCGGATGGGCACCCTATGACGAAAATGAGCGTTAGTTATGTTCATGCTTCTGAACAAATATTTTACCAGGTATGGATTCATTACAACAATACCCAAACAAGGCCTTGGTCGTAAGGGCTTGGCAGCTGAAACCAACGGGACAGGCATCAGCTGCATTGAAAGCGCACGGCTTCGGCTGACCACTAATCGCATCCGTAAAGGCATGGCCACCGTTGGCACAGAGAGCTAAACTGATTCTGCCTTAAAACAGGGCCAACATGAGGCAAATAAACATAGTACTTACCGGCAGGCTGGCCCGCGCAACAGTAATACAGATTTCGTGTCTGGCTGTATGTGCAGAGATATTCAGCTGGACACGAATTTGCTGTATTGGGGGAGCAGGTCCTTGGGCTTGAGGTCTGTGAGTCTATAAACGCTTTCTGCCCAGATGGGCACACGCCTGAAAGCACAACAAATTGGTATGATTCAATAGTCACACGCTGGTCACCGTTACCTGAATCCGAACTTCCGCAACAAACGTTTTGAGACAGCATATTATCCCAACTGCACGAGTATCCTGAAGGGCACCACTTTCCGTTTCCGCATTCGAAGTGTCGATTAGTACCTGGGTCAATAAGAGCGCTTTCCCCGTTTCCGCATGCTAAAACTCAAGACAGAAGCTGCCATAAGAGCCGATGAAGCTAAGAGGGCAGATCACCTGCTGCATTGCAGTATGCTGTACAGGCCTGCAGTGTCTGGAAATTGTTGGCATTGCCGTTACACCCGCCGTAAAAGAAATGTTCGCAAGTGCGGGACTGAGCGTTATAAGCGTATCTAGTAAGGCTGGAACCACAGTTGCCACCGAGATCACGGGGCATTGAGCAAATTGTAACTGAAAGCGAGAACGGCCTGATTCAATGTGGCTCGAGCATTTGACCATGGCTTACCTTTCTTGGGACAGCATCGATTACTTGTACCTAAGCCGAAACCACCGGTGTTCGACTGAACACATTGATGCGTGGTTGGGCAGTCGGCGGATGAAAGGCACGTGCGTATTCGACCACTGGCTTCCAAATATGGCTCGCCTCCGTCTGGGCATCCTTAAGGATTATTACTTAGCATCTTGGATGCGGTAAACATGAGTCGATACCCCTACCGTCAACAGAGCAGTAAGTACGACAATCACGCTCAGTAACAAAGTTGTTGGAGTTCCCTTCACATCCCAAATATTGAAAGGAACGACAAGTATTAGCGGCAGAATCGAAATACCACCTCGTGCTGCCAACAGGGCCGCACGACCGACCGGGGTCGACTGGCTGACCGCATGTTAAGTCTGAAAGGAGACTAGCTAAAATCGCATGGGCAGACAGTTGCGCATACTTGGTCACCTCGGCTTGGACAGCATCCAGAGACTCGACCATCAAAGTAGCATTCAAAATTTGATGGACAGGCTTGGTTCAGGCCGTTTCCGCCCGTGTTCCTGCCTCCGATAAGCGCACACTGGTAAAAGGCGCCCGTGTGGTCCTTCAAAGCGGACCCGTGGGTGCACTGAGGCTCTGCTATAACGTCAGTGCTCTTCATATCAAATCTCAGGGCAGGAAAAGATTAAAAATACTGACTCGCAGCGCGAGAGCAGAAAGTAAGGCATTCCACGGACGTGGCAAAGTTATTGGCGTTGCCCTGGCATCCGGAGTACTGAAACTGCTCACAGTTTTGGGTGGCAGCGTTGAACCAATAGCGGGTGATGAAGGAGCCACACCCACCGCCTGTGGCCTGAGGTAAGTTGCAAATAGTCTCTGAAAAGGACACTTCGAGTGTGCTAAAGGATTTATGATCAGGTATGTACAGTATGACCAAGAATGTCTCGAAGTCTCTCGATACTCTAGATGAATGCATTACGGTATCTAAGATGACGGCGGTGCGGTGCTGCAAGTTAGACATACATAATCTGTGTACCTGACTGGCGCCTACTGTCGTACTCGCAGGAGTCCCTCAAGGTAAAATCAAGCCGAGGTAAGTCACTCAAGTGCAAACGAATAACAGCTATCAGTTACTGTCAGACACCATGTACAGCAAACTTACGTGCTGTCGGGCAGCATACTCCATTTGAGCAGTCGTGGCTCGTTGGGCAGCCGCTGGAATCAGAGCAGGCAGTAGTGACACCGCCCGAGCTGGACAGTGGCTCACCATAACGGCACAAAGCTAAAGGACAATCGCTATCGCTGCATTCTGTTGTTAAAACAATGAACACTCACATCGAGCACAGAAAGCTTCGCAGTCGGATTGAGATGCAAAATTATTAAAGTTTCCACCTTGACCTAAATATCGAAATGGGAGGCACTGACGTCCATCGACATCCCAATAGTATCTGAAGAAAGAATGTTAATGGTCTGGCACGGGCAGTACATCGAACAAACTCGGATGAGACCAAAGTTGCGAGGCAAACTCGATTCAGTGGTACCCCACCTGGTCGACGGCGCCGGAGTTCCAGGGAATGCAGCAAAACCTGGCTTGTAGGGTCTGCTGCTTCTAGAGGTAACTCCTGTTAATCCTCCTCTCGGGCTGCAGATAAATGCTAGAAAAGGAACCTCGCCCTGACACAGGCACTGAACATACAGTATACTGTGCGCTCACTTGGCTCGGGGCAACAAAGTTGAGCAGATCCGGCTAGAAAACACTGAAAATTACTGCTGCATCCACTTCCTCCTCCAGCAATGTCGACAGTGCAAGTCTGAGCTGGCGGTGCAAAAACAGATGCCTTGGAAGATGAGTACTGCGGCTGACCCCTGATGCAACCTAAAAGGAGCAGTGGTGATGGAGCATGCCACAGAATGTGCAAACGCTCACTTTGTTGGCAGTAGCTTTCGCATTGCTGTAATGTCAAGAAATTGTTGGCATTGCCACCCGCCCCCAAGTAAGTAAATGACTGACACGACTGCAAGACCGAGTTGTAGTAGAATCTTTGTGAAGAGAGAGTGTTGTGCGACGCTATGCCAGCTTCTAACGGCTGAATGCAAGCCAAGGCTGAAAGAACCTAGCTTGAATATGATGGCTCCCATCAGTGGAAGCATGTTATTATGATACCCCTCGACGGACAACAGTATCCTTCGCGAGCTTCAGTAGGTTCAATGCAGTCGTAGATTTCGGACCAAAGTCCGCACCCGCTAGAAGTTGCAGAAGCAAGGGACGGGCCGGAGCAAGTGACGAAGCTATTGCTGTCTTCTCGAATCAGCTTAGGATTTGGGCCGTTGGTTGGGCATTCGCCTGAAACGAGCCTGTCCAATCGTCTATCAGGCAAACTGAAGCGCTCTTACCTGCTATAACACATACGGCTCCGTCTTTCGTTTGCACTGACGGCCTATTAAATGGGCATTTGCACACGTTGTTCGCGCACTGTGCATTGGGCCATACTGCTGAGCACTGTTGCTGGTAAGTGCATCCAGCTTCATCGGGATTGATTTCTGATAATGACAAGAACATCTCTTCGTCCTAAGCTGGTTTAAAGCAAATCTTGGGTAGGCCTACTTCTCCAGCAGTATCCCCCGATGTCCACATGATTCGACCAGCATGCGCAGGAGCCATTTACACATTGCGCACCAGACAGACAGTCCGTATGGTATCGGCAACTGGAACCGACTGTTTGGGGTGCTGCAGAGGAAGGCTGCTTACTTATTTTAGTGCCCTAACTATTGCTACCATCAGGAAGCAATCACCTATTCCACCTTGAGGAAGACGATGGACCCGTTTCGTATTATCATCGTTGGACATAAGAAGGCATTCTTGCACGGCAGGCACAAACACCTTTTTTAGACCATTAGCCACCGGACAGTTTTGCCTTTCGTAATACCTATAGCAAGAACTGTCAGAACAAGAACTACCAGCCGCCCAAGCCCTTACCCATTCGCAGTGCAGACGAAATAAGAATGAAGATCATTGGGGTCTTGAGCTGTCCATATCTTTGCTTGCGGGTTGCATGTACCGTTGACAAATGCTGACGACGAACCGCAGTCTAGACGATGCACAGCACTGCAAGCCTCTAGTGTCAACGTTATTGCATGCTCAGACTTACTTATCAAAAGCAGTGTGAAGTGCCAGATTCCAAAGATGATCGCTACCATGACTCGAACTACCATGTTACAAGACTATCACCCAGGACTGGAGCCCACCGACCGTAGACCGTCTTATAATAGACCAAGCCGAAAAAGTGCAGGAATTCGTGCTGAGTTGCGAACTGGTGAATTTTATTGACATAACTCCACTGCATAGTTCAACGCGTCCGGTTCCATCCTCAGCCAATCCAAACATATTTACACATGAGTGTTCGAGTATCATCGGTGACCTCATTGTACCGGGTGTCCTAGGAACTCAGTGCACATGTTGGACGATATCTGCAATCGAGAAGCAATCCGGCCTCCTCTAAATTCATATTTACGCAATTGTCGGACACCGACTTTCACTCGAACTCTCAATGAGCACAATGTTTGTCTTGGCGTGTTTGTCATTTTTGCGATATGAATATACTTGGTTCATTGGACTCGGCAAGATTGCACAGAGCGCAAAGCACGAGCTGGCGTTTACCAGAGCATAATGTACATGGTACCCTGCACCACATCAAACCCGTGTTCATCCAATCCTATCCCTTACAAGTCTAAAACACGGCCTCCTCTTGTTCGCTAATGGTCTCCACAGGCTTGAGCGAAGTGCGTCTCGCGGGGTTGCTGCGGCTCCTTAGTAAGCTCCCTGGAACTAAGACGCTTCAGTAAGACGAGTAGTGTCCGCCCTCGTTCTCGCAAGGGCGGAGCTTTCCTGTGGCTTCCATCCAGTTCCACGGAATCATCATTTTCTTCTTTCGGCTTCACCGACCCATAGTCACGATATTTCAACGCCGACTTGGGTCGACTATTTTCGATCTGATTAGTATGACTCAGGCCTGCTGCGGCCTTCTCATCGGCCTCCACTTTGAATCGCACCGCTGCCAGCTTTGTATGTGAGAAGGACGGAGCAGATTGACTGCGCTCGTTGAGCAAATGGGGCGATCGTTTCTGCAGGACGTCCTCACGGCCCGCGATATCAGGCACATGTCGACGAGATCGGGTTTTGTACTCCACTTTGTTCATGTCACCACCACAAGCGTACTGGTCGTGGAAGAGGGGCAAAGCAAAACTCATCTTGGATCGCACACTCACTCTCGACTCATGGGACTGATTCGAGTCTAGCAACTGGATGCCGCCCAGGAACGCCCTACTTATAACGCGCCTAACGAACGGAACTCGTTATCAGCCCTTGCCCCTGCATGCATGATAGCCAAATCCCGTGTCAATAAGAATGGGCGATACTGGGTGTTTTTTTGGCAAAGGCCTCGCAACGCTTATGGAAGTCAACACGGAGGAGGATGACGCTGGCCTCTCGTGATATTATTGCAACGGCTACTGAAAGTACAAACAGAAATCGATTTTCATTTGCATACCATCGTGAAGCAGACAGGAAAAGATGACACAAAGAAAAAACGCAAACAAATCTGTTACTCGTCCACAGATGGAATAAAATATTGAAACCGCACTTCATCGCTGATAGCACAGAAGTGCAACAACCGGTGATCCACGATACCTAGAATGCAGAGTGACTGATGCACTTAGGTTCGTAGCTTTGAATGAGCAGCTTACTCAAAATCAGGCGATAATGGGCGGCTTGTTGACTGGCCAAGAACTGGGCCAAAGTTTTTATTTCGACTCGAGCCGAATACATCGTTTCGTTATTATCTCCGTTATCATTAGCACACGGTCTCTCGGCCACTCGACGTCCGCTCAGTTGACTTCGTTGGCTGGCTTGCGAATTTTCGTCGCCTAAAAAGAGAAAGGCCCCTTGATCCATGATAAGAACTCAAACAAAAAAGTTCCCGTGCTAATCACTCCACTCTCCAGGCTAACATTTAGAGCGCACGATTTGAAACCGAGGATCGTCCTATTCGTACTTACCCCAATCAGCGTATACCAAATCCTTGAAGTAGGTGGTCACTTCCGCTGGGTCGGTTCGAATGTGAAAAGTCATGTCGCCTCCCCTCTGGTTGGCTGATATTGTCTGAAGCGCGCATAGCATATTCCACTGGCAAGTCCCACTCGCCAGCCACTCACCATGTAGGTCGACATTGATTTCATCGCGGTCACAATTTTATGCATCATTCTCACATTAGCCACGTATAGACTAACTGCAAAGTTCGGTAAATCCGGTTCATTGAATTCTGACCACAAACGCGGCGGAATGACGCTGATTGGTACGTCGTGAGTGACGCTTCGAGAATTGGCCGTCTGAGACGCCTAGAACCAGAAAATGTGACCTTGTTCAAGTCTCAGTTTTTATAAACGCTGTTTACCAGTTTCACTTCAACAGTAAGATACGGCGCGTTAGACTTCTTCGTCAGTTTCATCTTGAGAGAAGTGGCTTGAAGTGCGGAACGCAAAGCTTGATGCAATTCGTCAGGCATGATCTCAAGACAGATTTCATTCTCGTTTGGTGACCAACCTTCCATTCGATATTCTTCGAAAAAGCATGCCTAAATAAAGATATGATTTATTGACAATAAAAGGGCATCGCCTTCTCCAAGCTTACAGCACTGCTCCCTTGACAGAGTTTGACCGTGAGAAGGACCAAAATGCACCAGAACTGCAAACATGAAGGCGGCTTACCGAAGTGATCTCACAATAGAATCTGTTACCACCATCGGCGCGTAACGAGCCTGGCCGTGAAAAACCCAGATGGTTGGGCCCAATTCGTAATACACATTGTTTCGACAATTTCGTTACCATTACGACGATACCTGGAAGTAAAATAGTTGTCTTTTTCATAGCAATAAAACATACGAGATTGGGTATTCGAGGGCAATAAATACCACACAGACTCCATTTCCTGAACTGACCCTTTCAAAATCCGAAAAACTTACAGGCCTACAAGTTAAAAATTTTTTTGTTCATTCAAAAATCTGAAACATATCTCCCCGCCATGACCTAGACCGCTTGGAAAAGTAAGGACCTTTTTACACGACTGCGCCTCTTTTGGAACCGACCCCCAAACCCTCCTTTTCGCCGAGGTTGCACTTACGCGTCAGGCTCTCGATATGGCCCGTGTCCGAAGTCTTGGCGACGAACTTCATCGTGAAGCGCGATCTAAATACACACTCTGAAAGCCAGATGTAAACTACCAGTATACGAAGTAAGGACGTGAAACGTCTTCGTTCAATACTCTCTTAGCCCGAACAAGAAAATTTTTACTTTTCGGCACTGTCAAAATCAGAAAATAATGAAATTTTACAGCATAGAATAAATTTTTCTCACCAATAAAAAATCACAGATCTCGAATGCCGTCCGCCTAAAAAATTAGATTTAAAAATAAGGATGACTAAGACGAACTACAACAACAGGCGATGAGCTGCCAAGGAAGACTTATCGCAGGGAGTGCAGCCCACAAAAGGTACCTAAAGTTTACACTCAAGGCGACGAATCCACTTACGCAAATTTGAAATAGCGCTAATGCTCGTGGTCGATGTGAGGATTTGTATAATAGGGCACACCGATCGATACTTAACGACTCATTCGAAACAGTGTTCTTTCTTTTCTTCCAGCCGAGAATTATTTGGTTAGCCGCGTTTCGAGTAAGAATTTCGTTTAGAGACGGTTCGTCGTAACTTTCGTCACCACCGAGAGGACGCGTAGTCATCTGATTCACAACCACTACCTAAAACAGAATATGTGATTGTGGACGAGTCCACGGGCAAACTACAAATACGATTAAACAAATCGTAGATCAGAGTCGAACCAGATCAAGTTTCAGGCCATGCTTACCGCAACATTGCTCTTAACTGCTAAATGCACTAATGAAGCCACGGCCCGCAATAGAAGACGTCTTAACTCACGGTCGGGCAATTGATCATCACGAAAATGAAAAGCCAAACTATCGACAATGACTAGTTTAATCTGAACGAAACATATTTAGTGGCCGATGAAGATGTCTAGCAATAGACAAACTCACTTTAGGATCAAACTGAATGAGACAACCAAGTCCTTCAATAGTCTCCGTTAGACTTGGCAAGTCTAGACACCGCTTCACATAGATGCCAGCCAAAACAGATTCAACAGTGAATTTCGAAGCGGCAGCTTGCAGCTCTGAAAGTAGAACATGACCACCATATACTGCACATATAGAGAGAACACTAGACTTTTGTAAACTAAACTAGACTACTACAAGACTTGGCTTCTTGACTACTGGAAGGTTCAACCACACCCAGCACTGAACTTACCCGGCGAGGAAGCAATTTCATTGACATGTTCAACAGCAGCTTTAGCGATTTGTTCCAAGCGTTTCGACTTTAACGAGCCTTCAGTATCGACATAAACTGCTTTTCCATTGACACCAACAAATGGTTTCGGGAATTGCACATCCACAGCAAGTTGCATACTATACAAAGTGTCGCAAATGTCAAAAACTTTCAGCAAAAACGTCTTAAAAGTCCTACCATATTTGAGTTTTACCAATACTGGCTGGACCGGCCAATTCAGTTACATGGCCCAAATGAATTCCGCCGCCCAGAGCTTGGTCTAGCTTTTCGCAAAACGTAATGATCGTGTGAGTGTCTTTAGATTTTTTGTGTAGTAGAGTCCACGCGTCTTTAAAAATAGGATTAGGCTTTGACATAATCGACCATTCTATCTACCTAGATACGTAAATGTGAGAGTTTGTCATCGCCGAAAATACAAAGCGGGAATTTATTTCCGCGTCCCAGCAGACAACTTTAAGGCAAGCAGTCAAATAACGCAAAATATGCGGGAAAATTAAAAATCAAACAGAGAAAACAGATAAAGTTGCAGACCAAACTGATTTTTTCCTGATAATTGCAGAATTTAAAACAAAAAATGGTGCATGGCGATAAAGGAAAAGTGAAAAAAAGCCCAGCAACCCTCGCACCAACTATGCGTCAATTGGCGAACGAATTGCAGCCAGTCGAATTTACGGATGTGATATTCGGCGTCAATGGGAACATATTCGGTGGTTCTCAACAATACATATTGCTCACGAGTATGGTTGTATTCTTAAATGCAATCATGATCCTGTTCGGTGGAGTGATAATAATCACTTTCGAGAGTCATCCCCTGTTCAAGACCGTTGGTTATGTGTTCACGGCCTTGGGCTCCGTGATGCTGGTCATATACGTTAGTTTGGAATGGTGGATGGCCAAGAAAAGCATGAAGAAATCAGGCGCAAAGAAATAATTTTGATGTCAAGTGACACGGAGGGTTTCATGTTGTTGCTCTTTTAAATCGGACACTTATTGAAGTGATCTCTATGCCTCATTTAATTTAGACTGTGATGTGTTCCGTCTTGCGCATGGACTGAAGTGAGGTACAATACCGTACCTGATTAAGTCGCGGCTGATTTTGACCAGGCGGCATCCTCGTCTACCTTGTTATACGTACACGGGACCTGCCTCTTACGTCACCTTTCGGAACAGCCTAAAGTTTTAAAATTTCTTTCAGCCCGACTCGTTTATTTCGTCAGCTATTCCTGGCCGCAGTCGCTCGCTTGCTACTCAAAGCTGCGACTGACAATGGCTTCAGCTCCTCTGAGACCTCCTCTTCAGCGCTCTCTTTCGTCGGAGAATGCCAAACCATTCACGCCTGAAACGTTCAAGCGCAGTGGAGCTAAGAAAGCGACTCCCAATGTCCGTGCTTATGACCAATTCGTCAGGGACACCTTTCACGTGTCCCGTGCACCTCTGTTTCGTGGACGAGGTTACTACGAATTGTGCCCTTTGGGTCTGGATCCCGAACCGAGGGAATGGCTGGAGCCACCCTTGAACCACCTTCCAATGCCCTTGGCCCCGTTTGGGATATTTGGGCCAAAACCAACTCTCGAGGTAAGTGAGCAAGCCTGTCGGGCATGGATGGAGTCTGGACTAGATTTCAGACGCAGATCGACTACAGCACCTTCCGACCCCGTCGATCGCGGTCACAGTCGAGCGACCTATGGAAGAGGCGGTATGGCGAATATAATCCGAGCCATATTCGGCGACCTGAACCCGTCGATAAGGTGCGTGGTGATCGAAACTTGGAGCGGCGGATCGATGAGTCAAGATCGTGGCGTGTGGTCGTGCCATCGGTGTATCCTACTTCGTGGGAGAAGGCCTATCTGTACGACACTTCCCGATTCAAGACACTGCACTCGTTATTACCAAATTTGTCAGTAGACACGTATTCGTTCTCGAATCCTCGCGCACACAAAGCGGCTTTGATGGCGGCCACAATGCGCACGTCACCAGATTTCTGGAAATACACTTTTCCAAACGAATATTTACCCTCGTGGCGATTGGCGCATTTGGATTACTATTTCACTCATGGCTATCCGCATGACAAAGTGGCCGGCGCAGAACAGTGAGGAAGGATTTATGTAGTAGCTAGGCCTCTTTTGTGCCCTGGATTGAAATCCCTGCCATCCCAAATAAAGCTATCCAATAGAGCAACATAGATAGTGTAAATATTGGCATCTGCAGATAGGGGTCAAACTGTCCTCACTGCACACATCTCTCTCGAGTAAGGCTTCGAGCTCATCAGCGACAATCTATTCCTCCAATGCCTACTAGTTACACCTTGCGGTCGCTTGTCACGAAAGGGCGTGGCATTTACAGCATGTAAGACTGTGGCGCTTCGCTTCGGTGGGCGCCGATTTGAGCACAGATGAAAACATACATTCGGGCTTACATACATGCACATACCATAAATACTCATTTTGTTTCCCCTCCTGGGACTCACATGGCTGAAGAAATTCCCCCTTACTCAAATAGTTCCCAGTCGGTGTGGGATACCTATCGAGAGTGCAATCTGTGACTTATCGTTGGCCCATGGGAGTTTTGTTATGAGGTTTTAAATGGAGAAGAGGTTAAGAAGGGAGGAACTGACTGATGTACATTGAGTGCATTGCACGCACAGTACTGCAAGGGTGTCCGTGCTGATTTTGAGCATAAACTCATCACTTATTTGGGAGAACTTTGATGCCAGAATGTGGCACAATTAAACTTCACTCTCAAATAGTTCTGCCATGAGTAATTTCCCTACCTTATTCTCATAACACTTATCACACTCGCTCTGTCGAGACTAGAAGAGGAGAACAACCTAAGAGACTCGACATGACGAGAGTGTAAAGCGTTGGCAGTGTAAGTAGGCTCCTAGAGCTCATAACTGTGACCAGGACGGCTCATTCCATGTGGTGACGTCGTGTTGTACGGTCGCGTGGGCAGTGATGGCGAATCGATCCTTGGCACCAGGCGCGAGCGACGGGAAGGTGGCAGGAACGGTGGGAGAGTGGGCCAAGATCGCCAAGGTGCCGAGCGCCGAGTTGACCAAGTTCGGTGCCGAGAAAGTGCAAGAGTCGCTTCATCCGGGCAAACCATCTCAGCGCATGCCGGACTGGGTCTTCGACAATGACTTCGAGGGGCAGCCGCCGTTGAACCCGGCCGAGGAACTGAACCGTATGGACAAAGAACTGACGTCCTTGCTAGACGAGTTGGATCAGTTGTTCAAGCGCGGCCCGCCTCCGCCGTCGAGGAAGTCGTCGTCCGCGTCGATCGGTCCCAACAATGCCGAAATGAGTCCCGATATCATCAACATACTCGAGGGGAATCGGCGCCAGCAGGATCAGCCTCGATCGTCTTCCCGGCCTGGCAAGATATGATTTGAATATCGTGCGCGCATGATATACGCACCGATTCTTTGTATGATGTGCTGAATGCTGGTTGGGACTTTGAGGTAAACGGTCTGCTTGGCTCAGTGTACTTCAATACGCAGTGTGAATACCAGTGCGAGCAAGATCGATAATGCGATATGAAATGGCTACTCGAACTGAAGAGGATTCAAAATTCGGATGTGATATTTTGGCAAAATTCTAGGATCTGTGCCCCTGCTGTGCGGTTCATTGATTAGCTTGTTTCGCAAGTGGCTAAGGCGAGTTAAACTCATGACTCACTTTCCAGTCATTCTATCACCACATCCTTGTCGTCTGGCGCGTGCTGTCCAGTCCCTTTTCGTTCGGTCTTGATTAATGGCCAGAATATCGATGGTGGGCTATAAACGTACCGGAGACCATTTTTCTTCTCTCCCAATCTTCAGTCGTCGCGCGGAGGGCACTTAGGCGAGAAAGCTTTGGTAAACGAGATCCAGAAACGGGACTCAGATTACGTCTGTGCTAACAACGAAATGAGGAATTATCAGTGCCGACGGCCTATATATCATGTTCATGCACGAGGTCCCCTTATCGAAAGAAACCAAGCCAAACCCCGTTCTCCGGTTGCTTTTTTTAGTCGTACTAGGCGGAGAGCTACCACTATCTTATCGCGTCCGCTGAGTCTGGTTCGCACAACTACAGGACGCTCGCAGTGTCTAGAATGGCTCCAGTGGCCATGCGTGCATCGATTTATACACTTCAAACGGATATAGTCAATGAAAGTGATGCTGGTTCCGATGAGCTGATTCCACCCATTCTCCCACAACAAGATCAGACTGGGCATGACGACGTGTGGAATTATTCCTCAACTGATGCCGCTAGAAATGTGTTGGCTCAGGCGACTATGAGACAAGTGTACAATCCCAGGAAGTTTTCTCACCAAGGCTTCCATAACAGCACTCGGACACACGAGGAACAAGTGCAGGCATTTTTCTTTACTGTGGTCATCATTATGTTCTATGCACTGACTATTCTCTACTTTATGCTAAAACAAATTTGCCGGCAGGTGAGTGAGTCTTACGTTTTCCCAATTCAAGTTTTCTTTAAAACCTTCTACAGCCCACAGAATTAGTCCAAGCGACCACACTCTGCTCTCCTGTAAGTCCCAGTTCGCAATATGGGAGTGGCCCTTATCTTACTGTCTCATTTTGCGATGTGTTGGACAAATGACAACATTGGTCCATGCCAGATGGGACACAAGGCAATATAGACATTCTGAAATTGCCCTGCCCAGTATCTCAAGGTTCAATGTTCAAATCTCACCTGCCAAATTTGTGTATAGACACCTGTTTTCCAACAGCTGTGCTCCACGCCCTAATCTGACTGATAAGGAAGGACAGCTCACAAAGAGCATTCGGGTCTACTACAAGCTGCCCTGTTCTCCTACTAATATACAATAGTCTGTACTTTTTCACACGGGCAGGAAAAAGAGCACAAAAGGATTCTGTACAATTACGTGATGGGTCGAGAATTCGAAAGGCATCAACGCGAGCGTGCAATGAGAGCGACAATGAAGAAACAGCTGTGCATGCACCTGATCAAAATGGGCCAATTCACACAGTCCTTGGTATCTATGGGGAGACGGACTTCCATGACAGGCCCCGGGACGAGTGATCGAAGGTACGGGTGCAACGGACATATCTGTACGAAAGACCAAAGCACTGAAATCGATGACGATCTCTTTCTGGTGGAGTTCGAGGAAGGAGAGTCGAATAAACTGGTCAATCAACAGGCACTAGAAAAAAGTGTCAGATTCTCTATAGACTGACTAAAGATGAGAGCGTGTGTACGTATATGACGTGTCTGCTGTACTATGAATGTGCGTCACTGTAAGAAACTTTTATTCCTTCTGACAGTGAATTCAGTCCACAGAACTCTACTCCCGCGACAATGGTACGCAGTGTGGGCAGCCAACTCGCGTGTCCTCATCTAATTAGAAACTGAGAATGTGTATGAGATCTTGGACCGGCCTAGGATTACTCGTGTCCGTAGTACTGGGAACAATAATCGAGTGTGGCCATGTGCTGATTGATGAATGCTATGGCTTCTTCGGCTCGTTTTTTCGACACTTGCCGTTCCTCTTCTGTGGCCGTTTTGCCTTCGCCTTCGGCAAAGATATGTTCCACTTTCTCGTCAAAGATTTTCAAAAGCAAGTAGCACATCCGATGGCGCTTCTTGTCAAGGTATCCCAAGCTCGGTTGCTCGCCCGACAGGTCATCGAGCAAGTTGGGGTCGGTGATAATGGGGGTCTCTTGTTCATCCCCTCGACTTCGGTCCGGATTGGTGGTCTCCTCGATTTGCCTCGACGATGGTTCGAACGAGGAGTGGCCTGTCTTAGCAGCGGGATCGCGTTTCTGCTCCGCTTTTGCTTGATCGATACGCGGACGAACATACTTTTGCGCTTTGTTGGCTAAAAAAGAATCGATTTTGGTGGGACCTGCTGTGAGCAAAACATGCGGGCTGTCAGCTGGGGCCAACTCATAAAAACGTGTCTGATGGAAATAGACTTCTGTAAGTGGCATGTGCAAACTTTCCTAGAGCTCTTTCATTGGAACAAAGGCACTCGATGAAGGAAGAACTCACTTGGCAAATAAAACTGTGCCGAAGTTACGGCCAAGAAGCACGCACCCAAAATCAGAGCTGATACTACCATTCTTGTCCAATATTTCGATATCGAGGAGGAAGGTACCCGCAGCCAGTACTCAGAGCCTACTCTACACCACTATGCAAGATCACCGCTATATCTAGAAGCTGCAGGCCTGTTTACGAAGTCGAGGGCCAGTGGTCCGACCAACTTGTCTCAAAGCTAGAGCAGTGTCGCTTTTCCAATTTGTGCCTCAGAGGACTTTACCGAGTCACATTTCAAGAATTTAGCTGAAGCCTGGACAATATGCTCAAATTACGTGAGGCGTAAGAATACTCAATTTGAGCCTAGTCTAGTTTGGAGCGACGAAACTGATCATACAATGCGTTAGCTCATTTATCTGCTACTCGGCTTGGACAATGGTCGGATTACACATCGGTGAATGTGACCTGATTAGGAGAGCTGACGTAGACAAGGTACGCACTCGAGCCCGGCCCACCAGATCGGACTGAAAAACGAATGCTCCGTGTTTGTCAGACTCTCGCATTCCTGACGTCAATCGGCCAAATAAGGTGTCATTTAGCAAATACCTAGCCAAGCGCGTAAATGAGGCGGGGAAGGTGAGCACTAATGAAACAAATCAACAAGATCATGCGACACTAGCTACAGTAATCCAGTCCCGTGAGTATCCACTTCGGCATGTGAGCTTCGTCGTGCTTGTGAGCACTCGTGGTTTATTGTGCTACTTTTACATTCAATAGTTGCTGTCTAAGCATGGTGAATTCCCAGGCGGGATTTCGATTTGTATGGGGAGAAGCATCCTCAGGACAAAAAGCGTGTGCGAACTGACGCCCACTCCGGCAGCTCGAGTGTAATGGGGTGGGCCATTCACAGTCTTCCATTTTATTTCAAGTAGAATAGGTGATGGTGCGAGGGAACACACACGTAACTCAGTACAAAGCATTCCGGTGCACCTAAACAAGGTTTTCGGGTCTGTGCGCACCCTGTGTCGTCATACGTAAACCCGAAATACGGACTCTGGTCGAATGATGGGCCTAACTGGATGCCGATGTGATCACTGCGAGTCCAAGACGATGCTGGCGTATCCCCGATCGGCCATGTCCATGCACTTGGATAGGGTACGTACGGCCGGTTGGTAATAGGAGGCCGCTTCGTAGAAGTCAGCCTCCGAGTCGCCTCGCTCGACCACCTGGGCCGTCTGGGCGTGCAGGATTTTCATGAGTACTAGACACGCCCGGGGCGTGATCGGCCAGTGTGTCTCGATGTCATCGAAGCTTTGATCACTCTCCTCCTCCGGCTGCCGGTCATCGGGCGAAGCCCTCGACTCGACTGCGTAAGCAATTGCGGCTTCTCCATTCGTGTCGGGTACGACTGAACCAGCGTCTCGCTTTACCCCCACTTCAAACTGGGCCGTCTTTTGGGGTTGCCTTTGCGGGTTTACGGTCCGGACCAGCTGTGGAATCCTGTTGGTATCTGCAATGGAAGGCTGGTCACTCGACTCACACCCGGCCAGTCGGGGACACTTACTACGTGGAATAGGAATCCATAGTGCGTGCGCTACAGGCAAGCAGATACAGGCGACCAAAACGATCGGTAGTAGACCAGTGCAGGCGCTCATCTTTATGACATTCATCAAGTAAGAGCAGAAACGTTGGCTCTTTTTTCCAAGCTCCACACGACTGTGAATACGGACGTCCTTTGAATAGAGACGGGAAGAATATGACGAGGCCTGCCCTTTCTCACCCCCTATCTGCAATTCGCTAAGAAGGTTTTCATTAACAAGCGTATGTCCTATGCTTGTGACCTTTTTACGCCCCTGTCCACTGATTAAGCCGGGGATAATTGATAGGCGGTGTTATTTGAGCAATTTCTTACTTGACTAGGCGTGCGACAGGCACGGGCATCATTAGCGACCATGGTCACAAATGTACACGCTCCGTCAAGGCCACAAAGGATGCTTGTTATCAACGACAACATCCACTCCCAATAAACGCTAAACCACGTGTTTTTGCCCCATTTAGATGCCCACTGAAAAAGAGAGTGGGCGCTGTTACTCGTGTTTTTATTACTCCTGCCCACGCTCACACTCCATGCAAAACCATTCGTAACGAGAAATCAAAATACCTAACGCCCTCATTACTCAAATCCACGCACAAAACAGGCAGTCTTCGAAACAAATAACTACATTCCTTTTCACACTTGCACACTCAGTAAGCTACGCTTTGGTATCAGAGACCCACGGGTCAGTTCCCTCGTACACATCAACATCGTGTGATCAGTCATAATTCATAGAGTGGCATAAATGCGTGAAAATGACACAATCAAACACACAATCGTTTGCGACACACCAGCCACTAACGCGTAAAATGAGGGCATAGTCTTACTAGAATTATAATACGTCCACGCAATAACCGCGCTGGATATCGACCCCCAAGTTAGTGGCCCAACAAGTCCCATCAAAGCCAAGCCCAGTGCGTACCATCGCCCGAATACGTGCCTTCGAAGACAGCAAAATGCAATCGATGCGGCCAAACCATGCACGAAGACTGACGAGAATAACGCCCAAAGGAAGATGTGATAGAACATTTCTAAAATGCACAAACTAGGAATATAGTCGTTTCGGACCGAAAAGACTGCCCAATCTTGATCAAAGTATAAAATTAGGACCAGGTATTGTGTATTTGTTCCTGCTCGTGCTGCTGTCACTGTTCTATCACTGGCGAGGAAACGAGCAAAGGGACAGTTGTGCCGCAGAGATCCAAGTATAACGAACATCAACCAAGGCTCTAGTTGACTTGGTTACTACAACAGTGGCTAGCTGCCATGTACCATGAGCCATGAGCTTAAAATGCATGGCAGACTGTTAGCCTACAGGACACGGAATAATTCTATCCTCTTGGTGTCAGAGCTTCTATACAAGGTAGCGCACACCGCCCGCCCCAAAAAATTTTGTGAAAGATTTTGTCAAGGAGGGACCCTTGCTATTTTGTTTTGTTTTGTTTTGCCTGGCAGGTGTGTCAAGGTACCTTTGGTGTTCTAGACTCCCATGTTATGGAACCAACCCCTCCAGAAAATTTGACTAGAACTCACAAATTTATTGATCATACGAAATAAAGCCGATAAGAAGGCTTGGCGACAAGTATTGCAGGCTATCCAGTCGCTCCTCTTCTGTCACAACATCATCATCAGCTTCTTCGCTTACAGGCTGGTCACCAGCAAAAACGTCCTGCTGCCCCTCCGTGTACGCATTGTTTCTCAGTAATTTGCGCGAGCCTTCCTAGTTACTCGTCACCTTTGGTGAAGGAGTACACATGTTGACTTCAGGAGTGTTTCCCACGAGACCACAGAGGTAGGGGCATTGGGTACAGGGAAGGGGAAAACAAGCACGCAACCCTTTGACAAATGTTTAGCCGACCGAACCCGGAGGGGGGATGGGGACTGACCCCCAACCCCCACGCCTGTACAATTCCCACGCCTGCACAAATAAAGTAGGCATAATAAGTTTGATAATATAAAGGTGATCTGTGGACTACAGTAAACTTGTAAATCAAAGAAAGCAAATAAAACAGAACCAAAATTTTAGAGCTATCAGTTTCAATTGTGCATACAAGATGCAATAAAAAAGACCTGGGCGGGCTAGGCGTCCACGAGTGGGCATGCGGAGGCATTTATTGTAGCTGCAGATTAATACAGCGGGAGTATGTACTGTCGCTGCCACTAAATAAGAAGGTTCATTTGAGTATGGCAGAAAAGACCTTAGCGTTTCAAGCAATGCCCCACTTCCCCCTTTTACAGTACACACATAAGTGCGATGTGCGACACCACTAGAATCAGGAAGTGGAATTTATAGATTTCTGCTGCCCCAGCCTACGATGCATTCTTAAATAGAATAGCCTATGGCAACGGAAGATGACAGGGTCCACGATACGAACCTCGATAAGTATCGATCGGATCGCTTTCAAGTCCTTTGAATGACTCAAATATCGTGCCATTGACCACCATCGAAAACCGTGATGGGCCGTCTCGAATAGACATTTTTCCAACCAATAATTTGACCCAACAAGATGTGATCACATATCGGCCTATTAAAATTGGTGGGGTATCGGCTAAATTCATACTGTGGGAAATTACCGCCTGATAGCAGACAACAAAGCTAGCCAGGTAAACTATAAATTATGTTGCGATCAGAAAAGATGCGATCAGAGCTAACTCATTTAGATGACTTCTTACGGGCTAATTGTTTTACTTGCTAGAATTCAGATCGTAAAGTCAGCTAAATAACATGACTGTTTTGAAGTTAGGAATTATCAGCCTATACTTAATCCTAAACTGAATTTTACCAAATCCGGTATGTGGAGGACGGTGCAAATAACCACATTTCGGTCGCCTAGTCGGATCGGATTGGATTTGTACTGTAAGCTACTGACAGTACTAATGAGATTATTTATTCTTGATTCAGCAAGTCGATTTTATCCGCGATGAACGAATCGAATGCGATATCTTTAGCTCCGTCGGCCTCATCTGCTTCGAATTCTGCTTTACGAGCTCTAAAAGATCGTTCTGCCATTCGCCGCAAACTATTGGCTCAAACATTGGGCGTTCATTCTCCGAATGATTTGTCAAATTTACTTGGCACTTCGTCCGAACGATTTCAGTTGAAACATGATCACGAGCAACCTGTTTCTGAGCGTGGTGATTTACTCGATATCGAAACCTCATCATTTCCTTGTTCGCGACGTCGAGATTCGGAGGCCAGCCCGGCAGGAATTGGTGTATTTCCTCCCGATGTCATAGTCGGCAACGGTCATTTAAGCAGTGGCGAGGCTTTCATTGTTGCTAAACGGCTGACCGATTCGGGCAGTAGCGAACCGAAGACGAAACGTCGTAGGATGGGAGACCAATCGGGTGTTGACAGTGACGGGGACGAGACCATTATGGAACCATTTGACGACTATTTTCAAGTACTGCTTTGAGAAATAACAAAGTTTTGACAGAGTGGTGTGGAAGTAGAGTGTATGTTCTTCGGAAGAAATACCTTATGAAATTTAGGTTCTGCAAGAAGAAGAAAAGATTTATCGCGGCTCGGCGACGTTTTTGAAAGGCACCCAAAGCGCCAACCCGCATAATGACTATTGCCAGCACTATATCGACACTGGCCAAAGACCGCAGAATTTTATTCGTGACAGTGGACTGGCTGAACGATTTGACGAATATCCCAAGTTGAAGGAATTAATCAAGCTGAAAGATGACGTATGTACTGTAGGGCCACTACGTGTCCCGTCCCCCCTTCCCACTGATGGTACACAGATTGCTCTTTAATGGTTTTTATAGCTCGTGGCCGAAACTGCTACGCCGCCCATGTATTTGAAATGCGACTTACGATCTTACGAATTACGTGATGTTGGTTCTCGTTTCGACGTTATTCTGATCGAGCCGCCGTTGGAGGAGTACCATATCGGCGGGCGGGACTGTTGGTCGTGGGACGAAATTGAACGGTTGGACATAGGCGCCGTGGCTGACACGCGAGCTTTCCTTTGGCTTTGGTGTGGAAGTACACCGGAAGCGTTGCAACGAGGACGTGATTGTTTGAAACGATGGGGTTTTCGACGTTGCGAAGATATTTGCTGGGTGAAAACGAACAAGTCATCAGTTCGAACAGAAAATCCGGAACAGATTCAAACTGGACCCGTCCGATTCGGCGCCGGACAACTGGCTGCTGGTAATTCGTTGCTGCAACGGACTAAAGAACACTGTTTGATGGGGATTAAAGGGACGGTTAGACGGTAAGTTTTTGAGGGGATTTCGAAACATTGGCAGTGCTAGCGGATCGTTTAGGTCGACTGACGGCGATTTTATTCATGCCAACGTCGATATCGATTTAATCATAACCGAAGAGCCACCAGCGGGCAGTACTGAAAAGCCGTTGGAAATAATTTTAATTGCGGAGCACTTTTGCCTCGGTCGTCGTCGTTTACATCTGTTCGGTCGTGACGATACGCTGCGGCCAGGCTGGGTAACAGTTGGTCCCGAATTGACCAGTTCCAATTTCGACGCATCTCGTTACCGGCACTTCTTCGATCGCCCTGTTGGTGCTGGAGGCGCTGGTTATACGACTGGCTGCACCGATCGTATTGAACAATTGCGTCCTAAAAGCCCGGTACCAATGGACAAACGAGGTGGGGGCCATGGTGGCGGCGGCGGGAACATGGGTGCCAGGCCTGATGGCGGAGGGGGAGGCGGGACCAGTGCATGGCCAAGGACATCTGGTACGAGTATGCGTGGCCGTGGTGCACCTCGCCACGCTCAGCAAGGTCACAGTCATCAACAGACGCCAGCCATGCATGATCGTGATCGAGACCAACGGTCGAACAGGGACGGCAGAAACGGAATGGTATGTGGAAGCAGCGGACGTCCGGATCGTTTTACAGCTTCACGAACTTATGGATCTCAACGCGGAGGCCATTCGGGCCAGTATGCACGAGGCCGCGATTCTAACCTTTCACGCTCGGGTGTTCGTCGTAACTTTTAGCCCTTTGGTTTATGTGTTTGAGAATTGTGCAAAGTTGTGTTTACGATTAGATTCATATTGTAAATGAATAGCTTAGTTTTTGTACCTGTCCTCGCGACAATGTCCCTGTCGGCCGTTTAGTGAAATTTGTGTGTGTATGTTCCTTCTCTGTTTTATGTACCTATACCGGGGTGTTTATGTGTTTGATGACATCATTGTATATTGGTTATATTCAGCTTTTCTCGTCCGCCAGTGTTCTTTTGATATTTTTTGTTTGAAAATACAAATAGGTTCATTTGGAAAAGAGGATTGATCAATATCGGCTTGGGTCGACGACCTTGCATTATTTTGGGTTTTTTTAGTTGATGATTTGGTGTAGATTTGAGCGATGAGTTTAGGAAATGGGCAAGATCGCGAGAGTGATTGTGTGCGGATCCAAGGGCGTGGGCAAAACAGCTATTCTTCAACAATTGGCATTCGCAATCGATACGACGAATGAGGTAAAATTTGTCGTCTTTAGAGACCGGCTGATGTCTCGCAGAAAATGGCTGAATTTGAAATACAGTCTTTAGCTGTAGAGGCTCGACTGACAATCGATCCATTGCACGGAGCCCGCAGCTGGGAACGTCACCCGCCAGGATGATGTTTCAGGCATGGAGCAAGTCGGAAAACTTGGTTGGCTGCCCTCGGTTTTGTAAAAACGCTGGTTGCTCCCTCCAGTAAACATCAAACAGCAACAGCGATAGGAAAACTATTGAATACTGTAGGTTTGATGTGTTGGACGGAGAGTATTGGCCTCGAGTCTGGATCCCAGCAGACCGATCCGACCCAGGCCTAGATTCCCATCTGATCGACGCATGAATGGGATGACGTCTTCGCCAACTATTTTCTAGCGGATAAGCGCGGGAAGTTTTAGTTGCTGATTTAGCGGATCCGGCAGCTGGATCAGATCGGCCGATCGATAGATGCTGGCCTGGATCCCGATCTGATCGCCTGCCTAAAACTTGTATAAGGTAGAAAGAGAAGATTAGACCCATTACCCTAGAAATTGTACTTATGCACTAACCCTCGCAAATAATCGGCCGGATCAGTTCGATTTATTCGTTAATAGCGGCGTCTCAGCAGCTCCACATCGAATATGCAGAGTGGTGGGTGTGGATGATTCAGAAGTTGGGAGTGTCCTATCCTCAAAATAGTCGAGTACTTGCTGCACTGCAGGAGAGTATTGAATCTTGTCTAACAGCTGTTTGAGAGAGCGACCCGCATGATTTGATGGAAACAGCCAACGCTGTATCGACTTTGAAGACCATCCCCGCCACTTTGGTCAAGTACTTGCGAGGATTAGCGCATAATTTCTATGGTAGTGTGCCACCCTTTTATACTCTTCCCTATCACATGTACTGATAGATACATGCTTTAGATAGGCGATGAATTTTCTGTAAATCCTCCGATCTAGCCAACCTGACCAAAAGTTAATTTCAGTATTGATGCCGTAACTGGCGCCTCACCCTCCCCAAACTGGTCTGACTACTAGCTGATGTCCATCAGACCTCCCCAATGGGGTACAGGAGAACGGACTAGCACCTAGCAGCAATAGGATGCCCACATGATGTCCCTAATAAAATGATTTCCTGGAGGATGAGCGCAAGAACTTTGAATCGCTGATGTAGCAGCCGGATAGGCTATCAGTCCATGCTGGACTAATTTGGACAGGATCGATTATAGATCGTGGATTTGAAAGGTGCATGAGGGGGGGGGGAGTGTACAGCATGCTTGCGTGTGAGCAGAAGATCGTCCTGGACAGTGAATATGATCATAATACTTCCTGTTCCTCTCGTTCCAGCCTTACGTGCCAACCATTGACGACACCTATACAGTGCAAGCAGATCTGGAGAAAGGTGGGAAAGAGACGCTAGTATTTCACGACACAGCTGGTTTAGACAGTGCCAATCCCGATTTGAGAAGGTGCTATGTTTCTGCTGCTGATGTAAGTATACTGTCCCACTCCGAACATTGCTCTGCTAGTTTGCTTTCGCTCGATTTCAGGCATTTCTGCTGGTTTATTCCGTGGACAATGCTGATGCGTTCAATCGCATGGATTTGACGAAATCGTTTTTGGAGAAGGCCATGAAAGAACGTAAAGATTCATCCATTCCTATCGTCGTATTGGCCAATAAGATTGACCTACCAAGTAGAATGGTGGAGAAGGACTTCGCTTTGAATTGGGCTCAGCGAGAGAAAGGTGAGGTGCTTGGTCAGAAGAGATCAGGGGGGGGGTCTGATTGTGAGTCTTCAGAGCACCACTGAACTTGGGCGAAGAGGAGAGAGAAAACAGTTGTGTAACCTAGTCTGGCAGGCGCAGGAGGAAATGTGGCCCGCCAAAGTCGGTGAAACAAGAACTCCGACTGGAGCAGGGAAAGTCGTGCGACTATGTATACCTGATCGTGAGGCTGAAACATCAACCCAAGGGGTCGATCTTTCTCAGCCAGGGGAGATTACTCTCTCCAACTCGCCATGAGACGCAGTGACTATGTACTGCTGTGGCCCGGGTTCACTTGCTGTAGTGGGCAACAGAAGAAATTTCAGCAGCAGGCTATTTGCCCTTGCTTTTCTCTGTTGGACGACTCTTTGGGTTGAGCCTGTGGCCATTATGAAACTGATTTGTGCTTCGATGCTAATATCGGAGATTGTCCTGTTTCTCAGTCATTAATTCACTTTTACTGGCAGCCAAACGCTTCAGCGCATCCGGGGGATCCACACACTTTAAAATGAAATCGTTGATCGCTGGTGAAACTCTGTTACCAATGTCAGAACACTTGGAAAAACTACGCTCTCAGAAATTGGTCCCTTTCCGACAGAAATGACGCATTTAATGTCAATTTCAGTCAAATTATTCGAGGTGACGGCGAAGGATCGACGAACTTTGATCGAATCAATCGATTACTTGTGCACAAAGTTGTTCACGGCGCCCAAGGAAGCCAAATTCACTTTGGCCAAGCGGATAAAGGATAAACAACCCGGGGCCGCTATTGTTATGGATATATGAGCTATGCAATGGTAGGTACTACCTAACTCATCAGTTATTGCCATTTGGCTGTGTGATCTTCACTTTGTGTACACAGTTGTTCTCGCACATTTCAGTTCCTTTTTACTGTTTTCCATTTTTGAGCTCATTTGAAAATGTTATTGATACTCGCAAAAAAAATGTGTTCTTGAGCAGTGTTTGTTTTTCGTTCTAATTTGAAACAGGGCCTCGAAAGGTCCTTTTTGTGAGCGCATTGTCATCTGGTTTTTTCTTCTCCAGAAGCGCCTTTTCGAACTTCCACTTTTTCATATGTGGGGCGGGGGCGTCTAAAAAGTAAACAGTGCGTGTTGAGTAGGTATCTAAATGGAGCTCCGTCCTAACGGGTGTTCATAAAAGAGAAAGGAAACGTGTTATTTCTGCTTGCTCATTGTTTCCATACATCGATCGCCCGTTCTGTTTGCATGCTGGTCATGACACGGACCGTGCCAGGATCTATTTCTATGGCCGCGTACAAAAGCCACTGACCATACACCTGGTGAGCAAACAGGGCCAGGTGCCCACACCCTACATGGCCATTGGCCCAGCACGGGAACCGAGAGCTTAGTGTGAGAAAGGGCTAAGCGAAGAGTAAGAGTGCTGTGGACACTCCGAAGGGACACTATCGATTGATCGGAAAATGCTTGCAAGGAATCGACTCGTGGTCGTTTGGGTGTGGATTTTGGTGAAAGTGAGTGTTTGACTGGGTGAATTTGGCGTACGCAGGAAAATCAGGAGTCTGAAAATGCACGAAAGGTGACTATACTGAGACGATGAAACCAGGAAGGAACACGAAAGCGTTGGCGGCTTCCGAGTAACATTGCTTCGTGGTTAGTAGATCTTACGGCCTCCTGGCAAGGTGTATGAGAACTCCTAGTGGGGCCTGGTTTTCTTGCAACTGTTCTGACGAATTGTAAGATTCTAACAAGACGCTCAAGAAAGCATTAGAGCTGATGATGTGCGATTTAACGTATGCCTGAGCGGCGAAAATTTTCGACCACAGTTTATCCCCCGCGCTGGGATCGCAGTGATCGTGAGCATCAAGATAGTCGTCTGAAAAGTTCCTCTCGACTGACTGACGATGAGTGGGACCTGCATTCTGATCTGCCCATCTGTGTCTCGAAGCCTTACAATGACCAGTTTCATTTTTTAGCACCTCCCGTTAAATTCAGCTCAGCCTGGTCTCCCAGACCTGTTTGGAACGAATCCTGAAACAACCACGGTCGCCGCAACCACAGTTCCCACGTCGACAGACGATGCTACCTCAACTCCGTCCGCTGAGACTACCTCGGCGCTCATGCGTACTAGAAGAACAGCAGCACCAGTCGTGTCTCAGACCACGGCGAGAGGAAGGTCGACGACGCGAGAGATATCAGCCGAGTCGATCACTACTTCCGAAAACGTCACCACTACACCAAGACCCAACCCTGGTACTGGACCAGAACTAAGTATGTAGGTGTTTTTGAGCACCGGGAACTACAAGGGGCGGCTGATCATGCCTAATTTACTGCCATACATGAAAGGCGAATTTGGGAACAGGAACAGGGTTATCAGAGATTCCTTATACATTTTTACCACACATGAGAACAAGGACATGTTAGGTACGATATTTTTTACGCAGTAAAGACCTGGATGCGCCGACCTAGTTTGAGTGTGGACGCAGTGTCCGCGCCATACTATGGCTAGAAGTCGAAAGGTACAAAGAGGGCCCAAACAAAGTTCTCTACTGCGAGTCCCATACATCTTGCTTAGTTTGACCAGGTCCGTTCGGGGCTTGTCGAATCAGTATCAGATCACAGTCAGACTCGGCTAAATCTTGTTTCAGCATTGAGGGCCTGCTGCGGCAGCAACTGTGTCACATACGATAATCTGATGAGTATGGTCGGCCTGCAGTGCTGCGGAGAAACGCCAATGAATGCGTTCGAGAAGATCTGCTGCAATAATCAAATCCATTTGCGCCACGCTGGGGCCAAGTACTTCGATCGGTGTTGCGGTGACAAGCCCTATGCCTGGGATCAAGTGTGCTGCCGAGGAAAGGTAAGGACTGGGGAATGGGCATACCAGGTTGCAACACTAACAACAGCCGACTAAAAACTGGATTGGGTCGATTGTGAAGAATAATTACAAATGAAAATATTATTCTTAATCTGTTTGAAAAACGTATTTTATTTTAAACATTTTAAACGAAGGTTGTTCGCTAGTGCAGTAATTTATGCGCTACCTCCTCCCGACAGCACCACGTGAGAACACCACCACCAGGTGACCAGAACCGCGGTGGCTCAGCTGGTAGGCGTTGGTCTCGCATTGCTTGGGCCAGCAACCCTGACCGGGAGCCCGCAGTTTTGTTACGGCTGAGGACGGCAGTTTGGCTGGCTCTGGGTGACGTCAAGTGGCGGACGCCAAACGAGTAGAGAATCAGGAAGCTGGTTCTCGAGCACCAGTCGGGAAGGTCCCTCCCTTCTCGCCCAGTGTCATCCTGGGATGCTGGCGCTGGCACAGGATGCCCTCGTGTGGAGGTGCTCCTAGTGAAGACACACACAGGGAAGCTGCCGTGGGAGCTGGTCACCTCACGGGCTCGCTTATCATTATGACTGATGGCTGGTTGGAAGTCCCGTGGGGAACTAGAGCGGCACCAAAGCCCAACCGAAAATTTTTGAAATAAAAACCACACCAGGAGCCCTCATCAAGGCCCCACAGCAGAAATTTGCTCTTCCGCACGTTATCTTTTCAGGTCTACGACGGGGTGCCTCAGGCATCTTGCTGCGGGGACCTTCCTTACAGTATCTACGATCGTACAAGCATTTGCTGCGGCGAGCAGTTACACAAGATACCACCCAATACAGGCAGCGCCGTGTGCTGTGGTGAGAGCATGTACGACGACCGTGCTGGTACCCACTTCTGCTGCGGGGATCGACTGTACTCTCGGCTGACCCATAACGGATGCTGTCACCCTTATCCTGGAATTGGAATCGAATTCCCGGCCATAAATTCAGCTGTCAACGCTCCACCGCCTCTCCCGCCGCCCCCACACCTGGCTCCTAATCAACGGAGCGCATCGTCTGCGCTTATCAAGTTCAGCATCCCAGGCCGCTATCCCGGCCTGTCCTCCGAAAGTAATGCACTGCAGAAGCAGGCAGAGGGGTACAATTCGACCACGCAGTTGTGCTGCGATCGAGTATATGACAAGAGCGAATACGACTTCTGCTGCTACGTGGCCGATGTGAACGCCAAGCAGTGGACACCGCCCATCCCGCGACCGTACAGTTCAAAGACGCACTGCTGCGACGGTATGACTGTCTTGGAAATGGATCAGGCCAAGAACTGTGTCAAGCGTTGACTAAAAGTTTTGGTTGAAATCAGTTATGTCTGGTCATAGTCAGCTACTTGTCTGGAGTCCGTGCTGTGATTTAGCTTGTCCTGTGCTTGCGTGCTTGTTCATATGTATGTTGCTGGAAAAATGAGGAATAGGCCTTGTGAGAACGAGGTCACAATTAGTACACGCAACCTGAACCAGTGCATGCCTCAGATTATGCTCATGCTGGGGCTGTGGCCGGACCAGAACATCCTGTGCATCGCTTGCCGAGGACTCTCATACGAGAGTTCAAAGCCATTTTTTTGACGTGGTGCAAAACCTCACCATCAATGCGGCCCCAGACATTGCAGTCTCACATTTGCGCGACAGGATACAGTATCCCCTCCTAGACACCAACTATAGGGTAGGCACCTGCGTGATGCAGTATCCAGTATCTCCGCTACGCGCTATAAAAGCCTCCACGACATGGCATTTTATGACCTTGGCTGACTTTACACTGCTTTACAGCACCGTTAAATCATCTTATGACCCCTCTGCGGCCATGTTTCGATTTTTGGAGTCGCCAAGCGTGGTTCAGCCTACGGTGAGTTATGACGAGGCCTTGGTTTCAATTCAAACCAATCGGCGCGTCGGAGGAAGAGGGTCTGGCCTTGCCCATGACGTTCCCTGCCTTGGTGGAAGGCTGCTACTCGATCGTGAAGTAGGCAAGGACCAATTTCTTGTTCACATTGGCTCTATCGTTCTCTCACAGGAGTTCGAGCGTGTTCATTCTCAGTGACGACCCAAGACCCGAAGATGCGATTGGCGTGACCATTTCTGTGAATCGAGAGTCTCTGGTAAGATTGGGAGGTTTTACTTTGAAGCCTCAAGGCAGCCTGTCGAGTGCAGGTAAAGCTGGACGTGAGGGCCGATAGCAGCGTGCCAGTCAAGATAAACGATGTCCAAGTCGCGAAAGGAGGCTCGTCCGTGTTGGATGAGGGCAGTCGAGTGCAGCTGGGCCACCAAGCCTACGTTCTGTGCAGTCTGCCAGGTGAGTCGCCTGAAATCACTTCCGTCCATTCTTTGAGCAACTGACGCTTCCAGCCGAAATTGGGAATTTATGGCGGCAAGCGAGGGACGCGGTTCAGTGCCGGACGTGCAGTGACGTGTGCAGGAATCCCCGTCTGCTTCGCTGTGGTCACTCATTATGCGCAACGTGTCTGACCCAGAAGATTCGAAGTGCCATGGCCGCTCCGACCAACCTCGACTCGCAACTACCCGCCGGAGTGGTGGCCGCCATCGACAGGGACGAACTGGCGCAGCAGATTCGGACGATCACGTGCGACGTGTGTCAGCAGAGGTTCTCGTGCTTGGAAGCCGCCAGGGCGTATCGACCGGTCGCCTTGCGCCAGGTAAGACTTCGTTTCGATGTCGAGCCCTGTCCAGGAATGGTGTTCAGGCCGCCATGCTGATATCGCTCGACGAGACTGGTCCCAAGTGCCGAGTGTGCAGCGACTCTCGGTGCATCGTGGACAAGAAGGACTACGAGTTCTGCGAGACGTGCAAGCTGATCGTGTGCCCCGTGTGCGCAGTGGAAGGCCACCTCAATCACAAACTGCGCCCTCGCGAGACCATCGTCAAGGCCATGCACGAGTACGGCAAGGTGGTGGCGGTCAGGAAAGCCGAGGCCTGGCGTCTGAAACAGAAAAAAGAGGTAGCCACGAGTAGAAGGTTTCGGAACCACGTTATGCATCGACGTTGTTTCATTGCAGGAACTGGGCGCTAGGGCCAAATTGCTGGCCACCGAATTCAATCAATTGTTCGAGCACGCCAACCAGCTGTTGGCCAGTTCGGTCGGCAAATGCGAGGAGGTGGTCAAGCAGTTCAACCTGGACACTAGTCTGATCAACGACACCAGCGCCGAGGTCTTCGATGTGTTCAGCAGCCAACTGGAGAAAAGCAATGGGCAACTGAAAACGTTGGACGCCGCTATCAGTCGCCTGACGGAAGGGCTGGAAGAACTGAGCGTGGTCGATGCCGAAGACAGTCAATGAACTCGTGGTGTCATTTAGTTTGATCGACCGTTTTGTGCGGCTAGTTATTTGAAATGTCACGTATAACTGCTTTGGCTTATACTGTAACTATGAATATCCGGGCAGGTAGGTCTAACGATAAGCTGGTTTGAGCAAAAAGCTAATCCATGATCACTAATCAAAGAAGCAAAGAATTGCGATATGGATGACCAATCAACACAGGAGGGACAATGAAAGCTTCAACCTTTTGGGATACGTACTTGGATCATAATTTTCTGCAGCGCTTTCCAAAATCACAATGCGAATCACAGTACAAAAACAGCATATGCACTGTTTTTTGAGCACCTGTCTTCGAGTAAAATCAATAATCTTCTCAGACCTTTTTTAAAAATTTTTGTGGGTTGGGCCCCGTGCCGCCCCAGTTCCCCACGGAACTTCCCGTTTTGCCTATATCCGGCCAGCAGTCCTGATATGATAAGCGCGGCCGTGAGGTGACTAGCTCTCACGGCAGCTTCCAGCTCTGTGTGTCCCCACTGGGAGCACCTCCACACGAGGGCATCCTGTGCCAGCACCAGCATCCCAGGATGATAGTGGGCGAGAATGGAAAGACTTCCCCGACTGGTGTTCGAGAACCAGTTTCCTGATTCCCTACTCGTTCGGCGTCCGCCGCATGACGGTACCGTGAGTCGCCCAGAGCCAGGCGTGCAAGGCCAGAGACGGACTAACTAAACTGCCTGCGAATACTGGTTCCCACTCTGAGAAGGCTTACTAAACTGCCGTCCTCAGCGAGAACAGAACTGCAGCCTCCCAGTCAGGGTTGCTGGCCCGAGCAATGCGGGACCAACGCCAGCAAACTGAGCCGCTGCGGCTCATCTTCTCGCGATCTTCTCGTCAGACTTGATTGCATTCGTTCCCGCTGGCGCGCAGTGACGAGAGCATTTGGTTAGACACAAACAGCCACTTGTCCAGCAAATCTTCTATCCAGCAACGAACTTGACTTTAGTTATTAACGTTAGATAAAGGCGATTTGCTTTCCCACTCGTCCGGAGCTCACGCGGCTATGCAAGCCCAGGGTGCACTGGCATTCGAAGGGCACGAGAAGTGATAGAATGCCTCGTCAGATCAGTTTGCGCCAGAACCTCCAACATGGGGAATCAGTTGGTGAAATAGTCTCTGATGTCTATGGCTGTGACTGGGCCTGCCGTCGGACACGGCGACTCTGCACACTGAGATAAATACAATTCTTGCTGCACTGACATACCGAGGGTACGAAAGTGAAGTCAGGGACGCCATTCTGCTCAATTATGGTACACTGTCAAAATCGACGTTCCCAAAACCGCACAACTTTGTCTGGTCTCGTCTAGGCTAGACTTTCTGTTTACTCTCTTGCCAAACACTTATCAGTGCACTTTAACGGGAGAGGACATGTGAACAAAGAACGATAAAACCAACTGAATGTCTAGAAAATCACCTGAGAAACATGACGTCTAAACGCATCGAATGAACCAAAAGCAATATCAGTGGGCACCTTGTCAGTGTTGCAATAATTCTTTAGAACAGGTGACAAAAGAACAATGTCGTCGGTGTAAGCTTGCAAAAGAAACTTCGGGAAGGCTGCACGAAATTTCACTAGCAGCGGATCAATCAGCGCGACGAACAGAATCGGTCCCAGGACAGAACCCTGCGGCACACCAGACAGTACTGAAACGGCGTGAGAAGTTGCAGTTCACACGACAGTGAACTGGGTGCGACCTTCGAGATTTGAAGCCGACCACCGCAGGATACGAGTTTGAAGATGATGATACTGTTCCAGCACTTTATGTTCATGTTCATGTTCATTTTTACTGTGACCCAAGGCAGCCGAAGCGCACTAACTGGGACAGACACAAATACAAGATGAAAGAAAAAAGTCTAAAATGGCAAGGAAAAAACAAATGCTTTAAAAGTCTTCGAGTCTGAAAAAACAGTAACCTTGTAACGGTCCTCTGGTAAGGGATTCCATAACATAAACGTGGACAGCTCAAATGATTGGATAAAAGAGTTCGTTCCATATATTGGATGGAATCATTAAGTGATGAGTGGCAGTTAAACGGGAGCTGCTTCAAAGACCAGAAAAGGATCGATGAACGAAATTGATGGTCGAATAATCAGGCTACCTACTTCTAACAGTCTATTATGCTGGAACGCTTTTTTTCAAGTCAAAGAACACTCCACCAACACATTGAGACATCGAACTGTTCAGGCCCTCCAAAATCCGCTGCGACGACCGGATCAGGGCGCCATTAGTCGAATGACGTGGGCCATGTTGGTTTGGAGAAAGCTGCAATTGAGATCTCAAAAGGCGCTGTACGTGCTTCTCCATAACTTTCGATAATATCGGCAGCAACGATATTGGACGGTAGTTAGAAGAATTGTGACGATCGCCAGACTTTGGAACTGGAACAGCCTTTGCTACCTTCCAGGCAGATGGGAATCGGCAGTCTTGCAATGATCGATTGAATAGTGATGCTAGAGCAGAAGCAATGGAGGGTGCAATGCCACGTAAAATAGGGCCAGTCAACCCATCTATTGATATGTACTGTCCGTGCGCAGCGCTTGATAGCTTGACCACGCCTGTGGTTACTTTGGATTGGTCGTGTTGGCTCCACCTACCGCGCACTTTGCCTTTATATTCTGTGTGCCCGCATGATTTTGCGCACTTGCTTTGCATTCCGACTAGTAGTTTGGTGTTTGGTAAAATCGATTAGAGCTCCGTGCCTTCTGACTAAACCACCATACATAACATCTATCCCTGGAGCACCACGAAGGCGCAATGATTCCACTTCTCTTCGGACAAACGAGATCGATACTACACAATCAAAGTAATCCCCTTCGTTTAATGCTGGGGGTATATACTAGAAATAACCAGCGACATTAAAATTTCGAGAAAATGAATTTTGCAATAAATTAGCCTTGTCGATTGATGTAATGAAGTTTTCCAGACTGATCGATCAGGGTTGGGACGGATCGATCCTCAAGAGAAACCGACGGAACGCATCACAAATCGCTGAGGCGAGTGTGCATCCGTGAATTGCCGATGAACATAATCTTGTTTTGCTTTCCGACCAGTCTTTTTGACTTGCAGTCGCAACTTAGAGAACCATCCAAAGTCTTGAATATCAGCAGGTAATTTCCACTTTCGGTAAGCGGCATTTATTTCATGGATCAGACGTAGTAATTCTGAGGTGACCCAAGGAGACTGCTGATCACGACGGGAAATACGGCGTGGAATCGATTCATATACCACAGTATTGATACGATCCATCAACCGATCGCAAGCAGAGTCCACATCTGGTGCGCAGTTCACTAACTAAAGACACACGCTCTCATCGATTTTTTCATTTATCTCATTTCATGACTTGACTAGGCTTGACTTGACCAGGTCAGACTTGACTAGGCCAGTTGCCTTTCCATTGGAGCCATCGAGACGACACAGGATGTGAGCACGTGGTCGATTCGAGACACTATCGCTTGGAGGTAACGATGGACGTTCGTGAGAGCTGTTGCTGTTCTCGTACTGAAACAGTGCATACGTAGTCACCAAGTCAATACCCGCCAAGAAGTCCGAACTCACTTTAGCCGACGATTTGATCAGACACTTAACCTCCAGCATCATAGTGTGATGATCAGCCAAGGCTTTGTGGCGACTGGACTCGAGTGTTTCCGTGTCCGAAAGTTCCTACAAGGTTCCACGCATTTGATCGTTGTACGCTCGCTATGCCGCCATGATGAATTGTTAATGGATCGACTCGGAAGGAGTCTTGTCTCGTCTGGATCTGGTAATTTTTAGCTCCACTTTGTTCAAATTGACCACAACGATGCTGGACGGAACAAGTGGCCACAGTCGAAGCGGCGGTCCTCGTATTTGACTCCAAGCAAGCATACCGAGACACGGACTCCAAACACGGCACAGTCATCCTTGGTGTCGTGCTCAACCTGATCGAACAGGGCGACCCCGATACAATTCCGAAACCGCACAAATGCGACTGGACCTACAGAAGATCACCGACATGCTGTCTGGTCTACAAGACGAAGATGATCGCTATTGAGACGGGCGTATCAGAGGGAGAGTGTGCACTGGCAGCAAGATTCTGTCATCGTCGTAGAACCTCAGCGACCCAACAGGGTCTCCATAGCATTGTCATCCTCAAGATTGACTACTGTGCTTTTTTGGCTCACAAATCCAAGCTGATGTGCTGCATACCATTAAGTTACTGTTTCAAAATACAAGCAGCTATCTTGGGTATACCGGCTCGTTTACGACATCTTCTTGCTCCGAAGTGGTCGAACGGGTGGATCCGGACGCGGGTCCAGGTATGAAGTACTCGCATTCCCAGGTGCTACAGCCCTCTTCAAGGTGATGCTAATAACATTTCCTTCAGCTTGACCAACTCCAGTCGATCAGGCACATTGTCCCAGCCAGCTCTATGGCCAATGCCAATAAATGATATTCGATGAGAACGTGCACCCCTAGCTCGTTTGTCCGAAGAGATCTCAGCGATCTGTTCCTGCCTCTCAGCACTAAGATGGCTGATTGTCAGTCAGCACTTTCTATACTCGTGATTTGCCGGCTGCTGTAGTTGTCTGTAGCCCACTGCTAGTGTCGCACTTGTTGTACCGTGCCTCCTCGAGGCCCGTCGGCACCACACTGTCACCAGAGCCCACATCACTGCAATAGCACAAACCACTCACGATCAGATACAACTTGTATTCAAAGCCACTTTCTACCGTAAAATAGCAGATCTATTCTCTAGAGAGAAGCAGTAAAAGACCAAAAAAACTTGCCATAGCATATTGAAAAGAGCAAAGAAATCAAAGACAAAAAATCAAAAATAATCCCGACAGAAGGACGCGAGGAATATGAATACTGAGGGAACACAGACACTAGAGCAAGATCACACACCCTAACCCATCACGAGCTACTCGAAAAGTCGTCAAATCAACATTTTCGCACACGACCTAATCCTAACCCAATAAAAACATCAATTATTTGGGTGACCAAAACGTGGCGTCACGGATGAATGACTCCGATACAATCCCAAAGGAGCACGATGCCTCGGTGCAGAAAAACGAAACCCCCAAAGCAATTTAGCCTCTAGCGAATCCAGCGTCGCACTAAAAAATTACGAGGCCGAGGGCTCCGGCCTGCATATAAAAAGGCGCAACGGAAACCCTCTTATCAACGATAATCCCTTTTGATGTCCCGTCGTCATCGTTACGATTACGCTACGCTGTTGGAGAGCTAGAGGCGAGCGAACAAACACATTCTTCGTCACTGAAGAGTTGCAAACGAGACGAGTCGAGAACGAGATTTTTCGCTATCCGTCCAATAGCAAATCCCGTCGTTTCTGAGTTGACCATGAACGCCAGTAAACTTGTTAGATTAAACCCAAGCCGTCCATCCTTCGTACATTAATGCCAGATTGTCAACGCTCGTTGCTTCTCGAATTACGAAGTCAACCTAAATGCATGCCATGTGTTTAACGTGCATAAGCAACAAGCCATACCCGACATACCTGTTCTGCTACGGAACTGCGCTTAGCAGGGTCCGGTTCGCGCCCCTCCAATTTGACCTTCACTCGGCGCCAGACATTCAAGGCGTGAGCGTTTCTACCTTCTCGTCGCCTTTTACGGTTTACCACGTGCTTCTTCGGCGTTTCTAAAAATGGCATAAGTGAACCATTTGCTTTGACAGGATCTCCAACGAAAAACATACCAGTCAGCAGACTTTCGATCGTCACTTGTCCATCATCGTTGATTAATACGGTTCCTAAAAATAAGTCTTCATTCAATGGCAGTGCAGACTTACTAAACCAGGAATTACCAGTGTCACTCGCTGCATTCCCGTAAATTCGATTCGCGAGCAGCAACAAACCATCGTACACTCTGAAAGCAGTCCAATTAAAACCACGAATGGACTCCAGGACTCATGCTCACTTGTCCACCAACGCTGCCACTTCGTTCAAGCCCACCACCGTGTTGTCTGATTCGGGTAGCAAAGGGGGTTTCAGAAACGATGTTAGCGACTCGCTGAAGTTCTTGTAGACTAGGATGTAATCCGTGAACGGACGTTCGTAAGAGCTGTTGCTGTCCTCGTACTGAAACAATGCATACGAAGTCACCAAGTCCATACCCGCCCACAGATCCGAACTCACTTTAGCCAACGATTTGATCAGACCTCGAACCTCCAGCATCATAGTATGATGATCAGCCAAGGCTTTATGACGACTGGACTCGAGTGTTTCCGTGTCCAAAAGTTCTGACAAGATTCCACGCATTTGATCGCTGTACGCTCGCAATGCTTCCATCATCGCCTCCCTAAAAGAACCACTTCTGCACTCACCTTTAAACAACGCAGACTATACATACTTATTTTGCAACCACGATGCGCCGAGCTCTCGAACACGAACCACGAACAATCGATGGGCCAGTTGATGTCCGAGTTCAGCATACTTTTGCAGACGGGACGAGCCGTACACAGTAAACAGGACATTGTGCCCGAGGAAATTTGCCACTCCGGTTTCATGCGTCGTCGTCCAATCAACCAGGGGATCGTAGACAAATGCTTCCAGCAACGTTAGCAGAGCTTCACCACCTTGACGTAAGAAACGCAAACTTTCTTCGCACGAAACACGAAACATACCCTGAAAAGGAGCCCAACTATTACATACTAAACTCTGCGAAGATACCAAACCTACCTCGACCCCAGTCGGCCCTAAAGCGGCTCTCAAATTAGGCGTCATTCGGAATGGCACTCTTTCTGGAACGCGTAAATGTGTTCCCTTCTCGAAACATACGTTATAATCAATGTGGATAATCTAAAAGGCAACACAATTTTCCACGTCTCTCTTGCTCCTGTTTACCACATCACCAAACTCTTCAGCGCGCTCGAGGCTTCACACAAAATAATTTACCCCGTCACGAGTCGAACACTCGCTGGTAAGTGCTTACCCAGCGTGGAAGACAGGCGCCTAACCCACTCGACCATGGACTCCCCTCAAGCAAGCACTTACCTCTCCAGTATGTAAATCCACGAGTAGGTTATCCAAATGCCGATCCCCCAATCCAATCAAATACCCAATAATGGACATTACAGCTGTCGAACGAGCGAACTGTTGAGTCACGCGCCACCAAGCGTCCGAGTCGTTGCTGAGACACCAGAATTCTCTAAAAAGAGAACATTTAGCCACGGTCAACAAACAACACTTATGGGAATACTTCTGCAGCAAATCCCGCGGAGTTTCCGAGATGAGCTCATGCAAAACCTCCCGCAAAACTGACTGGGGCCATTTGTGTCGATTTTGTAAGTCGAAAATGTTCTAAAATCAATACAACAGAGTCACTCCAAGAAACAGTCCAGTAAAACCTCCTTACTCTTCGCTGCAACAGCGGTTCCAACTTCTTTCGAAACAGATCGCTCGGCCGCGTCACTGCTGTCTGGCTAGGATTTAACGCAGCCTACAAACAAACTCGAGTCGCACCACATCGACTCTCCCTCACAACACCATCATGACACTACCTCTCGTATCTGCCATCGTTTGTACAAACTGAAAATCGGTGTAGCATGTTCTACCCATTGAATCAAACCAGAACGATGTCCCAACGGCGTAACCGAGTAATTCCGAGCGTGATATTCGCATTTCTCCAAACTACAAAGACGGAATTCTTAAGTACGTTCAATACAAACACAAATTTTGACTTACGATTTCCTAGGATCGAACATGGTATTGCATACGCTCAAGAACTGCATCATGCGTTCTGAAAAGAACTCCAGTCAAGCCACACACTAAAGTGCAATTTGAGTGGTCATACCGTCCAAATGCAAGTCTTCCAATCCCTTGAACAAATAAGTGTACCTAAAATCATGAAGCTGCATCAACGAATTTTCTGAAAATACCAAAAAATCATCTCACCGATTTCCATCCGATCCAACAAAGCGTATTTTCTTCGGACGCGTCTTTGTGGGCAGTACAGTAACGTCGAAGCACACGGATTCGATAGTGATTCTTTTGTCGGCTTGCGCAATGCCGGGCATTGGAATTTTTGATGAAAACAGCTGCGCCAATGTCGGACTGATGTCATTCATATCCAATGTCGGCTTCGTACGATTGTATAGAGTATGCAGCAACTGAAACAGAAGTCGCCCGTAAACCATAGCCGCACTAGATTTACCCTATTCTGCTCACTTTTGCGAACGGAGCCCAAATCTCGTCCGGTCTCCGATTGTTTGCCAACTTGGCCAACGCCGCGCCAATGACTGGACAGAAAGCAGCCACAAATTGCCTTTCGTTCTCTGTTTGCGGTTCAGCGGACGTGGCTTCATACAAATCGGTCAAAGTTTGAAAAATCTTTAAAAGCACAAATCTTAAAATCTGAAAACAGGTTAATCCGAGTCCCATACCATTTTGGACATAATATCCCTTTTCTCAGCGATGATCATCTCTTTGTCACTTTCGGACAATGACTGGTGTTCTTCCGTCGCGCGAATATCTTGTTGCAAATGGGCCAGACGTTTTGTGACTTCCGGTTCCATGTGGCTCAGCGCCATGAGCCAAACTTCCTCTCGCAAAAGTGTGATGCGCTGTAACTCACCAATAAACATTTTGATGTCGTCCACCATCGCAGAATTTTTTGCACGCAGTGAATTGACAACAGCAAAATATGCGTCGTTCATGACCAAATCTGAAATTCAGCTACGAATTCCCTCACAAGACTCTGGGGCGACATTGTTGGCCATACCTTCGACAACATTCTCATCCGCTTTCGACCCTAAGTCCAGAAAATTGGTGCCATTCTCAGATTCCATGTCTTCTAACGCATCCTCCGTTGTGACCGCAAATAGATCTAAAACAAAGCCTGTCAACAATGCATTTAGAGTTCACCCACAGCAAACAAACCTTGCGCAGCATCCTGACGCCGTTTACTAACACCAGCGCTCATCGAGCCGACTACGGCAGGGAAAGCAATCATTTCCGGATGCGACTCAGCGATCTGGCACAAAGTCGTTGAAATCACATTTCTTATCGCAGAGCTGGGGTGATTGAGGCGGGCGAATAATTGTGGGATTATATCTAGAATAGTCACAGGTAACACCACGACCTCAAGCAAAGAACAATGACTTACCTTTCCAAGCCTTTGCATGAATTGAAGCAAAGCTCCCGCTGATGAAATGTTGCAAGTCCGAGAAATGTTTGACGAGCAAGCGCAGTAGACGCAGGGCTGCCGTTATGGCCGAAGACGGTTTCTACAAACAAGAAAACATTAGTCAGAAAACAGCAGTCGGACGCACATTTCCATACCTGATCACTGGTGTGAAGCATCTTCAAGTAAGTATCCGCGGCCACCCCGTACAGTAGAAATACGCGATAATTAGCCTTCCGCCAAACGGGAATCAGCGAATCAGCACTCAGCGACAGGCCGAGAGATAACGATTCCAATTCGCTTCGCACTTCGTCTTCGGACTCCTGCAACATTGTTTTCAAAATCCATCGTTTCAAAGACTCGTGCAACTTACGATCGAGCCATCATCCGATCTCAAAGTGCTCAATAGTGACAGCACTGCCTCCTTCGTTGCAGGCGTCTCCTAAAAGAAGTCATCTAGCATTATAGATAACTTTTAAAACTTCAAACAGCAAACCTCCTGACAGGCCGATTCAATAACAGCCACATCATCTTCCGTCAATTTCACGTGCTCATCGCGGCTAAAACACGTGTTTGATCAAAAACCTGCATTCTTGTTAAAAATCGACAACTATAGCTCACCTCGATCCCTCGATGTATTTCCTTGCTGTTTTGTACGCCCATTCGGCCAAGAGCGCTTCGCTTTTGTAATTTGTCGGGCACAAACGGGTCGACAATGATAACAGTGAGCCGACAACACAATCCGCATCCAAAGATCCCACTATACGCTCTAAAAATCAAACCGTGTCATGCAGGCAGACTACGTGCACGGCATATCCGTTATCCTGCAGGTGCTCTTACCCGTCAGCAGCAACTCTTGCTCGACCAGCTGAATGAAGAAGGTTTGTTCATTGGCAAGCAACACCTGCCCAAAACTGCTGTCTTGTTCCAACCAGTTCGCCAAGGTCGCCAGACACTTGCTAACGATTAAAGATGGATTCGCATCGGCAATGACTGACGGTACCATGGAACCGCAAGATAGGGGCGAACCAGGCTTCGTTCCTCGACCGGCCTCCACTGGGGGCGACAAAGTCTTGACCAATAATTCCGTCACGGAATGAACGGCTGAATTCGGCTGCGGTTGGAACTGACTCATTACAGCGGCACAACTGTCCAAGAACCCCGACACCGTGTTGCATAATAATGTAAAGGCCGTCTGACGATCCGAGACGACGAATGTCAGTTTCGAGGCGTGATAGCCGATCACCAACTTCTTTACGTCGACAGGTATTCCCCAAGTGGACAGGTAACTGGGCATTTCGGCCTCGCTCTTCAGTCCTGCATATTGACTCAACGCTTTGCTCGAGTACGTGAAATTCGACAATTTTCGGGACACAAAACTTAACGGCAGACATAGGTCAGTTGCAGGAGAGCCTAAAAATCCTTTGTGCAGAATATGTACAGCGTAAGCAATATAACCAACCTTCTTTTGGAAAAACGCATTCTCGAATGCGCAACTTTTGACGCAGGTCGGCCAAACGTCGCAACGATGTCTCCCTCGAATTACCGCTCATTCGATTCATCTCCATGGCCAACGCTTCTGTCTGAAATTTACAACACGATCACCCACCAACAATGGACGTAACAACGGAATGGTTACCTCGTTCACGATGCAAAAGTTTTGGCGCCTGATTTCCGATTCTTGCGACAATCGCTCCGGCCAAGTCGAGCAGATATGCATCCATTGAAATTCGTTCAATTCGTCCAACGACTTTTTCATGATCGCGCTAAAACAGGAGACTAAATTACACTTACCCATTATCAGTTTAAACTACTATCTTTGTTTGCTTGTTCGTGAGGCGTCTTTAACCCCAATAATTCTTAACCGCACACCAGATCGTTGAATTTCCGCGGGCCTATCATCGAAGATAGGTGGCATACTTGCTCATGCATTGTTGAGGTTGGCAGTAATCCACCGCCCCACTAGAATATTTCATCAGCACAACCTACCTTCGTCCGTTATCGTCCTTCTGAAGCGCCGCGTCCAAGCATTTCATATCGAAATAGTTCTGGCACTCGGCCATACTCCACAGCAACTTGGGTCCCAGCATCGCCCCCCGTTCTTGCCACAAAGAACGAGCATCATCCATTTTGCCCGTTTCTAACTTTTCTTGAACCAAAATCAAAGACGCTTTCGAGTCAATCGTCCACTCCTTGCTCTCAGCCGCCAATTTGTCCATCCATTGCCTCGCGACCTCGTAACTATTCAGCGCCGTATAACATTCCATAAGCTGAAACGGGAAGCATCAAATACTGACTTTAAAATAGGATCAGAAACTTACCGCCTCAGAACAGAACTTGACGATCCCACTGCTAACATGATTGCCCGGTGAATTATCACCGTCGCCGTTTTCCACCTTTTCAGGTTTCGTCGCACTGACCAAAAACGCTTCGTAATCTTTAGCTGCCGACTCAAACCTAAATTCAATTCCATGCCAAAAAGAAAAGACTGCGAAAATACAAGTACCAACCTTTCTGCAGCTTGGTCTGCAGCAAAACGAATCCACGGTAGTTTCGCATTCAAATATTTTTTCGACCAGGCATATAATCCAGTCAATGACGAACTGTTTCCCATGGCCAACATCGCTTGGCATATCAACAAAAGTAGGCGTTCGGAAGCGGCGGACACTGCAGCCTAAAGTGAAATCCAGTTGCACAAAACCTCAAACAAATATTCAAAACTGATATCGTACCTTCGATCCGCCGACCTCGATATCACGCAAGGCCTTGCACCCAAGCCGAATGACCATTGAATAAACACCGTTATGCAAAGCCACTGTCATGATAGCGATCCGTATACGATTCAACCATTCCAGACAAGTGCCTTTGTTTGTACGGAAAAACAGTTTCACAGGCTAAAAAGCATCCAATCGTCCATCAAATGTGACGCGATCAGAGTTAAAAACCTACCTTCGCCGCAACGGGTAAAGCAAAAGCCGTTCCTTCGTAAGCATTGTACATGACCTTCTCCAAAATCTCCACAAAATTTAGAAATGACCGAACTCTGAACCAAGTCGAAAACTTCGGAGGCTTGAAACTAGCAGCATGCGATGGTTGAGTTTCCATTTTTAGAACTTCATTCGCCAATGCCTTCAGTTCTCCTGCAAGCAAAAAGATCAGAAAACAGCTGTTAGTACAATACATCACATCATTACCCTCAATAGCTAGGAACGTTTCTTGGGGTTTACCCAGACTCGTTTTCAGCCGTGAATTGACACAGAACATGGCGGACTGCCAAATCATGTAATGCCACAGATACGAGGGTATCATCTAAAAAAGCATACTTTATTTACCCCTAACAATTTTCAAATTTCTACACGACTCACCTGAACAGACTTGTTATATCCACCCTTCCTCGTACAGTTGGCGTAAATCAACGCCAGACTTTCGATCCATGGGCACGATCCATTCCTACAATTAGACAAGATGAATCGAGAGGACTTGGCCGAACCCAACTTCACTTACTCATCATCCGTCATGGCGACGTCATACAACAAAAAGTCGACAACCGACTTGAACGAGACCCCATCAAAATTAGCACTCGCATTCACCCAATCAGCATTGGGTCGACGGCGAACAGCAGAATTAATATCGTTAAAGTTGATCCTGCAACATTCCTAAAATCTCCTACTTTCCTTGAAAGTAAACAAAAAATCTCTCACGTCAAAATCTCCCAAATTGGTATCTCAACCAAGTGTCCCAGAATGCCTTTGTCCGTCACCTCAAACGCTAGCCGAACAATAGCTTGAATCAATCTAAATACAGGATTTCTGATACACTAAAACCTGAATGATCGAAAACACCATGATCACTCACTTCTGAAAAACTTTCGTCGAAAACCAACGCCATCCTTGTTTCGTAATAACTGACAAGCAACTGACGAAGTCCACCTTGACGCTACCACGACCGCCTGAATCAAACGATATTTGCAAATACAAAGCAAAACAAGCATAGAAGCTTACATTTCAAGAAGTCCAAAATCAAACGATGGAATATAGGTAGTCGAAAAAGGACTGTGCTTCCTGTACGTTGCACCGATTCGATTAGGTCTTTTGTCCAACGCAGCGCCAAAGCTCTGCAGAACAAAAGCCAATACGACTAAACCTGCAGCATGGTTGGTTGAATGATGACTTACAGAACTTCATTTCCGCATTTCTCTTGAAAAACTTTGAGCAGCAGGTTGATGATGACTTCGAAATGCTTTGCACTTTGCGCAAACGTTAGCATTGAATTCGCAGATCCATCCGATAGCAAGTCGCTGTTCGCTATGTAATGATCGTGCCTGAAACCGAAGATATGCACATCCTTCTAAGAGTAGCTCCAGCATTCACTGACTTATCGCAGTGCAATTTCAATGTGGATAACAGACTATATTGAGCAGCTGGATAGTAACAGCTCATCCACGATGACACAATCGGCAGCTCAGACGTCAGTAATTGGAAAAGACTCGGTGATAACGCCCACATCTGAAACGGAGACATCAATCTGGCAACTCAAATATCCACAAATCAGATCTATCTTACTCCAATGACTGAGCTCTTCGCGCTGGCTAACTCGGCCAATGCACTCGACAAATACACCACCACCGCTTCAGCTACTATGGGAGAATAAAAGAGCGCATCGTCGGGCCAGGGACTTCCATCGGGCACCGTCGGCAACGATAAAAAATCGGTCGTTTCAGCAGCTGCGTGCATGATTTTCAAAGAATATACCAGTTCGCCCAGGACATATCTAAAATGACGAATAATTTACGAGGAGACAAGAAAGACGAGGATACAACGCCAGCTAACTCGCATACCTGTACACTTCCTGCAAGCATTTCACTCCACGCGGTATCAGCAGCTGCTTGTACGCGCTCAAAGCTTCTCGCGCAACCTGAAAAAGAGAAAACGTCAAACACAGGAAAAATCTAATGAGCACATTTTACCTCCTGACTGCAGTATGATCGAAGTTTGAAAATACAACCCTTTGGGCCAATAAACGACCCAACGTACTTCGAGACTAAATCCGAGGGCAACTGCGAAATGACCTACAAAAGAACTGTTTATAGAACAAGCTCGGTCACTCGCACTGCGTACTCACCTTCTTGACCAATCCGATCAAAGCCAAAGCTGATGAATTTTCCAGGTCGCCCGTTTCCACTAACTTCAAACAAGTATTTGATGCTGGCTTCAAGACCATCTCTGGCACCATGCGACAAACGTCAAGCAAAAGTTTCAAGGACTCCAAGGCTAAAAGGCGGCTTGGATTAGAGAATGCTCGCTACACCAACAAGAAGTCTACCTGACTCGACTAACGACGAAAACCCAGCCATGTACTTGCCGGCGCAGCTTTCCACGCAAAATGTTAATTTCGTGACCGCCTAGAACACATAACCGTTAGTTTCTGACTCAAGCATGAAGCTTAGCATCAAACTTACATCCTCCACGAATCGGCAATAGGTGCTATTATCGGCGGTGACGATAAAGTATTCTCCGATAGAGGCAAGGATGGTCTTGAAGGCCCTACAAGCAGAAGCACATAACAGGGCACCAAAACAGACTCGGCCACCAATCCACTTACTTCACTAGTGCAGCACTTTTGCGCAAACAGTCGCTCGGTGTCAACGACTCGCTCCTCTTTTTCGCAACGTTTGCTCTCATGTCCTGAAAGAAGTGCGGATATATGGCAAGCACCAGCAGACGATATAAGCTGTACCTCCACGTATGTCTCGGCGTCTTCCAAAAAGTGCGTTAACATAGATAAAGTGAATTCCATATCGCTTAGCCAAAACGATTGCAACCTTCCCAACGCCTCGCCGCACTTGATCAAAGTGGTCTCCTCTTGCTCCGTATCCACATACCAACCAACAACGATATCCACAATGTCCTACAAATCACGCCAGTTGCTTTATATCACCAGCTCATCGATAAGTTTTCCTACCTTAAAATGAGGTGCAAATACTTCAGGATATGCGGTACATATGGCAATAACCGCACTCAAAATTGCGATCAATGTTTGAGGTGATTCCACGCGCTCCAAAGTTTTCTGAAGATCTGACAGCGTCTTCTGAAAAGTAAAGTATATTAAAATTGATGGCATTGTGATTAAAAGACACTCTGTACCGAAGTAACTTTTTCCAAACGTCGTCGCCCTCCGTCCGATAAGTACGTCTAAAACAAGAGTTTCAGTAAGAGATAGAGAAGGAAGTTTCGAACTGGGTTCGAACATACTGCAGCAAGAGCGTCCATATACAATGCCTTGGTTTCGTTGATAGTAGTCCGTTCGTAATTATCGAAAAGCCAGACCAAGTAACTGAAAATATAGGCCATAGGCAGTTGTGCACGCAACGCTCACATGCCCAGCTTACTCTTTCGTTTTGTGCCCCATGATGTAACCCATAGCGCCAAGACATTTCGCGATTTCTCGTCTTACATCGATGTTCATCCTATGGAAAAAGTCAGGTGTTGCCGTGTCATCCGGGGTTCGCACGAAAGATTAGCTTAAAAACCATACCTGGTGTGAAGCAATTCATCGAAATGACGTAACACAGAAAACGGCTCCCGGTTGAGGGCCTGAATTGAACGAATTTCTAAAATGGGTTTATGAAGTTAAGGAATTCTTACCTTGAAATCATTAGCTTCTAAAATTAAACGCCGTAAATCGATGCACGCTTGAATCCGTTGTTCTCTTTCACGTTCGTTTGATATTCGTCGAAGCAACGAACTACAGTTTTCGCTGATGGCCGATGACATGTCCAAGTTCCCTTGGCGACTATAACCATTCATTTCAAAGTTGTTGACCTTCTCTTCGTTCCGAACGCCAATGCCACGGGTCATGGCAGTCCCAATGTCATCCTCCTACAAATCACCCAGAAAGATATGAGATCTGGGCCAAATGGCAACGGGCTGATTGTATTGTCAGAACAAGACAGTTCATGCTAACGAGTAAGCCTACAAAAACAGTACATACCTACCGTACGAAAAGGCAGTCGATCAACCAATCAAGGCCACAAATCCAAGTCCACACGTGAAAAAACGAATGTATATGAAGAAAATAAAAAGAGTTTAATGACAGAAACTGGTACGTTTGCGCGATTAGTAGGCAAATTCGAAAATTACGCCTATTAGCAGAAGCAGGTTCAATGCTAATGAAGGGCTGACTTTACAGCACGTATGGTAAAATTGAGTTCAGATTTTATTTGGGAAAAATATTTTACATTTAAAATAAGAGCATTGTGAAAAGGGCTGTTGTTTTTCATTGTTTGATTTAGTTTTTTCCTTGTTTTATTATTTTATTTGGTTTCCTTCGATCTGATATTGTACAACTGAAATATAATTTTACCATCTTGGGATTCGCACACAAATCAGAGAAAAAGAAAGGAAGAAAATTTTGTTTGTCTTTTCGCGCCATTTCTCTCGAGGGAAAATTTTTCTCCGTGAATTATATAAATCTCTCCGATGTAAATTGCCTGAAAAGATGGCTACGAGTTCAGTGGTAGGTCCAAGTCAGAACCGGGGACCTATCGATGATTCTGGCATTCGTCTTTGTAAAGTAAGAACACTATATTCCTTCCGGATTGGTCCTGTTTATTCTGTGTTCGATTTTAGACTAGTCCGAAATTTTTGGAATCGAATGCTACTTCACATACTTGGACTTTCTCCGCAATTGCCGAACTGATCGGTAAGGTTTTGATGTTCGTGCTCGCCTAGAGTTTGTGATTTGTAGTTTGCGTTGGTCCTTGATCTTCTAACAGTCAAACCTTTGGCCAAACCTTTCCTATGAAGCTATATGTGTGTATTAGCTCCTTGGTAAAGCCCATACGGATATGGACATAGGTCCTGAATTTTGGGTGCAGCGTGTAATGCCATTACATGATAAGAAACTGAAAGCTTTGCATAAAAGCAGATGATTGGTACGGTTTCCATTCGGTTTAGCGCCATAATTTTAAAAAAACGGCAGCTCTCTTTACTGTGCTCTAAAGAAAAGCGCCACCTAACCACTCCACAAAACTACTGTGATGGAAGAGTTGCCATCAATTTTCAGATAATGCATACGATCCTGATGTTCGGGCGACACAAATTCGAATCGATCAACAGACCATAAATGGAAATAATTGTTTAGTTTTTATTGATGATGGCAATGGTCTCAATGAAGATCAGCTTTACTGCATGCTCAGGTGAGCCTACCATATTTTTTCAGTTTGATCAAAAACGTAGTCTCTATTGGTCAGAAGAGGTCAAGGCCCAGCACCGGCAGCTTCTTCCGTTGCCTTCACTCGGTCGGACATGGGTGGAGGCGACGGAAGAAGCTTCCTGATGCTCCTTGAGTCGCGTGGGTGGTCGAGAGTAAGAATTCCAGACTACAAAGTTCTGTCGTTTCACCAGTTATTCGCATACAATCACTCTTATCCATTCGCTGTTTCCTCGGTTTTAGTTTTGGCTATTCGGACAAACCGGATACGTACGAGTACAAACCAATCGGTCGTTATGGAAACGGGTTCAAGTCGGGCAGTATGCGGCTCGGCAAAGATGCGCTGGTTTTGACGAAACAAAAGGACACGATGTCGGTGGGGTTGTTAAGTCAAACATTTCATCAGCTTATTCACGCCGATACTATTCGAATTCCGATTGTCACTTACGATCGAAATACTCTCGAAGTGGCCGAACCGGTTGATCAAAACGAGCTGAATCTACAAGCCATATTGAAATATTCGATTTTCAATTCTGCCGATGAATTGATGGACCAATTGACGACGGTGCCTGACTTTGATCCGAGTCAAAATTGTGGGACGAAGATCATTATTTGGAATTTGCGGGAGATTAGTCAAGGTCGTCTTGAGCTCTTTTTCCGTTACGACGTCAAGGATATTGTCTTGAACGATCCGGATTGTAATGCTGGTCCATCAGCTACTGATTGCGATGTTGACTCGCTGGATTTCGAACATTCGCTGCGTAAGTACTGCAGTATCCTCTACTTAAAACCGCGCATGAAAATTTACATATTGGGAGAGAAAGTGCGATCTCGTTTGATCGCTAAAGATTTATCGAAGACTGTATCGGACAAGTATACCATGAAGGGGGAGAAGACTTTGAATATTACATTCGGCTTCAATCCAACTCATGGACGTGAGGACAAAACGAAAGATTTCGGTATTATAATGTACCATAAGAATCGTCTAATCAAGGCTTACGAAAAAGTCGGATATCAGAAACAGGCTAGCGGACTCGGTCATGGAATGGTCGGCGTTGTAGAAGCGGATTTTTTGACACCAAATCACAATAAACAAGGATTCGTTCCGGATGAAAAATATCATCGAGTCATGAATGCGCTGGCTCGAAAAATGAACGAATATTGGGATACTAAAACTTCTGGGGCTTCTCAAAGTAATGGCACTAAATTAAGCATTTTCCGATGTAAAATAAATGGTTTTGGTTTCAGGCACAAGTCGAAAGGACGACTCTCTGGCACCCGATTGTTTGTGGGTGCAGTGCGATCAATGTCTGAAGTGGAGACGGTTGCCCAACGGTTTGACGACGATTTCGGATGAGAATTGGTACGTGCGTTGCTTGGTTTGGTTCGGCGTAGTGTGTGATATGATCCTGTGGTTTTAGGTATTGTTTCATGCATCCCAATGAAATCGTAGCATCGCAAGGGTGCCGCGCTCCGGAGGACAAGTTAGATCAAGGCGAAATTGACTTAACAATGCCTTCGACTTATCGTTTCGAGAAGAGCAAGGCTGCAGCGAAGAAACGCAAGACGTCTGGATTCACGAGGGCTCGAGCCACGTCTGGAAGTCTAGTAGACGATGAGGAAAGGTAAGTGTGGTCAGTTGCCTACATTCGTGCGTATTGATAAAGATGGAGTTTTAGACTGGAGCGTCCGAAGCGACAGTGCGTGCAGCCTCATCGCAATTCAGAGATCATGACAGATGTTCGCCGTAAAATCAACGAATTGCATCGTCAAGCGCAAAGTTTATTGGCTGAGACACCAGTGGTGGTTGGTGATGTGGCTGACGCACTGCATCAGGATCGAGACCAAAGCAAAAATCAAGACGGATCTCGAAACGTGTTGTGCGTTAGATGCCATGTTTGGAAGAAACTGCCGGCTGGCGTTCGCGTGGATGATGTGAATATGTGGGAATGTAAAATGCATCCTGATACGAGGTAAGCCGTTTTTTTACCCATTCTGGAAGGGTCTAGGGGAGGGTCGATTTTTGGCCCTTTCTCAACTCGGGGGAAAGCCGTTTTCTCGGTAACGGTGCTCATGCTTCGGTTGCACCATCAAGTTTTGTTGTAAGGACCCCTTGTGAACAGCCTAGTTAAAGAGGAAATGCAATGTTGAAGCAATGTAGGAATTTTGAAGGAGAGTATGATATTCGGATTCAGCACCCACGTAGTATAGGGGTAGCCAAACTTTTGGACCGCTATCTCAATTATTTGAGAAGTCGAAATTTTCATGTCGCGAGGGTCTTGCCTTTGCAATCAAGAATTTCGACTTTTTTTGCATAGGTGCTTGAAGTCCAGAATTTTTGCTATCCCTATAATAAGTTGGTGCTGAATCTGAATATCATATTCTTTTTTTCAATATTCCCACATGGATTCTAGAGGGCACTTCCTCTTTTAGCTGGTGAGGCTGATAATCACTGGTGTGTAGTCGTGGTGGGCTAGCAGCCAGCCACGACTGTACATATTGAATTGCCTTCCTAATGTTAACCAAGCATCGACTGCCCGACCCTGAGCCCTGGATCCTGATCCTAGTTAAATATAAAGTTTCAGCAGGGATGCTGTAACTGCCTCACGCCCTCCCTCTAACTGGTATAGTTCCTGGCTATCACTGTCCATCAGTCCTATCTATAGGGATGCAAGAGCATTGACTAGCGCATAAAGTGGGATTTTAGATGAGGAAAAATGGGATAGGTTGCCATACACAATGATTTTTCTGGTAGATAATACACATCTAATGGAAATTGCCGATCCAACAGTTGGATCGGTCGATGCTGGGCCCACTAAATCATCTCTCAGCCTAGACTGTGTTGAGAGATTATTTAGTGGGAATCATCTGTGAAGCATCGGCAATCTATTCTGTTTTAGGCAACGCCTGTGCCTATTGGAACACGAGTACGCTAGCGACAGGTCGTCGCCCGCTGACGATGACGAATGGTCGACTCAGGAAGCAGCCAACGAAGCCGGCCCATCCGGTGTGACTCGTACCAAAGCGCGCGAATTCCGGTCGTCATCATCCGCCTCCGCAGAAATTGATGTACAAGGAAAACCGGACCGTGTCGAGCCAGAAAGCGGAGAAGGCGAGAGTGAGGATGATTTTGAGGACATTCGGGTAAGTGATTTGTGCCGATGGGCATTCGGGGGTTGAGCAGGCTGGTGATATGGCAGATGGATTGCTTTTATGGTTGCTTCAATTTAAGGTTGTACAAAAGGACGTGAATGCTTTGGCGGCCGTAATGAGCAGTGTTCAAAATGAACTGTTGGCTCGTCACGTGAAATCAGAAACGAGCAACGCGAGCTGTCAGACTGAAGAGGATGCGTCGACTGTCGCTGAAGCTCCGCGTACCTTTCCGTGCCCCGGGTGCGAAGTTGAACGCCAAAAATTGCTAGAAGCCCGGACTCAAGTAGCAACGCTACTAAATTTAGTTTTCGAGAATGAGAATATTCGGCCAGAGAATGCGTTTGAAACAGTGAAAGCTATGGTGAGCGCAAATATGAAATAAGACTAGGCAGTTAGGAAAGCGGTGACCTTGGAAGTCACCGTAGTTTCGTGTTGTATGTTTTATCTTACTGATTTGATTTCTTGGCTTTGTAGGTCGTGGGAGCGCGTGCAGGATAAGTCTTGGTGTTATGATTTCGGTACCGATGTCTAGTGTCTGACGTTATTCAATTCTACGTAGTTCAACAAACCACTAGTGTTAGATCTGATGACGGCCAGTGGTGGGTGCGGTAGGGCCGGGACTTGTCTGCGTCCACGCCGGAAGTCACATGGACTTGGTGCACAAGGCATGATGGCCGAGGAAGAGGTGGGGCGAGGATCATGTTCACCAAGTAGAATACAGTATATCGGGGGACCACGTTTTATCATGTGATACCGTTGTGACAAACAACCCTCGCACGTAGGGGGTCTAACGTGACCCATTGGCTGGCCTAATCTGAAACTATATTTTACGCAGAACCACTTCCTCGCTGCATATCTTCCTCGTCGCCCGAACCGAACTCTGCTGTGAATAACAACCGTTATCGGTGTTTAGAATAAAAACGCTGTTTCATTAAGCATTTTATTTCCACAATTCAATCGCATATTGTAATCAGATATTGCTAAAATGGATTCGGGTAAGCGAAACTTGATTTCTGGAATATTAATCATTTTTGACTACTTTCCAAAAAACTACAATGTGCGAGCATTGAAGAGGGGGAAAGATGAAAAACGTAGGACAGCAGCACAAACATGAGTACACATAGGCCTACATATGTTGCCTCTCTCGGTTTTGAATGAGCTGCTGTAGAAAGATTTTGACCTAGACGAGACCTTTGGAATGTATAGGGAGGTATAGATGATTTCAGGGAGCCGCTAGTGACAAAATGTAATACAGTAGTCCCAATCGTCACGATTAGATACCCGCAGGCGCTTATTTTAGCCTTTCTCTCGTCATAACGGCCATTCTGGTCTCACCATCTCAGCTATGCCTGAAATGATTTTTAGGTGTGACCTGACTAAAAGTTTTTTCAGACGCCTCCAGAGATTTCACTCGTCTGACTCATCAAATCAGTTCACAAATTCAAACTATTTCGAAAAATGGTGAGTTCGTGTTGATCACAGTGGCATTTGGTTTCCAAACGTGCCGCGGCTACTGCGACCAGCAAGGGCAGTGGCTGTGGTGGTTCAGTGGTTCCGGTGTGTGAATTAATGTTGCTTGGTAAGAAGCACCCGGGTTGGTCCGAAGTTCGATACTCAGAGACGGAGGTCCGTTTGTGAAGCTGTAAACCTTCGTACTGTGGGTGACTCACCAGTAATGTTGAAGAGGCCGACTTGAGAGTGGTCGGCACCTGCCAGCAGGGGTCACGCCTTACTCCGCCATTGTGAGTGTGGTGCCTGATCCCTCATACCCTCATGTGGAGGTAGGAGACCCTGGTGTGGACATGAGAGCCATGTTGCCGGTCATACGCCCGTGCTTTGTAAGGTTTGGCTGCTAGCTGGCTGTTGGCCAATGGACCTGTCACATGGGTGGAAAACATTTGAAGAAACTTACGAAGATACTGTTCTTGAAGCTGAGCTGCAATGTTGCCAGGTGCCACTTCAGAATTTTCAGTACTTAAATAAGTTCTGATCAACCAGCCGATGCCCTTATCATGCATGCTTGGTGATGGTGAGCGGGGACATGACAGCTTCTCGCATTTAGTCACTTCCATCCAACGTATGGTCGGCCAGTTGGGCACACAGCAGGACACGGATCAGCTGCGACAAAAACTGCACGAGATCCAGCACTACACTCATACATTGTCGCAGACAACGATGGAATCGTTGAAATCATTGGCGAACCTACCAGCTCCCGTCGATAGCGCCGATCAGGTATGGCTTGCGTTTGTCAAAATCCGGATCTCCCGAGTCCTGATTTCGTTTCAGAGACAATGGAAATTACAACGTGAGCGTCTAACCAACGATTTTTCTGTGGTATTGAACAATTTTCAATCCGTTCAGCGTAGCGCAGTGGCTAAGGAAAAAGCGGGCGTGGCTAAGGCTCGAGCTGGTTCGACCCACGAGGATGAAGGAAGTGCTGCTATCCAAGCTGCTGGGTAAGTTATTCGGGTGACTGGTCTCTAACCCAACAGCGGCCCCTTCCATAATCTCCCTCCATTCACAGTCCGCCCGCTCCGAGACTACAACTCGAGCAGCAAGTCGATATTCAGATGATTCAAGAACGGGAACAGGCACTTCGACAATTGGAGGTGGGTACTCTACACTTGTTCCTCAATCCACCTTCTTATGGTTGTGTCATTTCAGTCTGATATCCTGGACGTGAATCAAATCTTTAAAGATTTGGCTTTGATGGTACACGAGCAAGGCGAGATGGTTGGTAAGTGGGACTGGATATGGATCAGTTGTTATAGGTTAGAATAAAGGATCAGTGGTTTCTACTTCACATGGGGCCCCGCATGGCATGCTTCCAGTCCATATTTTACTGTGCTCCTTCTTTAGACAGCATTGAAGCCAATGTTGACAGCGCGGTAATTTCGGTTGATCAAGGGGCAACAAACGTCCAGCGGGCGGCTCAGTATCAGGTGAGTAGGGGCTGGGAATGTGGCTCCCAGCAATCGTTGTTCCTATGCTTGGGTTCTGAGATACTTTTCCACTCAAATAAGTTCCTTTTCGAACTCACCACCTGTATTCTGTATCTTGCCTTAGCTGTGCAAACTATAAAATTTTGAATGTTTTTCGGGTTGATTTGGTTCGTTCCAGCTACTTTATTTTATGTTTTTAGTCAAAAGTTCGTCGGAAACGATTCTTTTGCTTTATTTTCCTTATCGTTTTGATAATCGTTGTGGCGCTGATAATTTACTTTTCGGTGAAGAAAAATTGAGTTCTGGGTGTCGTATGGTGATTATGTGAGTAGCATTGTTGCATTATTTTGTCGCAAAGAATTGAATTTTGCTTGAATTTTAGGAAAAAGCACGACGAAAACGGTGTTTCCTAATGGTGGTTGGAATCGTGGTCCTGTTGGTCATCATTTTGATCCTGTACCTTTCGTTCAAGTAATTTATTTCTGCTTGCTCTACTGCGTTACCGTGTCATTCCCGTTGAGCTCACGCAGGTCTGTGCTAATTTGCTAGTGGTCTATTCTGTGCTGGTGATGGTGGAGTGGTTTCGAGGCATGGGACTTCATAGAGCTCTCACGTAGTTTGGGTGTTTTCGGGTTTGGCAGTGGGCTTCATATTCTTGGCTTACATTGTACATCGCACTGATATGCCATACAGTGTATTTTTATAGTGAGTGGATTACTGTAATTGAAATAATTCCTTTCCTTTTTTGCACTAGGATTCTTGATCGAGTGTTGGATGTGTGAGAATTTGTTTTCTGCGTTCGGGTATGTTTAATTATAATATACTCACATTAGAAGGGTGTCTGGTCTGGGAGTCGTGCGTATGTTTGGTCGGGGAGAGGGTGCAGAGATGGGAAAGGGAGAGGAGTGCAGTTGAGACCACCTTCGTGCCATGTTATCAGTAGAAATGTAAAATGCAGGTGATAACGATCAGGGCTGAAGTCGGGAAGAACTTACAGGAAGCTAATAGAAAAGCTATCAAAGGTGAGCTGTGAGCGTACTCGATTAGTTTTTGTGAGTCGGCCTGGAGCATCCCGTCTTCGATAATTGCACCCGCTGAACTGTTTAGGCTAGTCGGAGCCGAGTCGTCTCGCCGCCCGACCGTGATTCGGCTAGGTTGCAAAAGCGGTCTCGGAGAATAATACAGTGAACATGGGGGGGGGGCACGAATCCAAAGTACGCACTGGCATTTGGGTAACCTCGCCTGGAGAAGTGTACGGTTCGGTGTAGACGGCGAAGCATTTGGTGCTTGGCCGAGTGGATTGCTTGCTAGATTGCGTGGCACGAGGTCTGCAACGTGAATCCCGACCATGGATGGCAAGTACACGATTGTAGTCATTGGTCTCTGGTTGCTAGCCCTGTCAGCTGGCACCCAAGGACTCGCCCTGGCATCGGTTCTCTCTGCACGAGACATCAACCGTACTCCATTCAAACGTGTCCCCTCCAGTTTGGCCGACCTGCCCGGACCGTCTGGTCAAGCATTGCCTGCGGATGCTGTGAATTGGGCTCGGCAACGGGAAGCGTGCAACTGGACCGAGATCACGCAGAGTGTTAGCAAGGAGGGCTGCCTGCCGAGGACTATCCGAAATCGTATATGCTACGGTGTGTGCATGTCCATCCATACCCCCGGTGTGCCTGGTACTGACATGCAAGAAATGTGCACTCAGTGTCAACCAGCTGAAACTAAACGATTCTTGACAGTCACATTGACGTGCCATGGAGGAACCACCAAGACGGTCAGTGTGCCCACTGTGCAAATGTGCGCCTGCTCGCCGTGCAATGCCTGAAGACAGGAGTGATGTCAGATGTGATCTGCTTAGCATCAGTGGGTGTCCAATCAGGTGAGAGTGTGATTAGGTCATCAGTTTATCAATGCCAGGGTGAGTCTTTCTTGTACCTGATTGGCCAGTATCCGCTGTAATACTGTGCTAGTAATTTTTAATTTATTCGCGGATTTGTGGAAAAAAAGCAAATTTGGATAAATGATAATGTTTTAGCGCATGATCGATCGATTTTCAGTAATCACAAAAACTACTTGGCAGAAAATATTAAATTTGAATTGCCGCCTTTTGCAGTACGTGGATTGCGGCTAAGCATAAGTGCACCATGCAAAATTTCGAGCCAGAAAATTTTGCGAACAAAGGTCGGGGTGTGTGCGGCGCCCATGACAGGAAGGACTCAATTTTTAACTGGCAACAGGTTTGAGTAGATTTTTTGATCGGCGCCACGCAGTCTCGGAAGGAAGTTTATCTTCGCGCTTTTTTCTTCAATCTTTGTTTTCGTACTAGCGATAAAGTAAAAGAAATATGAACGTCGTCGATTTTCGATTTTTTCCGACTGTTATATTCGTAATTTTCTCGATTCTTCTTTTGAATAATGAATGTGTCCAATTGGTGACGAGTGTTGAGAATGCCGAAGTTATTTCGAGTCATTCGAATGAATTACCGTTTTCTTCGAACGAAGCGTCCGACAATTTGAAAATGTGGTTCTCATCGTTATTGGGGTTGACTAATGTAAGTCTGAATTCGACCTGTTTTAGTTTAGGTAGCTACTGTATATATAGTATGTACGTACTGTACATGTATCGGGGTACATAAGAGACCTTCAGTCATATGAATTTTACGGTTTAGTACCTTTAGGTAATAAAGCAGGTTGCGCAATATTTTTCTACAGTATTTATCTATATCTACACGTGTCATGTATCGATTGCTGTGCTTATTACTCGAAAGTCCTCGGGGAGATACATACTGTGATATTGCAGTTCGCGCGAGACCGAAAAGAAATTTTAAGGTACATAAATGTTTCTGATCATTACCTGGCAGTCCCTGTAATACGGTCAGCGTAATCCCGAGTACCTACGCATGTTCCATTTGCTTCCGGAAAGCTCTGTAAAAATCCTTTTGAGCAGAGCCAACTAAATCTGACAACCTGTTTCGGCTGTGCGAAGCGAAACCATGAAAAGCCTAAACCACGAATTCCACAATTTGACCGATTGGGAGCCGCAAGGTTCATCCAAGGCCCCTGAGTGAGGGATATATTCGAGGGGAGGCTTTCGAGTAAACACATTATTGCTATTCTTGGATTTTTTGCGCAAAACGAACAGGCTCCAGTAATAATTTTGAGCACTTCGACATGGTTTGTAAATATGTCTTTTTTGCAGTTGACTGAAAATTCTGACAGTGCTGCACGAAAAGGCAGTATGGCCTCTCGAATGCGTACTCCACAATACGTACAAAATTTGTACGATCGAATGGCCGTCGATATCTCTGACGATCTTGGTCAGGTGTCGGGCGGGCGTCGACGAAGAAGCATCAAAAGCGGTTCCTACAACTTCGATGCAGGAGGAAGTCGAATGAAGATTGTCGAGGAATTGGTTACTATTCAAGCAGTGGCAAAGACCGAAGAGGCAACGGATGGTAAGTCGACGAGTGCATGATTTTGGTCAACTATCTTCCTATATACCTCCTTTCTTTCAAGAGCCTGTGACCGGCGGTGGTCATTTGTTGAATTTCAACATCGATCAACTTTGGATTTCTAATCAGCAGTTGCAATCGGCCGAGTTAGTCCTGGCCCTGGATCATACTCGTTTGGTGGAACCTCCCAATGCGTACACCGTGTACGCGTATGTGCTCAACGACGACTATCGCGACTCGCTGGGCCCTCGAACTCGCTTGTTGGTGAGCACGGGTTCGTTGGGCATCTTGGACACGTTCGGCGATAATTTCGTTATGCTGAACGTGACGGAGGTAGTTATCCGGAAGATATTGGCCAACCAGCATCGTTCAATCAAATTCGAAGTTTTTGTCGCTTTGACTGATCCAACAACTGGTTCGAAGAACGACTTGGATCATCGAGAAGTTGGGCGTTTGTTTCATTTGAGCAGTCACGGGAGTCATCAGCCGCTTTTGGTTCTTTATTCGGCGTCGGCCAATCAAATGGGGGCTGACTCGGATCAGACATTGAAAATGAGACGTCGACGAAGCACAAGCCGGCCTGCGCAGCCGATCAAGAGCTCGCGTCAACCGGATAAAGAATGCGGTCTATACGAGTGGTGGATCGACCTGGCCACCATGTTCGACAATACGGTTATCATACCGCAAGGTTTTTATGCCAATTTCTGCGGCGGCACCTGTCACAATATAATGTATCATCAACGTTGGAACGCCACCTTGAATGCTCATTTACGAGGCGCCTATAATTCAAAATGGCGTCAAGAACAAGCTAAGAATGGTTCGAATACGCCATCCGATGTGCCGGAACCAAAATGCGTGGCTCAGTTATATTCTCCGATCACTATCGTCTACAATGTCGGCACCAATTTCGTTATTCGAAGACTAGACGATATTGTGGTCAATTCTTGCATGTGCGCGTGAAGAAGGGGAAAAGAAAAGAAACGACAGATATATTAATCGAAAATAACAAAGGGACTGTTGTTTTGTGGCAGCTATAAGTAAGTTTTGTTGTGTTTCTCGTTGGGCATGAAGAATAGGATGCTGTTAGAGTACCTTAGGTGGGTACGAGCTAGAATTGCCAGATCTATAAGCGTTATCGCCATTTCTGTTTTGTGCAGTTGAATTTTGGTTGCTTTCTTTGGTAGTCTGTTTTCGGAGAATTAGCTTGTCTGTGGAAATAAGGTGATGGCGGATTTCGGTATATGTTTATGTCTAAAGTGTATCTCTGATAAGCTGGCAGGCTAATAGCATTTCAGTGGTTAGAGTATGTATCGCATGGCTGCCTTCAGTTGTGTGTATTGACGCATCTATAATGAAAATGTTGTGGGGAGTGTGGTGACAGCGGCGGGGTTACCCCCGTGAATGTTCTTCAGTTGGTGTGTCCATTTGGTGAGAAAGCGGACTGTCTGCACCAAATGTTCCGGACGGAGGATGCACGTGGTAAGTGGATGTCTCCTTATTTGGGTGTTCTTTCCTGGGGCGCATGAGTCGACGGTTGGCCGTGCCATGGCGCGTATCCGTTGCTGGACGCAAACACCTGACGGGCGTAGGCATGTGCAGTGCCCCGGGTGACCAAGGCGGTACCAGTCGGTTCCGAAGGACCAGTTGAACCGCCTTGAATAATGTCAAAATAAAACAACATCGATTTTTGGTCGAGCAGGCGCGAGGGGCGGCCGATGTGGGTCATCAGTGCGAATGCTTAGTGGGGGCCGGAATCGGAATTGTGGGTTTCGAGGTCAGTTTGGTTTTGTTTGTGTACACTAATATTGATTCGTGCTCTTCGGCTTTTCGTCTAGCTGGCTCGTGTCTCAGCTGCCTTGCTCGTTCGAGCTTGTTATCGAGTGTCTGCTGGCACCAATGTTGTGTCCTGGCCGTCTCGTCGCGTCAAAACATTGCTCATCCAAGCAGTTGCTGACTCGATCGAAAACAAGCCCTCATTGCCCCGCTGCCCCTCGCCTGGACTGGCTGTGACGTCAAATAAGTTATTCTTTGCGACCGGCTATCACTCTCACTTATAATTCGACTGTTCAAGGTCGTTGACTCGTCAATCAAATCAGCTCAAAAAATCCTGCCTCGTCGACTGGTTGTGTCGAGTAAGTGCTATTTGCCAAATGCGCTTTTCACGCTCGCGGTTTTGTGAAAACTGGTTTGAAAAATGGATATTTCAAAAGTGAATGGTGGAAGCCGTTAATTTTTTGTGATTGTAACAAGAGCGTAAAGTTTGTTGACTCGTATTCCTTATTTGGACATGGTTTTTTAGATTGAGCAGGCGAGGTGGGCTGCTCGTTTTAGCGCATACAAATAAGGGTATTGGCGGAAGGAGGGTGGTAGCAGATGGCTCGCACGCGTGCCGTGCTTGGTCGGCTTTGTGCGGGCGGATGCTTATTTTCTAATAAACGGTGCTGGAATAATGGGTGTGTGTGACGATTGACCGCATTCGCCCTTTCGCCTTTTGGTCGGTCGTCCGAGGTCGGACGCTTTGTCGACAAGCTGCTGCTGCCCGATTGACCCCGACTGACGGAGGTGACTGTTGTTTATTTGTCGAGTCGGCGGCAGGTGGTGCCTCGACCGCGTGTAGCCCCCGAGGATACCTCCCGCCGTCTTGTGTCTGTCGCCGTCGCCCATCGGTCCTATTTAGGAAACTGGGTGCCTAGTGGCCCGTTCGAAAGCCGCACTCTCTCCTCGTCCCGTGTCTGGACAGGAAGTCTTGCCGCTCACCCATTTATACTTGTGCTTTTTAGAAGAATGGCCACTGCAGTGACGGCCGATTCGATTGTGCGGGATCGAGTATTATCGGAAGAAGTGCTGATGGAGAAGACTAGCCTCCTTCTTCCCAGCCTCTACGCCCTCAATTCGCCCCTATCATTGGTTGGTGGCCAAGTCGCTCCGTCCAATTCGCTCACCAACTTGCTCTCCGGTGTTTGGAGGACGGCGTGCTCAGAAGAGGGCGATCAGGAGAAGGCGATCGGGACAGGCTCGTTGGAGACGTTGGCAGCGGCAGCATCGGCCATATTCGGGGAGGGAGATGTTGAGAGTGGATCGAAGACGGACGAGTTGAATTCGGGAAGGACCGGGAATATATGTAAGTTTTGATGTTTAAATGCTTTTTGGTTTTGTGATTTGACGAATGTGGACTCGGCATTTGGGCTGGAATGCTCTGCACACCTGTTTACGACGGTGCTGGGATGGGTGCAGTGATTTACATCCTCGTCGCGTGTTAAAGGCGCGGCGGAGAATCAGCTGGTGGTGTCGGTAGTTTCCTCTACAGTAAGGCGATTCGTATATTTGAGTAATTTTCATAGCTGGTTTTTATGCAGTTCAGGGGGCCTGGTTACTGGTTTCGATCGCTTTCACTAAAACCCAATTCCCGGGGCGGGTGTGTAGTCGGAATGGAAAGTGGGCCAGTATTTTGCCGGGGGCGCAAAATTCGTCTCAAGGTCAAATATTGTGACGGAGGGGGCTGGGCCGGGCGAACCTTGGTCGAGAAGATAACGCCTACATTCTCGTGCCTGTCCGCATACCGTACCTTGGCCGATGCGTATTTGTATAATGCGCACGACGACGAGGTCATATCGTCTGTTTCTACCTTGTGTGGCGCGCGACTAGATTCGGTCGAAGAGAGAAAGTTGGATGTGCAAAAGAAAGGAGCGAGGTCGTCTTGCGATGGGCCGTCGCCCCTAACCAGCGCTTCGTCACAGGCTCGTCTTGGGCCTCCAAAAACCGGAATGTTTTCGACCTCATAAAAACCGAATTACCGTATTCTTCTCGGCAGTGTTTACCGTCAGCAAGCAACTGTCAGCCCGGTTCGGTGCACCCAGGTCGGGCAAGATGACCCAACAGTCGCCGAAGCATCTGCAGTCACTCCTGGACTCGACCGAGACCGCAACTTCTTCCGGGACCAGCAGCGATGCTCTGTCGTCTGCTCTACTTTCACCGTCGTCCATATTCCAAGCACCTTACAGATACCCATTCTTCGGCACACCTGGTTCCGCGGGCTCTAGCAGGTTTGGACCATTCGCTTTGAACCCGTTCGCTCTGACTCGATTCTCGCCTTCCACGCCTCATTTGCAAACTGACGAAGCGATCGCTTTATCGGCCATTGCAGCAGCGGCTCAGCAACAGCATCAGCAGGCCTACGCCAGTGCTTTCCGTCCGATCGGCATGTACAGCAATGTGTACGCGGGATGCGAAGTGGATGCCACCGGGCACACTGTCGCATCCATTCCAAGCTTGTCTAGCTTATTGTCTGGCCAACATTCCATACCCGGCGATAGTGCTTGGCCCAAACGATCTCTGCCCACCGCTCACGGACACGCGGTGAAGCCTCCAGAAGAATCGCCCTCTCATTCCGCTTTACATTCGACCAGTGCTGCCAGCGGACAAGCTCCCAATGACGACCTCTTACAAGCTGTCAAGAATTTCTTTTTGCCAGCATCTAAGAACCCCGCCGGTTCGAATTCTGGTGATAGTGCGACTTTGGACAAGGCATCTACTGGTGGAATGAGCTCTGTTGACTCGGCTCTGTTCGCGGCTGCGTCAAGTGCATCGACGGCATCGAGTGGGGAATCGGTGGCTGCCACTCATTCCGTTATTTCTGAAGCAAGTAATGAGCTTGGGGTGCCCTTTTGCTGTGTGACAGGTGGGCGAGGCTTTCCGGGTCTGTCTTCGACGCCCCGATTGCAGTGTGGGACTAGCACGAAAATGGAAGTTATAGGTGTTTTTGTAATTTGGTGAGCGAGAGCCTTAGTGCCAGACGGATGTTGTTTCCGGTGTGGAAGCAGCCGCGCGTGAAGCCATGTTTGGGCAGGGGGATAGTATCGGTTCCTGGCACATGTGTACGAGCCTGGTTCTCATGGGCGTAGTTGCTGTGTGTCACTAGTGGCGGGCGAAGACCTTGAAAGTTCTGGCCTTTTCCACATTCACTTTAATTGGCCCATTATGTTTTGAAGTTCGTTTAGTGAATTCAGCGCAAACTCGGGTCTTCTGGACAATAGTCTTGGCGTTGCGCGAGTCGCATACTTTCTCCGCTGTGTGTGGAGATAGGTCAGCGACCTAGTTGTAGGTCGATCCGTGGTTCGAATAGGGTCACGTGTCGAGTCACGGATGGGAACACGTCAACATCGTTTTAGAGGGGAGTATGTCGGTGGTCGATTGAGGGACGGCGCTGTCCTCGCCGACCTCCCCGTGTTCGGCCAATGCGCTTGTGTTTGTTGGTTTCCTCCGCCGACCCTTAAGCAATGACCTCGATTCACCTCAGTCAGCCGGTTGGGGACGTTTTGTTGGTGCTCCTTATTTGGGTAACGTCGAATACGACTGACCCCCGTCGGTCCTTGTTCTCACGTCAGTATAGTCGTGGTGGTCAGAATGACCTCGTGCGAGTTCACGCATTCCGCCCTTGTTAGTGACCCAGAGGTCAGTGGCCACTCGATATGAATGCCGGCCTTGTTGATTGGCAACCTCGTATCGCTTTCGACCAGTGAGTGGTTGGCCTCATTGTCGAGTTGTGCAGTCAAAGGAGGTGTCTTCTCACGCTTCGCAGACAAGTATTTGGGAGCGGGCGGAAATAGGTTACGAGAGAAAGTGTTTACGTTGGTCTATGTAGGAGGAGAAGTAAAATTTTAAAATTGCTCGGCCTTGAGTCGCTGGCCCCGCCTAGAAAGGTTAGTGAACCTTGGAAGAGTCTGTTCATCGTCCTGGCCGACTGTGCGATACATGGAAGGATAAGAATACGGGTTACGGTTATGGTAGAATCAGTCTTGGTTGAAATCGACCTTGAATGAGATCACGATGATGCATTACGACCTCAGGCGTGTCCCTGATTACCATGGATTAAGAATAATGTAGGCATTGGTCCTCGGGGCCTTGGCATTCCTCGCTCGTGCATCGGTGGGGTGTGCCCTCATCGCAGTGCACTGGAATGTCAGGGCCTTGAAGCGAGCTGCACTCTGGACATGTGCACTAAGCACTCATCTGTGGTGGAGTTAAAGCAGTAGAATCTGAGCTTTCGCATCTCTTCATGCAGGAAGTGTTGAGTGCACGCTGGGAAGGTCGCCACAACCCTTCTTCATTTTGGGGTTTAGAGGACTGGTTCCATCTCATTACGTCAACTCGACAATGGCAAGGCCTTAAAAACACTTGACAATGACCAAGTGCACGCAGCGTGGTCACAGATGCAAAACGCGCCTTTGTATTCTTGTGTGGTGATGCGGTTAGTAACCTCTGAGCAATGAATTGGGTTCGGTGCGGAGGAGTATGGGCCAAGTGAGTTGGGCACGGGACGAAGAGGTCGCTGACACATGACACTTTTTCGTGGAACATGATGATTGTGGGGGGCCTCGTGTTGAATGCACGCGATGGCTGGTTGTTTACGAGGATGCGCTCAATGGAAGGCCATGTATGGTTGTAGAAAATTTGTTGATGATGTTTTGCCGAATGACCGGTTTGGAGTGAGGACGATGCCCGCGCCGCCTTTAGGTTATAGGCCGCGTATTGACGGTTCTTGGGGCGGAGAAAGGCCGTTCTAATTTTTTCCGTTGATGTCTTTTTCGTTGCTTACTCACCAGTGAACTTTGGACGAAAAATTCGTGATGCACACGCCTTTCGATTTCGGTTCCTGCCTCTTCAATGTTTTCGTACATCTAAGGTCACTGCGTGTCCTATCGTCACCTCGCTACACTGAGAAAGATAGTGAATGTTTGAAGGACGATGACGGGTCGGCAGTGCTTGAGAATTTTCCAGTTTTTGGTGGTCTAATTGATGGCTGACGATTGTTGTGATCGATGCGGGACCCTAATTCCGACTGGCCTTGTGTTCGATACATAACCTGATCACTCCCCACCTTTCGTCATTTCAGTTCTTGTTTGTGCTCGAATTCGTATGCGCAGCTTGAAATCGGTCTTTTAATTCTTGCCGAGCAAATGAAAAGCTGGCTTGGCTGTGAGTCGATAGTCGAGTGTGAAATGATGTTTGCTGACCATCCCATTCATGCCGATTCGAAGTCGCCGTCTGCTGAGGGCTCGAATATGTCCCAAAGTGGGGCATCTATAAGTACGCATATTGGACTCGATTTGTGCCGTGTTGGGACTGAGTGGATATTTGTGCCCGATTTGTATCTGCAAACTTTCCTTTTCGTTTCAGCTTTCGATGGGACCACAGTTTTGTGCCAAGTGTGCGGGGACAAGGCGTCTGGATTCCATTACGGTGTGCATGCCTGTGAAGGATGCAAGGTAAGACTCTTGTGCTCATGGAGAGCTAAGATTGGCGACTGAGGTTCGCGATTAGCAAAGGGCTGGCATAATGATCAGAGGGCCTAAGTTGGAATGAGATGGTTTGACTTTGTAAGGCGGGACAAGCTAGCACGTATTTATGAGTGCAATAATTGAAGGCGACGTCGGTGCCAAGGGGGCTTTGATGTGGGATAGTGGTCGAAGACGGGCGGGTGTTGTTTAGAGTAGTCTTCAGTACCGACCGCAGATTGGCACAGAAATTGGGTATCTTGGTCACTCTATTCGCACATAAGCGAATGGGCTGACTTGTGAGTGGGCGCGTACTATTTAGGTGGCAAGGCCTAGACGTTGGTCATCGCCTGATCCGATATAGGCTTCCTCGGAGGGCCTGTATGCAAGTGCCAAACATAAAAATATAGTTGTCGTTCCGTTTTTCTCTTGCTCGTATTGGTCGGTGCTAAGCGCCAGCTGTTACGGCATGGGACAGGACGGTCGGTGTTGGCTCGCGTCCTTTCCTCCGTCCGTGTTCACCCGTTTTCGTTTTGGCGCTCGGTTACTGGAACGAGGACACGCTATAGCCTTCGGTGATGGCTCGACCCATCGTGGCCTCCTTTACAACATACTTGGCCGGAAAGAGGCTGTCACTGTCACCAAAACATTCTCGGCTGATCATAGGCTTGGAGACACCTGGCCAGTCTCGCGCAGATTGGATTTAGTTTAGTACTCATTCCTATCCGCCCTCCTTGCTTCCTCGTAACATCCTTTGACTTCGGACGCGCCCTTCGCTGGTCTCGAATATCAGCTGATGTTTATTTCAGGGATTTTTCCGGCGATCGATTCAGCAGAAGATTCAATATCGTCCGTGTACGAAGAATCAGCAGTGTTCAGTGCTAAGGATTAATCGGAATCGATGTCAGTATTGTCGATTGAAGAAATGTATCGCGGTTGGGATGTCGAGGGACGGTGAGTTGGTGCCATTTGTTTGCAATGCAGGTGGAGTGGGTGACACTTGGTGTATTTACTCTTGTAGCTGTTCGTTTTGGTCGAGTTCCTAAACGAGAAAAAGCAAAAATACTTGCCGAAATGCAACGAGCTAATGCGCAATCTCAAGTAAGTGTACATGTTTTTACTTCCGTTCTGCCTTTTGGCAACGAGGTGTGTCCTTTAGGTGAGTTTGATATCAGCGGAACTGGAGAATGAGGAACGCTGGATTTCGAATATCATCACAGCACATTTGGAAACGTGCGAGTTCACGCGCGACAAATCCTTGCCTATCATTCAACGTTGTCGCCAGTTTGGCTCGTCTAGGCCTGCGTCGAATGTGGTATGTGTTAATGGACTACACGTGTGTTTGGTAAAACCAATTGTCTCCACTTTAGGCATGCCCATTGAATCCGATGCCCCCGTCGGGTGATAGCAGTCAAGAAGAACTGTCTGAGAAATACTCGCCAGCCATTCGTGGAGTGGTAAACTTCGCCAAGTGCGTTCCCGGTTTCCATATACTGCCACAAGAGGACCAAGTAACGCTGTTGAAAGTGAGTCAGCCAGATTTGGAAGGTGAAGTTTGATGAAAACTGACGTGTGGGTTCCAGGCTGGAGTATTTGAAGTATTGCTTCTTCGACTGACCATATTATTTGATACGGATAACAAGAGTTTAATATTGCTCAACGGATCGATATATCGACGTGATGGTTGCGTTCCAACGTCGTCGTCTGGCGGATCGAACGGAGGGAGTGGAAACGGGGTTTATCAAGGTCGGTTCTTAGTGGATTCGCTGTTCGATTTCGTCGATCGATTCAATTGCTTATCGTTGACTGATGCCGACATCGCTATGTTCTGTGCTGTGGTATTGATATCGCCGGGTAAGAACCCTTAATTTGAACATCAAGGTGACGAATAAAAATAATAATTTTTCAGATCGGCCTGGCTTGCGAAATCCGGAGCTGGTGGAGAAAATTCACGATCGATTGAAATTAGCGTTGCGGAACGTTTTACAACTTCACCATCCAAACGAGCCAAGCTTGTATGGACAGCTTATTTTGAAAATTCCAGATTTGAGGACTTTGAATACTTTGCATGCCGAAAAATTATTGGCTTTCAAAATGGAACCGCAAGGAAATGTATGTTCTTGTTTATTCTTAGAGTGTCTATCGATAACCATTAATCATTGTATTTAGTTTCGATTTGGAAAGGAGAGTATGGAAAGCAGTGCGAACGGGTCTTGTCGTTCGGCTGAGTCCTCCTCTTCAGCGGCGTCCTCAAGAAGTTTACGTAGTCCGATGAGCGATGTAAGTAGCTGCGATGCAGCTGCGGCTGCTGCTGCCAAGCATCACAAGAACAAAGGTAAGGAATCTTCTGTGGTTGGAGGCGCAGATTTGGACAAATAAGATATTTTTAGGCTTTGCTGGTGAAAGCTCCCAATGGAGTACGGTGTGTCGAGCATCGGAAAGCAAAGATGACAATAGTTCGAATGTATCAGCTACACCGCCAGTGGCGTCGTCTTCGGCCGTCTGTCTCATCGAACCGCCCCATATTCAGGCGCTCAACCTTTGCTCATTGTCATCTAAGGGAAGTGATCGAGTGGACAGGCAACAACACATGCATCAGCAATCGGTGCGTGTGATAAACTGGCGAACAACGAAGGAATGCCCGTCTCTGGACAGCGGAAAGGGATCGGTGTCGTCGGGCGGTGAAAGTATGAGTGACCATGCACACAGCGACAACGAGTCCAAAATGCAAAGTAGGCCGTTATCGAACGACGGAAGGAAATTGAAGACGGAAGTGGATGATATGGAGACGAAGAACGTAACGGGCGAGAGTAACGGAACCAGCCGTGTAGTGGATATGCCAACGTTGAAGCGTGCCTTGTTGGCACCGCCTCTAGCTGGGTTCGGTCCAGAGCTACCGAATCAAAGCCCAGCGAGTGTCCGGGATAAGCACCTGTGCGTAGCCTCGTTATTGGAGAAACAGTCGGTCAGCAACGGTGCGACGACAAATAGTTTATTGATCCCGGCCGATTCATTGGTCAATCGATTGTCACAGTCGAATGGCAGTATGGGTTTCGGCGGTCAGTTACAGCAGCAGTCGATGGGGTGGAATCTGGGCGCAGCGAGTAACGCTTTGGCGGCACAAGCTTTCTTTCTAAGCAACCGTGCAACGGCTATGAATCAGCAACGACCGACTGCTCAATTTATGCAGCATCAGAACTCGAATTCGACGACTCCAATCCAACAGCTGTTAAATGCAGCGGCGGCGGCGGCTGTTGGCAGCAACTCTATTACAGCACCCATTCTTCAGTCTCCATTGAACTATCCACCCACCAAGTGTTCGGCCAATGGTGACCCCGTTCATTCGCCCTCTCAACTTGCAGCCAAACGAAACTTCCAAGGTGGGCAAGACAGCGATCGCTTCAGTTCGTCGCCAATGCGAACATCAGTCTTGGCGCAGAGGGCGTGTGGGGACGAGACCAGTCCCTTGCAGTATGCTGGTGCAATGCCAGTCGTCGCCGCTTGTCGTGCGAGCCCGAAACGAGCCTTGCTCGATCCCACTCCGTCGTCCGTCGTGGAGGATGATGAGCAGCCACTGAATTTGTCGAAGAAGCAAGCCGTTAGTAGTCCGAATTCGGAGAAGTTAGTTGTGGTAGGACGACCGTCGTTCAATATACATTCTGTTTCCGGTCTCAGTTGTCGATAGGGTCCAATATTCATTCCATATTAGGTAGTACACCTAGCTCTCGTTATGTACAATTTGGGGACAATGATATTGTGAGTGCTGCCCGATGGCGATGCAATATTTACGAGGCATCTCTTTCGCTTTATCCGGCGTTTAGAGTGTTCTAACTTATTTTCTAATTGTGTCTTCGAGGAACGCTTTCAGTCTCTTTGCAATATGCGTGCTCTCGAGTGTTGTATGTGGTGACAGTGTAAGCTTGTAAGGTGTATGGTTGAGCTTGTAACTCGTATGTGTTCTGTAACCAAGCGACATACGTGACTGATGGTTCGTTATTGTTTTGTTACTTAGCTTTGTTACTGATCTTGACTTTTACATGGTTGATAGAAGATCGAGATCCCGTGGAGAATGCGAGGGAATTTCGGACGTGGTCATGGAAGCTGGGGTGTACACGCACAACATGGCTTATTGTAAGCGAACCATCTAGCACACACGTGACATGTATAGAACCGGGGCAAGATAGACGTATCACACAGCTTGATCGTGGGCCTTCACGCATCGCCCATGAGCTAGGAGCGCTGACGATTCATAAGTGGTCGGGTATCCAGCGATGAGTCCATTGCTTCGTCGGTACTTGGATGGTAAGAATGAGCAAGCTCGGCGAAATTCCTTCTGGAATTTCTCTGAAAGTAATAAAGGAAATTGATGACCGATGGGCGTGACGAAACTGAGATGACAAGTATACGCGGGAGAATTAGGCTCGCACTTACCGCTCATGAAATTGTAGACAATAGGGTTAATGCAGCTGTTGAAGTAGCACATGAACCGAATGCTAAGATACATGGCCGACCGTTGTAGGCCAAGTTTCAAGTCCGGCACAGCGCCGAAGTAACTGAAAGAATTGATGTGGTGCCAAGGTCTTACGGGCGCAGAGAACATCCCATGTGTGGGTAGAGGATGGGACAGGCTGAAGTCGGGCATACTAAACGATACTGCTGGCTGAGCATATATTATGAGCAGTCCTGACACAGCACCACGTTGTGACCACTGCACTCATTCGGTCGTGACCATGATGCTCTGACTTATCTATCTACTGGTTCTGATCTCTCGCTGTCCTCGCTCTTTCACCTGCTATGAGTCATCCAGATGTTGGGCCCGAGAGGCATTCATCAAAGACCCCGGTAGACTTACGTAAGAATATTGAGCACGTGCGTGGGCAAGTAGCAGATGCCGAACAGGACTACGATGGCGATCAACATCTAATTGAGAGAGTGAAATTAAGGGTCCTGTGGAGGGAGGGCAGGGGGTAGGGGATGTTGTATCACCTTGGCTGCTTTCCTCCTGTTCGTAATTTCCCTTTCCTTCCACTGGTCAGGTGCCGTGGAGTGGCTGGTTTTGGCGGGACTGCCAGCTGTGTTCATGTTGCGGGCAGCCAATGCTGGCGGCGGGGGCTTTAGACGATCTAATAAAAGAGCCAATTTTAGGGAATCGATAGCATCAGCTGTTCTTTGGATGCAAACAATTTAGAAAATTTAACTGGTGTAAAACCTGGCTAGATGTCTCTCCATTGGGTGCTGAACTATTTCCGCTTCTAAAAACCGATCCCCACAAAGCACCACTCGGCACGGAACTTTTCATGCCTGGATGCTCCTCGTGTCCAATACTCGCTCACAGTTCGCTGATCGAGGGGGCACTATCGAAATGAATGTTCGGAAATGGAGGTCTACGTACCTGGGCTCGTGCGTGGTTCGGACCCTCCGTCGACGTCTTGCACGCAGGACGTGACTGGCAGGTAATCGGCCGAGGAATTAAAAGTAGCGCGAGGCGCATTGCGCCGAGCTGCAGTTGACGGGGGAGCTAGCGCCGCAGTGGCGGGGGCCGAGGCTCTGGGCGACGAGGAGCAATCGGAGGGAGGAATAGATTTGAGCCAAAGGACGTACGCGATGTGACCATATAAGACGCCCATGCAGGACAGAGGCAGTACGTACAGCACGAAGGTCTGGGCTAATTGATATGCTTGCTGAAGCGAGTCGTCCCACGTGTGAGTGCACTGAGTCAGGTACTGAACAGAATGGACAAGAAGACATGATTAGATGATGGATGGACACTGACGCGTCGACTAATCCCTTCATGATGGCCAGGTGGGAATTAGCAGTGAAAAACAACCCCGCGTTGCACAGTCCCCACAGCTCGTTTACCCTAAGCTTAGGCCAGCCCGACGAACTTGCTTCTCGCTAATCCTCTCAGAGAATTTGCCAAAGGGGGCTCAGATGCGTTTAATTATTACAGTTCTAGTTGCCAGTGCTGCCGCTGCCTACCGTCGAAGTGTAGTTAGGTTTGGCGAAATCCAATGGCTTCGCTTTTAGTATAACCATTTCTGGCAAGGAAAGGAGAGCAGCCGATAACCAGATCACCATTAACGAGATACGGGTCCTCTTGAAGGTGTTTTTGAAGGAGAGCGGGTGGCATATTGCGTGCCAGCTATAACATGATAAGCTTTATAACAAGAAGCTGTATCCCCACAGAACAGCATATGAAAGTGTCTCATACACACCGTTCGACGCTGATGCAAGTCAATGTCAGGATCGAGACCGAAACGGAAAGTGTCTGAAAATAGGCCAAGCTATAAGACGAGGTAGTAGGAGTTTGTGTGACACCGTTTAATATCGTGTGCGCCAGGAAGGGGATTTGAGTGCTGTCGGACTGAGAAGAGAAGCCTGCCCACACGAAGCGGTAGTGGGAGGGAATACAGCGGCAGAAAGAGAAAGGACTGCACCGAAGAAACAACGGGTTAATTTTCAGGGGAAATGGGCTCATTACGAGACTGGCAGAATTGAAGTCTCGAACTCTTCATGTTGACCAGGACCCCTCTGCGCAGACCAGTACCCAATTTCCTTTCCAGCTGCAATGATTCTCTAAGTTTGTGCCCGGTACATCTTTGTGTCTTTATGTTTATGCGTACCTGCCAATACACGATTATTTTGCACAAGGCCGTACCAAACCACCACGTTTTAGTAATTTCCTGAAAGATGAAAGTGAATGAATTGCGAGGGTAGTGCTCGTGCATCAAACAGCTCACCCATAAAATAGTGAAAGGAAGGCAGAAAAGTAAGACCATAAAATCCGAGAGTGCTAAGTTGACCAAAAAATAGTTAGTCATAGTCCTCATACACTCATTCCGAATGACCACAAACATGACCAGAAAGTTGCCGACCAATCCAGTGATGAGGAGAAGGGCGAATACGGCCAGCGAGGCGTACTCGAGCCCGTTCGGTGCGACCGCATCCCACACTATTTCGTCATAGTCTTCCAATGAACTGCCCGATTCTTCCAAACTGTGGTCATCCTGGGCATTATTTGATGTGGTCGCGTTCAACGACCACGGGTACTCGGGCGTGGAACGCATGAGAGCAGGTGAGAGTAATTCTAAGATCAAAACGAGAGGTGTGCTGAGCAAGGAGCTGATCACCGCAGCGTCAGCCGCGGAAACGGGTACAATAGAGAAGGAGACATAAAATTTGGAGCCTGCAACGGAGAATGAAAAGTAAGATTAATGATTTCTAATAACAGCTGTCTTCACTGGCCAAAAAGAAAACGCGAACTGCGAACAAGCTTTCGCAACGGCTTCGCAAACGAGTTCTAAGATTAGGCGGAGTAGAGAGATTACGCATTTCATAGGCGCACGAGAGGACAATAGACAAGCCAGTCGGATACGGAGGCATAAGGCCGCAGGAAAAGCGACCGAACACGGCCAACCAAGCCGAACGGAAGCAGACAAGACACAGCTAGAATGAGGCCTTGGAACAAGAATGCTTGCTCGGTCTTCACCCATGGCCCCAGGTTTCTAATCCATTTGAGAAAAGTGTAAAAAAGCAAATATTAAAAGGAGCAATGGGCTTGGTGAATGGTTGCTATTCAGTTCACGACTAGGTCTTGCCTCGGGAGTTTATGAAGACGAATTGACCCGTGACGCTCATTCGTAAACCAAATGGCCATGCTGAAAGAAGAGCCTTCCTAATGCGGAAAACGCTTCTCTTCTTAGCTTTTTGGGTTACCGTGGGAGGTCGTTAAAATCTTTCAGCACTCGTACCCCCCTCGGTGGTCCGGAAAGGGCCTCGAGCGAAGAGTAGTGCGCCTTCTCCGATGACAATACTGTACATATTTCAGGCCAGCACTAAATAAGAAAACCGGAGCAGCCGTATCAGCTTTCGCCAACAACGAATAAAACGAACTGATTAGCTCAAGCGCACCCGCCTGCACAAGAGAAAAAATGCAAAGATTTAGTAATCGTATAAATCTTTTTCTCGGCTGTACACAGTCGAGCAGGTGCATTGAGCGAGGAGTCTCGTCGTCCTCCGTCAGCTATGACAGAGCTTAGCGCGTGTCGGTAATTAAATATAACCATGCATCGAGTTTAGGTGGCAAGTGGCAGCGCAGGCGCGAACTGGTCGATAGAGTATTAAGGGACGACCTAGGATTCCGGTCTTCTCGGATCAGAGGCTCATTACAAGCCATTATCATACGGCCATAAGGCCGGCGGCTCAGTGGTGTGAATATAACCCGCCTTTACGCCCAGTGGACGAATGTATTGCCACTAGTTTGAGCTAAACTGGTTATAATCGCGCCGGATACAAAGCAATGCGTTATGCTTAGCTGACAGCACTTGGATCGATGAGTCTAAGACGTAAATGCTGTTCAAACTTGGCGCTAAGGATCTCGGATCGGAATAAAAAATGTGCCTACGACCAGCATGAATATTTCATCTGTTTAATGAATACTTGCTCAGTCTCGAAAATAGCCCACTCACGTCAGCCTGAGAGGTACATAGGGTGGTGGAGGCGACAAAACCAAGCAACTCGGTAACAACGATCTACGGGGACATTGTTAACCGAAATTAGACCATGATCACATGGCAGACATAAATAGAACAACTTGGGCTATGGCCCAGTAGGCAAGACGCGAGCATTGCAGGGGGAATGGAAGAAAACTGTCCTTGCCGAAACTACTGAATGACCTTGTCACCATGACAGCTTTGTGACCAAGTGCAGCCATCACCGAGCCAAAGTCATATAACCAGCCATATATGTCACACGATCCGAGTTCTGCTCTGTGTTTGTAGACACGACTTCTTTCTGCGTGGGTGAAGGAGCACGAGTAGTAATGCCCGAATGAACTTTGACAGCTCGTAGGTAACCATTCATTAATCAACATTAACGTAATCAATGTGCTTTTTTATTTCCCCGGAGGATAGAGTGCTCGCTAGTCAGTAGGAGAAATTTTGGCATGAGGAGCGATGCATATATAGTACACTGCATTCCACAGTCCATTGCCCGCGGCCTGGTGGTCAGATGCGCAGTTGCAAGTGTTCGACTCGCGGCCCGGTAAATCATTTTGTGTGTAATATATCCCTTCACCCTCAGTGCACATACCTGAGTTCGATGATGGGATAAAACATGAACAGCATAACCGCGCGAGCCCCTTGTATGCACCTCCATACGAGGTACTATGTGCGGTAAATGAGGCTATTTTACTGTACACTTCTAGCAACACCGTTCATGTTCAGTAGAGGGTGGTCAGTGTTGTGCTGCCATGATCCTGCCAGCTCTGCTCTGCGTGTTCCATATGTGTACGATAGTAGCCGAATCGGCAGCCATGCAGGGGCGGTCCGACGACGACAATGCAGACAAACGGTCGGAAATGTCGAGCACGGGGACGCGAAATATTGCTCGGGGATTCCCGACACCAACCAGCGATGAAGTTTTGCGAATCAGTTATGAGGCGGCCGCCGTTACAGCTGCAGTCATTTTTGTCATATCCGTGATTATTTTTGCTGTCGTTCTCGCTGTTTGTTTACGAATCAGAAAAACCGATCGAAGTTCGTGTCAAATAACTGGCAAGAAAGAGGTAAGGGCAATGTGGAGTGATATAAGCCAAGGTTATGAGATCCATTTCATGAGCTTTATGTCAACTGGATAACTTCTGAAGTCATGCCACTCTTAGAGCAAACAAGCCACTGAATCTGTTCATCGCACGCAAGCGCCGAAACACGAAGACGAAAGCGAACCAAGTCGCACAGCGAGCACTGGCAAATCGATTTCGGCCGCAGTAGTCCCGATGGTCCCCGCCGCAACAAAGGTTCAAGCGCCAAGATCCAAGCATGCCTTACCTGCCTCGTCGCGCAAAGTATCGAGCCGAGGGGGATCAGCGAATCCGGCCTCACTTAGAAAAACAATCGTGTGATTTGTGCATGTAGGCAGAGCTGAGCTGTGTGGGTGTGGAATGCGACTGGAGCTGCTTACCGATCAGTATAAGTGCTGCTTTCTCTGCTTGATCGTAATCCGCTTTGTTGCGACAGTTTCTGCCAATTTCATCAGTATACATTCCCATTCGCAAGTCGAGAGTTTTACCAGCCGCAACACAAACAGCCTATAAAAGGCGGGGTTTTTCGTTGCGTTCCCATGCTCGTAATAATGAGAGCCCTCGAATGCATGCAAAACAGTGGTCATACGAATACTGCTTTTGTGACGTGAGCAGCTGCGAATACTTCACGGATATGGTAGCTGTGAAATTCAGCATAGGTACCTTTCTGAGATTTTATTAAAAGATTAAAGAGAATAGGTTAACACGCCTAAGCGCTCAAGAAGCCGATAGCTCGTTCAAGTCCACCCTCATTGGATTGGCGAAAAACAAATTGTCATCTACCTACTTCATTGGCCCACCCATTGTCAGAGAAGAGTCCAGCCGCACCATCCAACGCCAAATAGGCCACGGAATATGCAAATACAGTATATCGAAGTCCTATGCTGCGCCAAATAAACAAGTTATACGATGCAGGCAAACAGAGAAACAGCAGTTCTTGGTGATGGCGTCCATGATTTATCCAGAACATTTTAGCCGAGCCTCATACGAAGCCTGTCAAGCATCACAGGCTGCACCCATCGAAAACGCGATCCTAGTGATCGCATCGTCAGAGTGCTAGTCGGGGCTCAAGACCCCATCCAGGGCCTAAGCAGGTCCTGATCCCGAAACGGAAAGCTAGAAAAGGCAGGCAGCTTTATTCGCTTGCGGTCTCGGAAGAAATAAGACCATTTGCACCTCAGTTTCTATTCCCTAGCTTGTTCTACGAGACCAGAGTACAATCACCCAAGCCAGCCACGCAAGCCCAGGCCAAGCTGCAAGTACCAGTCACACAAGTTTTTATTCCACGATCTCACACAACACAGCTGACATCATCAAAGCAAGAACGAGTCACACAGGCAAGACCGGAGGAAGGTTGCACGTGCTACAAGATGCCCTGCAGAACTCGAACGTACGGATCCTCGCCGCCCAGGTCGGCGTAGTAGTTGTCGAGGCTTTCGAAGATTATCAAGAAGCTGGGACGGCTAGATGCTGTGGTGTCGCAGCAATGGCACATCAACTCGTACACTTTTTCGGGAACGCGCCTGTCGCGTTTCAAGCCAAAGCTCATCGTTTTTGTCAATTCTTCCCGCACTTCTTTGGCCGTCATTCCTAAATGAGGCGCAAATCTGACGCCCGAAAAGGGTGAAGAATTTTCACTCACCTTTGTAAGGTTCCTCGCCGTGGGTGAAAAGTTCGTGCAACAGGACCCCGTACGACCAGACGTCGGAAGCGGCTGAAAAATTTCGAGCTGCATTAAAACAAAGAAGCATCCGCACTACGGATCGTCACCCACATGAAAATCTCAGATCGAGCAGCACTTCAGGCGCCGACCACTTGACCGCCAAGTCCATCGCTTTCCCTTAAAGCACACGTTTCTCTAACCCGAGCAAAGGCGATGCACTCGACTTACGTTCTTTGAGCACGTCTCCCTTCATCATTTTGGCCATACCAAAATCGGCGATCTTGCATGTGATGTTCGGTTTGTAGCTGACCTCGCCTGGTCTGGCGTCCACCAACACGTTCCTCGCAGCCAAGTCGCGGTGCACCATCTTCTTCGACTCCAGGTACTTCATCCCGTCGGCAATCTGAAAGCGACCACTCCATCAACAATGAACTGCCCCCCCTCCACTCATTTACTTGCGTGGCCAGCTCGACCAGTTTCGGCTCCAGCAGCAGTTCGTCCTCCGCCTTCTTCCTCTTCAGGAAGGACTTCAGCGAGCCGTCTTTTACGAACTCGGTCACGATCCAATAGGGCTCGTCCGCGCTCACGATTCCGTGCAATTTGACCAGGTGCCTGTGCAACAGGTTCTTCATGACCACCGCTTCTTGCAGGAATTCCGTTCGGGCATGCGTGCTCCCCTTCGTCAGCTCTGAAAAGCCAGCTTAGCGAGTCCGAAATTAGATTATCAACTCTACCTTTCACCGCCACATCCATCGCGATCGTCCCCGTCGGCTTCCATACGCCTGCAAGAAGGCCCTCCTTGACGCTCATAGACAAAATTCACAGGTGACTTACCTTTCCTCACGACCCCGAAGTTGCCTCTGCCAAGCTCTCCGGCGATCGCGATTTGGTCCCGCGAAATCTCTCTCCAGTTCTTCTGCACGTCCGCCGGCAACACGATTCGATCGGGCTCCATTTTGGGGAAGGGCTTCGTCAACTTGCAGCACAGGTTTCCCTGATTTTCTGCAAAGAGCTTCGAAAAAGTATTGCATTTGCTAACAATAACCACTCACTCTTGAAGAAGGCGATCATCTCTGGAATCGAGGGGAATGTGTGTTTCTGCACACAAAAAGTGCCGTTTATTTCCTCCTTCAAGCGATAATGCATGACTTTGCTTTTGGACTTGATCGAGATGGCGTACGTCATTTCTGATTGCAAGAGGAGAGGCTGGCTCAGAAGGTTCCTGCGTACAAGTCACTGCTTACCCCCGTAGAGTTTTCGACCTCGAATCATGAATGTCCCTTGTGGCGTGCCTTGCAGCATCCTCTCAGCCATCGGTAGCCTCACTTCCAGAAAGAACCAACTGAAAGAAGACGTCAGCGAGCTCAGATTTTGGTCAAGCCGACAAAGTGCTTACTCGTTCGTTTCCAGAGAGCCGACTTCAGCCAACCACGCCCGCGGCACGTAGCCCGTTCCCTTGCCAGCCTTCGAAACAAACACCCACTCGGGTCCCCTGAACAAATTTCATCGGAGAGGTTTGGGAGATGGACTTTTTGATCGAACTTACACCTCGCCATGGTCTTCTACTAGTTGCACCGTGTCGCCTTTCTTCAGGCTCAATTCGGAACTCGAACCGGCTTTGTAGTCCCAGAGGACAAGGAATTTCACTGCAACAATAGATGCCCTTCTCACTGGACCCAGCTAAGCCCAGCAAGAAACCTCATGTTCACTCACCCACACCATCTTCCGCTTTTGAGGTTGTCTTCCTCGGGGATCGCGGGCTGTTCGTCTTCTCTTTGGATTTTATTGTCTTTCCAGTTTTGGGGTTGATGGTGGTTGATTTTTCGGTTTCACTCGAGCAGCAGCAACCCATTGTCGGACAGCTGCAACTGGCCACTCGACCGCGAGACTGGACAGCAGACGAATGAGCGAATGTGGAGAGGAAGCTGGGTTTGGTTTCCTGGAGTGTAAAGTAGGTCATCAGCCATTCGAGAGCCTTCACTTGACGAAAGAAGTTTGGCACATTATCAGACATGCCACTCTGGTGTCGATATTGCAGGGCTTGGTTGGATGGATGGTCGGAGCCGACTACTTCTGCTGACCCAACAATAAACATGCTGTGATAATCAAATGAAATGTAGAAATAGCAAGAAACACAGTGTCATGTAAGAGATCGAGTCGCCGGACTCATGGGAGACGGATGGGAGATTCTCTTGCATTTTTTTATGGAATGAGCTGGGCCCCCAATATTGCCTTGGATTCGTTATCTTGATTTCGTTCCGCTTTATCTGAGTTTACGTTTCAGTAATTTTTTAGACGTTCTTCTTTCTTGACTACGAGCATTTCTCTTTCTTTTTTATCTATTGTAATTTTCGCCTTGTTTTGCAGTCGCTGAGTGCGCTTTATGCGTTTGGCTACGAATAAAACATGAACATGAGAAGACGGGGAATATCGCGAGCACATTACGTACCACATTACATTGTCCCGTGTCTTCAATCACGCTGTGGTCACTCATCAGCTGACCTCCCGATCGTGCATGTGTCTCCTTATGTGCGGCTGCGTTTCCGAATTCTGATGGCCGCCGACGGAAGCCTGAAACGACGTGGTGGCATCAGTACTGCGCCGAAGCCGAGTCGCCAAGCCTCCGTAATGCAAGAAAGCAACGCGGGCTCGGATAAAACCAAGCCAAAGGTAGAAGTGGAAGAGGTGGACAGGCCCCCCGAGCAACAGCCACGGGAACAGAATTCCAGGGCGGGTGCATCGCAGGTGAGGCGCTAAGTTTGGTGCAGGTGGGGTCAATTCAGCAGGACGCTATCGCTGTTTCCAGAACGTTGATGGTGGCGCCTCGGGAGGACAAGAGGACATCGTATGCGAAGGCGGCGTGTGCAAGATCGTCCGAAAGAAGAAGAATGCACCAAACGCAGCTGCAGCAAATGTTAAAGTCAGCGACATATCGACACCGGTAAGGGTCGTGCTTTCGGCGCTTTTGCCGTTGGGTCCCCAGCCAAAGGCTAGCATAATGCTGGCTGAAGCCTGATATTAGCCTAAGCTCAAGTTTTATACCAGACTAAGCCTACGCCTAAGCCTAGGCCTAGTATCAGTGTAAGTCTAAGTCATATGCCAGCCTTAGCCTGAGCTAACCCATGTTGGGGACCGAACAGCAAAAGTGTCGTGCTTTCTTCTAAAGTGCAGGTTGCAGCAAGATGGGATTGAAAACAGCCCAGCAAATCTGTTCCTGCTTATTATTAGACAAGCGACTTGACTGGCGACGTCAACAACTCGTCAACGGACTCGAACGAGTCTGGATGAGCGCATGAGTCAATACTGACGGATCGAGAAGAGAAAAGAGATGACGGAAGATGGTTTTGTTTTGGTAGTTTCTCGTGCCTAAGCGTGATCTTCTGTCAAAGCTCGTAGTTAGGGAGTTGTTATCTTGGAGTAGCGCTGCAACAGTTCGACTAGACGCAGCACACGTGCAGAGAGTCTTCAGTAGGAACTATCCGAATGCCGCCTGCAAAACCTCATAAGTTTTGTCTCACAGGTCTGATCAAGGTCGGACAAGGTCAAGGTCGCTCATTCCTGAGTGAGTCTGAGAAGTGTTTCGACTCGAGGTGCTGGTTGTAACGTGTAAGCTGTCGTCGCCTAGAGACGCCTGTGAGGACGAGAGCTGCAACACACTGTTTTTCTATTTTTTGAATTGTAGGGCTCTACGCGCGTTCGCAATGTCCTGATGGTCGCCCGAGATGCAGCCATTTTGCTCGTGAAGTTGCTGAAATGCGAGCATGTAATCATACCAAGCCTTGAAATTATCATATTTCAAATGCAAATCGCTGCATCGCACTTCGCAAAGCCGATTTTGTACAATGCTAAGAAAAGATAGCTGATGGAAACTTGGGACTTTGCAACTGATCCCAGATCCACCACAGTCCAGTTGTCCCGACATACAGCTGAACTACTGCTGAGCTAAAAAAAACTGAAAATAAGGCTATTTTAAAGATCCTTAAAGGCCAAAATTCAAAAATTTTGACGGGAAAAGAAATAAGTTTTGACATTCACACACAGAGCAAAAGACAAAGCAGACACACAGACAAGGCAAAAGCAAACAATTGACATTTCTAAAAGTTATTGCTCCTAATAAATCCTCAATTCCAATAATCCTTGGCTTGGTACCTTCTAGAATCCGTCCCATGTTTTCTTACCTTCGAAAAATGGCTGATTTCTTCTAAGCTCTGATATTCTGATCGAACATGCGCTTCACCCAAACATTGCCAGCTCAGCAAGGCGAATGGTCGGTGCTTGTCGACAAAAATTTGGCAAATTGGCTTCAAAGGCTCTCCACAGCGTCTACATTCACAGCAGATATGTTAGGGTGCTAAGTAAAATTGCTTACCTTCAAGCACGCCCAAAGATTTTGAAATGTTTCAGTTGTACCGATCAAGTCTCGCCAAAAGACATCAATACGTTCATTGGCCAATTTGTACGATTTTATCTAAAATAGTTTTCTTGACACATGATTCACAAAGCGGAAAGATAAATATTCCGTTTGTAAAGTACCGACCCGTTCCATGAGAGTTGGCGATAGTAAAAGACTGTAGTACTCGTCTCGCGATCGCTCAATTGTCAAAATTGGTAATCGATTCGCTTTCAGTAGATGGGTCAACGCTTTGTCGAATAGCTTTTCGCACACGACGCCGCTACCAGCTGCTATGATTTAAGGCGGCAGCGATCCCAAAGCTGTAGTCAAATCGTACTTCAACGGCGATTTCTCAATGATTTTCTCTGTTGTGGCCACCAAAAGCTTTCTACGTTCGTAGTAAAATGTCCGTTTTTGAAATTCCGATAACTTTCTCGGCAAAGCGTTCATGGTTCCTAAACCTGAAAAAATAAAGCATGATTCTGACTTGTGCAGTTTACATTTGCAGGTAGTTAGAAAAAATCTCACCGATATCAATATCCAACACATTCTCCAAATTGCTCTTGGAGGCATCCAATGAAATGTCGATCGCCAACAATTGTCGAACAGTCACTGCTTCTTCAAGCACATTTGGTTTTACAAATTTTCGAAGCAATTTGCGCAGAAGTAATTCCAATTCGGTGGCAAGAAACGGAACCATCGGCGCTGAGGACTGAAATTGACGCAGAAACGATTCCGAAATCGCTACAACGACTTGCAAAAAACGAAGTTTGGCTTCTAATAACGGATCATCGAGAGCCTCGGACACAATTTGGAATGATACAAGGTGGTCTGGTTTTGGAGACACTGACTTGCAATACTTTCGAAAACGCAGTAGCACGACCAGTGCTCGTTTGATTACGACGCCATTTTCGAGCCATCGATCATTGCAAAACTTTTTGGCAAAGGTCGTGCTTCCTGCAAAACGTGTGCTTCCAAAATATCACAATAAAACCGAGCTTGACTTGAATCAACTTTACCTGTGATCGTTTCAAAATCCTCTCTTCTTGCGGGGCTTTCATGGAATAAGCAATACATCTCCTCCAAAAATGTCGAGACGCCCCAACCGCATGCCTTGTGACCCCGCTTTACAGCATTGTGTACCACATGAAGACCACAGCTGCCGATCTCCAAACAACCAGGGTCTTCAGCATTTGGTTGGATTTGATTTTTGAAATCCTTGATAAATTTCCAATTCGTGGTGGGCCCATCACGTGACAACTGAATAATTTTTGAAGGACTGATTCCTCCAAGCCATCAGTAAAACTTTTTAATAGGTCGGCCCCCAGTTTTGTGGCCCAAAAGGTAAACAGAATTCAAATAGCGACATGCCACTTGCTTGGATTTGGCTTGCTTGGTAGCTTTGCAACCAGTAACGAACCCACATTTAGTTGCGATTTCTGGGGAATACTATTATGCTCTTCATCAAAACAAGCCACGAAATGGTCAATATTTTTTAATTCGTGAACAATTTCGAGTTTGAAAAACGGCGATAATCCAAACGCAATAAAATAAGCCAATTTTATTGGATTCAACGTCGCCGATTTTGCAATTTCACTATCTGAATTGGCTGTCATATTCGCCCAGCAAAAATCCGACGCACTATTAAACGAATGATCTAAGAGGGGTGCCCGAATTATGACAACCAGCCCAGTAAAGACTCCAAATGATTTCGGCTTTGGTGACTGATTCAGGAATAACAAATGGATTGATAGCCAATGAAGAAACCGTGCGATGATCGCTGACGGCGAAAGCAGCTGAAGTTGACGGCGGCCCCGGTTCATTGTCGTTGATGACAAGTTGCACTGACGATGGTTTATCTTCCGCCATATTCAAATCGACTCTTGATGGCAGAAACTGGTGCGAGTGAAGCCGTCGATGCATCAGAAGCAGCAGCTGGTGGTCTCGTCATAAATAATCCCATACTTGGCGTTGATTCTTTCGCTGCCAGTTTTTTTTTTTTGAAATTTTAGTGGGTTGGGCCCCGTGCCGCCCCCAGTTGCCCACGGGACTTACAACCCGTTTTGCCTATAGCCGGCCAGCAGTCCTGATATGATAAGCGCGGCTGTAAGGTGACCAGCTCTCACGCCAGCTTCCCTCTGTGTGTCTCCACTGGGACCATCTCCACACGAGGGCATCCTGTGCCAGCACCAGCATTCCAGGATGATGGTGGGCGAGAAGGGAGGGACCTTCCCGACTGGTGTTCGGGAACCAGTTTCCTTCTTATCTACCCATTGGGCGTCGTCCACTTGACGGTACCGGGTGAGTCGCCCAAAGCCAGGTGTGCGAGGCCAGCGACGGACTTACTAAACTGCCGTCGAAGACCGGTTCCCACTCTGAGAACGGGCTTACTAAACTGCCGTCCCCAGCCGGAACAGAACTGCGGCCTCCCGGTCAGGGTTGCTGGCCCAAGCAATGCGGGACCAACGCCTACCAACTGAGCCACCGCGGCTCCTTTCGCTGCCAGTTTTGCTTTGTGCTGTGCTGTTTTAAAGTGAGTCGTCTTAGCCGAACGCCCCATAGAACCCAGCGAGTAATTACTCTTGCAAAGAAGACAAGCAGCTTCCGTCTATGTCTTTCCTCGCGCCAACCAAATTGTGAACTGAGGCCACCTATCCGAATTCTCTTGATTATTAGGATCCAACCATCCATCTTGGAAGGTACATACACCCTTCAACTTGCCCATAACGATGATAAATATTTGAAGCGGACGATGCACGACACGACTAACCTTCTAACTCACTGTTCAAAATTCGAATTGATTATACAGTACAGTGGATGGCGGACGATCGCGCGCACGCCCACGCGAAAATGTCATAAGTGTCTGCCATTGCATAAATGCGGGAATTCAAACATTCTACAAGCAAGTCAAAAATTAGGACAGCGCAAATCCAAGGCAAATAAAGGCTTTTTGGGCAGAAAAGCCAGAAAGTCAGGAAGTCAGGCTTTCATCAGGCTTTTCGGCTTGCGCGGGAGTTCTGCGTCTGTCGATCTTTTTTGTTTGTTTTGAGTGAGAAAAGAAGCAAAGCATATACTATAGGAGAGTAAGCAAAGGTAAAAGAGTACAGGAATAAATAACGGGCAAAGAAAAAAGTGTTGTCTAGTTAGAAGATAAGCTTGATTTCAATTGTTTGAAGAGCATGGATCCGATGACCATCTTCTCGCAGTTCACTGATAATTTAATGTCGTCGGCGCCTGCCGATGTTTTCGTGATCGATATTAAGAGCGGGGCTTTTGCTGACAGGGTTTGACCAGCGAAGCACAGCTTCAACAGAGACGGTTTTGTGAGCGGGAAAGAAATGAGCAGAGCATTTGGGCCGTTACCTTGTCTTCAGTTGATGGGACGTGGATAACGTTAGCGATTTCAAATATCTTCTGAGTCAACGATTTGTGATCACCAAACGTGATACTCTCCGCCAATTTGACCTTGCCAGACGTTTCGTTCATTCCGCTTAATTTCTCTGAAGGTAAAGGGTTAGCATGGGCGTGAATGCGACTGAAGGGAAGGGGAACTCACGTTGTAATATTTTGAACTGGTCAGATGTGATCACTATCGGCTGAAGTTGTTCTCCAACAGGTGCGGCAATGGAGACGCTGTGTTTCCTGTCGTCGGCCACCAAGTCGAAAATGGCTGGCTGGGTTGTGTCGGCGAAATCGATACCGACGACGGCCGGAATTGTCTGATTGGGCGCCAAGGATTCGCATTCTAAGCCGCCTTGCATTTCCATGCCAGGTTGCAATTTCTGGAACAAAAATTGTATTTGTTTCAGTAAGACAATACATGAGGTAGTAAAGGTAGATAAAGCAGCACACTCACCTTATCACCTAGTCGAATACTTGTGATTGGCTTATCCGACTGATTGCAAAATTGGAGCTCGATCGAACACATTTTGCTTGAAAACAGACTTGGAGAACGGCTGAATCGATAGGTGACCAATAAGCCGTGTCCTGCGACCCGACTGAGCAGCTGATCGGCTTTAGTCGGAATAAATTGGGCCGGTGCCGTGTTCTATGCAGAAAATACAAGGTAAAATTGGGTGATTAAGCTAAGTAGTCTCACGAACTGTTAGATGCCTACCCAAGTGTCTGGCGAGGTCACTGCCGCTGCAGCTGCTGGTGCAGCAGTGGATGACGACGTGAATGACATTAAGCCAGTTGGAATAGCGGGCATCGGAGCCATGGAGACTGGAGTGCCACTCGATGGCGCATCAACTAAAATGCATGGGAAAATTGCATTGTTAGGGTTCACACAAATTCCTAGGCTTACAGTCCAAATCGAGCAATAAATCCGTAGCGGTCTTGGACGCCTGCTTCTCCTTGACGTCCTAAAATCAGTCAAACATTTCTCGATGATTACAAGCCACTGCTACACAGAGAGAACCTACACAATATCAAGAATTAACTAGCGTACCTTTTTACGACTCTGCTGCGGTTTTTCCTTCTCTTGTTTTTTGGGGGGTTCTTCCTCTTCGTCGCTTTCTTCTTCTTCATCATCGCTTTCCTCTCCTTCAGATTCTTCTTCATCCTCTTCGTCCTCTTCAGATTCTTCTTTATCCTCGACCTCCTCCTCCTCCTCTTCCTCACTACTCTCTTCTTCTGAACTATCTGCACAAGAGCGACACACTGACGATTTGTCAGGGAACACAAAGCACAAGAATCCTACCTTTCTCCTCACTGCTCTCCTCTTCAGCCTCGTCCTCCTCATCCGAATAGAACTTCTCAGCTGGTCGCTTCTTCGCAGAAGCAGTCTCGACTGTTGCCCCGACCTTTCTCTTTTCGGCGGGTGTAGGAATTCCCCAGCCTTCTACATTACGGACCGATGAGTCCGGTGGCGCCTCTGGAAATTCGGGCAGATCCCGATAACCGGCGCACCTTTGATTCAAATAATGCGACAGCGTTCCCAATTGGAATTGATCACGATCTGAAATTCAAGACCAGCAAATGAGCTGCGTATACATTAAAGCCACTGGAGGGCACGTCACCTTTGAAAGTCGATTCAATGACTGGTGCAGGTTTCGAGGTCAAAAATATTTCTTTCGCAAATTGACTTAACTTCGAATTTTTCTGGGGCATTATCAAATTGCGCAAGAACCGAGCCCGATCTCGCAAGTCGTAACTTTGGTCGTAGCGAGCCAAAGTGAAAACATATTGAACTAATAGTTGCGTTTGAGCAGCATTCGTCAAATACAGTTTGACAGCCAGATTCAAAACTTGCAACTTGACCGTTTCTTCCTAAAATAGAAACTCTATAATCAGTACCATCTCTAACTCACTCAGGTCAGCCTCGCACCTCGTATATAAAAGTCTTCGCCATTTTGCGCAGCACATCGGGTGCCATTCGCGGCACAACTTGACAGTATTCTCCGATCAGCCATAAAATCGACGCCCGAGCCGCTGGCACTTTCACAGTGTCGATCAGTTTCGCCATCGATGCTATGATGTCTTGATGTTGCGACGGTTGCAGCTGCAACAGCTTCTTGATCACCACCACACTTTGCGCCACAACGATTTCTGCAATCGAGGGAGATTATCCATCACAGCGAAAAGGCACCACTCGTGCCGACATACCATTCTTGTTGGACATCAAGTTAACCAACCCGGACAAGCAGACGTCCGTAACCTCCTTGATATTGCACGCACAGCGTCCGATAGCATCGATCGTAGCAGCTGCGAATTCCTTGTCATGAGTTTGCACATAGGTCTAAAAGCACATTCCTGTATTCCCGGAGGCATATTGCCAAGAAATTCATACCTTACCTGAAACTCGCGCAAAATAATAGAAATGTTCGTCTGGGTGGCCAAGTTCGTCAGTATTTCCAGCTAGAAAACGTTGACGTCCAAGGTCGTGTGCACGCAAGCAGCAGAGAAATCGCTTACCTTCAGCAGTTTAATATGCGTCGGATCACTTGATCGTACGAAAAAACTTTTTAGATACGGCTCGAACATATTCTAAAAGATGGTTTCATTTCAGCACGGAAAACGCCCATCATATTTTCTTAAACCCATAAAAACTACGTTCCAAACCGAAGTGAAAAGGGAAAGGGGAGTGCGAGGACAGCCGATGCATTTGATCTACTGTGAAAGATACCACATTCAGACGTAAAGAACACAAGATGAAACCTAAAATGCCAATTATGGCGGATGCATTCGTGCATTCCAGGAGAAAAGGGATGGAAGAAACTCCTTGCGAAACCAAGCGGTCGCCGATAACCAATAATATTGAATGACGAATTTTCTCATCTCCTCAGTTGACATATTACTTTGCTAATTATATATTGTACCCGTCTCTTTGCGGAAATGGTAGCTATATTGGTCAAGACCATCGACTGAACCTCGCGATGACCTCGCAATAATCGGATTAATGCCTTGGCGATGATTCCCACTTCGTTTTTCGGTGCCAAATGATAATAGAGCTGAGAAACGGCCAGGACGACCTGAAAAACGAGCCAGTTACAGCCTAAGAATGCACGAGCATGAACCAGTTTGAACTTACTGCAGTGTTACGACTTTGCAGCAGAGATTTCGTGTTCTTCAACAACATTCTCAAGTCGGGATCCATAACGTACAGTTTCGTGGCCGCATTCTCCTTCTGCTCTTCCTCTTCGGCGTCTTCTGCTTCAGAATTTTCGCTGCTGCTGTAAAATTTTTCTTCCTTCGCCTGAGCTTCGTCCTGCCATGGAACAAAACCGAGTGAAGACAGCGATTATTGTTACTCACCATTGAATCGTACCCCTTCGTTCGGGTCGGTGAACTGACTCCGAGCGTATCGAGTCAGCATATTAATAATTATAACCTGACCCCATTCGTCCACATCGACCAGCAGCTGACACAATTTTCGATAATGCTTGTGAATCAAGTCGACTCGTTCTGGGCAAACTTCCTCGAACGCGTAAACAGCGCTTCCAATGACAAGCTAAACGGGGAATCTTGAAAACGGGTAAGGCATTGAAGGGCAAAGGCAACTTACAGTGGTCCTGTCCGCCAACAAATGATCAATAACCTCAATCAGTTGATCTTTATGATCCGGATCCAAGCTAAAATCCAACAGAATCAGTTAGGTACGTGGTCAGGTAAGTTGGAAGGAACTTACGAATAAAGTTTCGGAATGGCGTGGGCAGCAACTTTCCTCACATACGGCGACATATCACGCATTGATTCCTTGATCGAGAGCATCATGATTGGAACAATAATTTGGACTCTAATGCTCGACAGCACGCGCAAAGCACTAGCTCTTATCAGCTGATTCGGATCCTACAAGAGTAAGACATCAATTTTCGGTTTTTTTACACAGAACACCACGAGCAAGAACGCACAAAGGCTACCTCAAAGCCCACCGAATTTCAGCTATGAGTATCTGTAATATTTTTGTGTTATCTTCACACTCATTAAAGCTGACTTATTTTTGCAAAATACAAACAGCAGCCGGAAAACGTGCTTTTGCCTGTGGCTTATTGCTTTGTTTTATGAATTTTGAGTCAGACCCCTGGTCAATTGCTGAAGACCGATGTTTTAGAAATGGTTACTCACTCGGGCACTTTTGCCGTTTGGTTCCCAGGCTTAGGCTGACATTAGGTAGGCTTAGGCTGGTATTAGGCTTCAGCCAGCAAAGCCTAATACCAAACGGCAAAAGCGGCAAAACTCAAAATTATATAAGTTATTGAGGCACCAACCTTTAAAGCGCGTTGAAATGTACTGATTGACAGCAAGGCCAAATCTTGCTGTTCCTCGGCGTAACGCATGAGATATACGTAAACTAATTTCTTGACCTAAAATCAACGGAAGATTTGACCACACGAAATTCGTTCAAGTACACTACTTACCTCAACATTCTTGACCGCCACGTTTTTTACCACAGCTGGAAATAATTCGGATGCATCCTTGCCCTTTGCGATCATCTATAAAGACGTCATTGTTTTGGAAAGAATGGTTACAATATGCCCTCTGATAATCACGCTGAATATTAAAACATAACGTACGTTGATGATTCGCTTCATGGCCTCCATCTTCAAATTGTCTTTGTTGCTGTCCAGCATCGCCTTCAGATCAGCATATTTGCTAGAAAAGGAGTTATGTACACCGGCTAGACTTCGGAATCACTGTTTCCTCAATTGATACAGGCAATACTTAAGTACTGGGAGGCGTCATCACGTCCTTTTAATTCACCGTCGCCCATACTGCTTACTGTATGTATGTATCTAGCTTCGAAAATTACAGACCTAGGCTATGTACATACGTAGGCCTAACACTGCACAATACAAGGGCTAAGTGGCCATTGTAAAATTGCTCACTTTTTTGCATCCGCAAAGAAACTGCTCCCAGCGGCTTCGCCAGCGATTTCCACTTCGGGTGAGGCAACATCGTTGGCGTACGACATGATCGTAGCTTATACTTCGTCCCGTACAGTGGCTGCTCAGTGTTGGACCAAACTTCCAATCAAACAAACAAAAATCGAGAAAGGTCCGTCTAGTCGATTCCTCGAAAACAGATTTGTTTGTAAAAACACGGAGAAGGGAAGAAAAAATATCGATTATTTTTATCGACCCTGGTTCTGCTTTTTTGATTTTTTCTTGCTGCAACGTGTCTACATAGTCTAGATCATTAGCGCGCACATTCGCGTGTGATGTTCAGGCTTTAATAAAGTCCGCTGGAGCGCGGGTTCCGCTAGGTGGCGCTCTGTATTATACTCCCACGACCCATGTTTTTTCTCGTCCCAGTTGTGTACACCTCCTCGAGCTCGTGGCGCATATCTGCTCGCCAATCGATATTTGCATCTGCCGAAAAGCACGGACTGCTAATTCTTTCGCAGAGCGAACTCGAGTATTTCTCTCCTACGACCCCTGTATTTTCTACACGTTGCCTGATTTGTCAAAGAAAAAATAAGAATTGTTCTTGAAGGACGACCAAAGAAATCAGAAGTGGCAGGTAAGCAAGACTTTGCATGCATTTTTTGGTCTATGGACCTCGTGTGAGGGTTGGACCTGCCTTTTGAGTCTATGAATTGAACTGACGGGCTGACAGCTTCTTGCGCTAAAACTTGGTTGCATTGTTAGCTTAGTTGGTAGGCCTTGGCCTTGACTACATATTGGCTGGGCAGTCAACAAGAATCTTCCCGCTGGCCCCGTTCATAGCAACGATGAAGCCGGGAAATCCTGGGACATTGTGGCGAGGTTTACACAAAACCTTTACGGTAACGTCTGATAATTTGGCGCATCAGTCATGTGATACTATGGAACGATGCCAAAAAAACTTTTAGTTTGATGCCCACACGGGCCGCCTATCAAAACATACCAGCTGTATTGCCCGCACGTTACGGCTTAAGTCCAGCGGGTGGGGAAGTCCCAAGATTTCGTGAATCCAGTAATTTGAACACACACCTTGAGAAAAACCGGTTTCTAGTCGACGGCACTTGCAGATGTATTTACTGTTTTAGATATGGGCGGAACTGTCAGCGCTGGAGAAGACAACGAAGAATTAGTAGACAATTTGGTCGAGGCCGATTACATCAAAACGCAACGGATTGAAACAGCTTTACGGTAATTAGCCATCTTTTAATAATCAGACCACTCCGATGCGCTTTTATACCTCGTTTTAGAGCTGTCGATCGAGGCAACTATTATCTGGAAGGATATCGCGACACGGCATACAAGGATCTGGCTTGGAAAAATGGGAATTTGCATTTATCGGCGCCGTGTATCTACTCGGAAGTATTGGAATGTCTGAAACTGCAGCCGGGACAATCATTTTTGAACTTGGGTAGCGGAACCGGGTATCTTAGCACCGTGGCTGGCTTGCTGTTGGGTAAGGAAAGACGTTTTTGTATTTGCTCTTTTTTCTTATCTGGTTGCACATGCCTCTAGGAACTTACGGCATCAATCATGGAGTAGAGCAGCATTCTGACGTGGTCGAATACGCCAACGAGCGATTGACCGAATTTTTATTGAATTCGTCAGCCTTGGACATGATGGATTTTTGTCGGCCGTTATTCGTTGTCGGCAATTGTTTGCAGTTGGAACCGTCGTGCAGTGTTCAGGCTTACGACCGTGTTTATTGCGGTGCAGCTGTGCCGCCTGAATACGTCGGTTACATTCGAAACTTGGTAAAAGTCAGTGGCATTGTCGTGATGCCGTCTGGTGATCAAGTAGGCAGTCTTTTTTATTCAATCGATCCAAATCGAAGCTTTCTATTCTCCTAGCTTTTACAAATTCAACGCGTGAAGGAAGACGTGTGGGAAACAAAAAGTGTTTTGCCAGTGTCGTTCGCCACGTTAGTGGAACCAACCGCTGAAGATAGGGCTACTGGCTTGGGTGTCATGTTGCGTAAGTTTGATTTGTCAGTCTTGTACGAATGGAAGACGTTTCTGAGATTAAAAACTAATGTGAGAAATTGAAAAACTTTTCTGTTTCTCCCTACTTTACGACAGCCTGTATTGCCTTTTTAGCTGATCGCGTACCTTTAAAACTTCAAGGTAAGTGAGGCACGATCTGTTCCTAGTTTAGTTCGATTTCACTTAATTTTTTTACAGAAATATGTCGAGCAACGGTTCGAGATGTACTAAGGCAAAATATAAACTCGGAAAACCCGGATTTCAATATGCGTAGTGTTTTGCAAACCAGAGCTCATCGGAACAGTGGCGGGCCTCGCAGCGGTGGTAGCAGCGACGGCGATGGAGAAACGCGTGTTTCGAGGCGTGGACGGCGTTTCATTCGTAGAATATTGATTCCTGTGTTCCGTGCCGAATCAGGTGGGTTTTCTGACGCTTAAGCTTTAGGAGTTAGGGAGCTACAAACATTTCTGTAGCATATGCGATATAATTATTTTGCAGACCACGCAATGTAGAGCAGTAGGCGGGCAGAAGGCTTTTTTGGTTCTTGAACCACCTCTTGCAAGTTGGCTTTTTCTGCTGTTTATACATGCGTGGTCTCTGTTTAAGACGAAGAGGATCTTGATTTGTCGCCTCCGCAGCACCCTGTCGAAGGCGAGGCGGAAGGCGAAAGCAACACTGCGACTGGAGGTGGTAGTGGTGGTGCTCAACAAGAAGGGTCGGACGATGGGATGGCTGATGCGGGCGCTGGCGAAGATGCTCGTCGACGAGTGCGCCGACCAGTAATAGCCATTGGTACGGCTGGTGTCTCGCGACGCCCTGGAGGTCGATTGCATATGGAAGATCTTCGTTGGAACCGATTCTATCTTGGCGGTAACAACCGTCGCCCAGCGTCTGGTGACGAGGTAAGAAGTGGATCGGATGCATGCAAAACTCACGTGAACGTGATTTTGGGGTGGCCACTCTTGAGTCGGAACTCCCAGGACTGGAATTGGTTAGTTATTAACCATAGATGGTCATTCTTAGGACAGTACCAGCCGTGATGACCAACCCGAGCAGCATGAAGGCGATCCTGAGCCCGACAATGGCCATCAAGTGACCAGTGATAGCGCGCCCGTCGAAGAAGACATGAGAGATTCGCTGGACTTCGAACAACAGCTCTTGTTGTCGGGTGCCACAGATACTGACGGCCATGGTCGATCATTGGAGGAACCGGAGCACCCACCGCATCACTCGGTGGACGTCGCGGAAGATGTTGATCTCCCTCAGTTAACCGGAGGCTCCGGTACGGAGGAAGAGGATGAGGCCAGCGATCTACCAATAGTTGGATTGAAGGGCGATTCTACTGTGGGCAAAACAGAATCGACGGGACGTTCGGTGGCAGGTAGCACAGGCGGTAGCGCCGTATCGAGCGCAGTCGGAGAAAGTACCAAACGATGCCACAGCGAATCCGAAGCTCCCGAAGCAGAGGCGAGACGTAAGCGAACTGCTGCCACAATCGATGCCATGACCCTCGGTTGTCAGGCGTGGCGTGGAGCGAATTCGGATGGGGATAGCGACGCGTCTGATGCTGAGAGCGAGACTTACCGAGAACAGCAACGTCGGGCGCGTCAAGAAAACGTTAATATGCAGATGAAGTTTTCTGAAGCTATGATGGCAAAGATTTTGCGCTTGCCCGTTCCAGACTCGGTGAAAGCGTATCTGAACTATTACCGTAAATGAAAGGTGATGACTCGGGCGAACTGCGTACGCCGTAAAATGTATACGCACTGACCTTCCTGCTCCTTACGTAGAGGCTGCTCTAATTTGGGGAATTGCCGGTGAGCGCACTCTGCTTGTACAACGTGTTGCTAAGGACTTGCTTGTTTGGGCTCGTTTGTGAGTCGATGTAAAATGGCGCTGTGATAATGCAGCTTTAGAGTAAATAAACTGTATGTACTTAGGTGCGTGCCCGGGAGACACTGATGAACTGGCGAACGTGCCATTGCCTTCTCGTTTAGGTGAGGACTGGTTTTGGTGCGTGCCAAAGCGGGCCCATTTCAGGCGCGTTGTGTACCTGAAGTGTACAGATCGCGACGGACGAGCTACAAGAATGGTGCTGCAGTTCAATATCGAACCATCTGTTTTGAATGGGTTTCTTTTCTACGCCACTCTCGTACTTGCCAAGACGATGGCCATGAGTTTTGTGACCGGACTGACTCGATTTAAGAAAAGGGTGAGCGACCGTAATGTTTGGCACGTGCTTGGTCAAATGTGATTCTTTTAGGCCTTTGCCAATCCGGAAGATATCAAGGGTATGAAGGATGCCAAAATCAAATTTGATGACCCAGATGTGGAGAGAGTGAGGAGGTGAGCGATGGCTGGGTAGACCCACTCTATGCGTCAACTACCAAATCCTGGTTTTCGTTGAATTGTGATTATGCACATTGTGCAAGATGTATGAGCCCTCTATAGTTGCCCAGAGGTGAGTCTTCGTGCTCTTGGAGCAGCTCTGCACATTGGCTGTGTACTCTGCCTTGAAGAATCTCTGAGCGGTCCTGGCCCTGTGGCTTGTCAGCAAGGGATTTATGGAGGAGGATGCAGCGGACATCGCAAATTCTCGAAAGGGCCGACTCACAATCGGGGTCGATAGGGTGCTGTAACTATGAGACGATTTAGGAATGCAGATGTAATCCAGGCACGCAATAAACACGTCCGAGCTACTGCAGCATTCGTGACATGACTGGTTACAAATTACGATGTCCCTGTGGTGATAATATTCTGGTTTGAACAATATCAGGGCGATAGAAGTATAGGCACTGTGTTCTTGATGACTAGGCCTGGGGTTGTGGCCAATATTGCAGGTACCTCTGCCCTTTGCCTTTTGAGGGACACTTTTAGGACGGCTCATGTCGCCGGGGCTGCCGCCATATGTACGTAATAGGGGCCTCAGTGAACCCGATTAGCATGGCGCAGTTGGTTCAGTGTAAATGCACGAGAACCTAACTGTTTCACATACATTATGTGGCTGGCTGTCGTCGCCCAGTGTTGTCAGTTAGCCTATAGCTGATGCCGCTGTCCCAAGACAATTTACATGTCAAGAGTGTCACTCGTCACTTGCGGCTCTTTTCCACGCAAAGGGGGCTGACCATGAGTCATATTTAGCAGACATGTGTCCCCTCGAGTTTGTTCCTGATACCTGATACCTGAAGCCGTCCCATAAAAAGAGCATATGGTAAAGGCAGACCCACCTGAAGATAGAGCCATGTCCTATCTTATTGGGTCCTGCCCGAACCGAAGGCCTGTCTTAACAGTTTAGTATGGCCCTACCCCTGTACGGCCTCTGGACTAGAACCCAACACTCTCGTTAAGAAGACATGGATACTTTGGTGTCTTAGGGGTGGGCACAAGAATGACAGTAGCACGCCGGTGACCATGATTGTGACCTACTTTGTGCAGTGTGCTTGTGATTTGGGTCATGCAGTCTAAACAACCTGATTGAAACACTGGACCCGTTGATTAGAGATTGCATTCTAAATTTGATCTCCACAGGAAGACTATGCCTGATGTCTGCGTAGACGTGGTATTTGCCTCGTCTTTGCTGTGCTCTGGGCAAAGCTGTTCCTGGGATGGGTCTGCCTCACAGTTGGCCGAGGACGCACTGCATAGTTGATACGCGTTCTCCGATGGCGGTGGGTCGAGTCTCCCTTTGCTGACTGACCGTCATGCCAACCGCATTACGTTTCAGGTGCCACCTGAACGATTTGGAGAACGTGTATGTGTTCGTTCTGCTCGCTCTGCTCTACTCGCTGACAGGTCCCAGTGCCACGGTGGCCTTGTGGCATTTCCGTATCTTCGCCGTCAGTCGTATCGCACACACCGTGGTCTACTTGTTGCAAGTGCCCCAACCTGCCCGCGGTGCCTGTTTCTTCGCTGGGGTTATGGTCTGTGCGTCGATGATTCTGCAAGTGCTGGCAAAGTCCTTCTGATCACCAATATAGACCACGGCCTAGATGGAGTGCCCTAGTCTACTACAATGCACCTTAGTACTCCTATTGTGAGCCGCAAGTAAATTTTTCGCAAAACCTAGTCTTCAGTGTTTCGATTGGGTGCTGCCCTCTATTGCTTACTTGGCCCAGCCAAGCCTTCGTGTGCCCGACCTTTCCTCTTCTAGCATCGATGGCCGAGCAGACGCTGGTAGACGAGCAGTTGCTCACCTCATTCGCCTTCTACGCTGTTATCTGCCTCTTCAAGATGAACTTGATGAGCGGCCTGACTTCCATCAATCGCATTCGCCGAAAGGTAAGTTCCCACGTGGCCTTCTGTTCCATCACGTCCATCAAGCACCTTTCAGGTATTTGCGAACCCGGAGGACGCCGCAGCATTTGGCGGCGAGAAGACAGTCCTGGATGATCCTGTCGTGGAACGCTTCCGAAGGTAAGCTAAAACAAGCTTGGACTATCAGTCTCTTTGCACTCATTTCCAGGTGCCACCGTAACGACCTCGAGAACGTGTACGTCTTCGTCATTTTGGGATTATGCTATTGTTTCACCTCACCCTCGTACACAACTGCCGTCTGGCTCTTCCGTGTCTTCACCGTTTCGCGTATCGCCCACACCTATGTCTACTTGACAGAGGCACAACAGCCCCGTCGGTTCCTAACCTTCCTGGTCGGATTGATATGCTGCTTAGTGATGGTCGTCCACATCCTGACCACCACTTACGAATCCTAATCACACAAGCTATAGGCATTCAACTTAAAATTAACTGTTAGTGATATACTTTCCTTTCATCTGTTTTGAATTCTACCAACCACGTCGATTCAAGAAACAGATCAAAAAATTTCACTTACGCAAGACGAAGATTAAAGCCCGTGAATAGGGAACGTTCAGGCACTTACATAATTTTTAACTCATTTCAAGAAAAAAAAGAAAACGAAAAACTTCTCTCAGATCACCTCGTTCATCCCGCAATTTCCTCGTCCCCTAAAACACAAGCTTGCATAAATACACAATTTTTCCCAGCAGAAGCAAGCAACTGACCCTCTTGAGCATCCACCTTCTCCTCGTTCTCAGGATCCGCCAACTCCTCTTCAATGTCTTGAGCCAAACCTACAACATAAAAGAATTTACAGGGCACCGCCAGCGCGCACGGTCCAAACTCACCCGTAGCGCCGAGCACCACCTGACGCGCGTCCACTCCGTCCACTTTTAATTCGACCCCGTACCCCGCGTCTTCCACCGACATCACCGTTCCACTCACCGATTTTCCTTTCACCGCGTCCGCAAACTTCTTGACCAGCTGTCCATCCTCCGACCAGCCGGCCTCAGCACCGTACAACTTGCATTTGATCGCTTGCATTGGACATTTTGTGAAGGCGTACGGAATTGCACGTATTTCGTCCACGTCCACGGAACGCATATGCAGACCATAGTCGACCAGCATCACGTCGCAAACTCGGCCGCTTTCGCCGACGGCCGTCACCGAGCCACGACAATACAACGGAGCGTCGCCAGATTCTTCCAATTTGGACCGAACGATGCAAGACTGGCCGACTCGTGCCTCGCCTGCCCCGCCGAACGAGCCTCCAGCCAGATTGGCGTAATCGGCCAGCAGAGCGGGAATCGTGTCCAAACCCGAACTCTCAGCCACGTTGATCCAAATTTCCTCGAAACTCACCACGTTCGAAACTCGACCAGCCACCGTCTCGCCCACTTTGTACGCGTTGGCTTCGGCCATTCGGCCCTTTCCACCATGGACCACAGGAGCCTCAGCGGCTTGGACGTCTTTCAGGCTCAATTCGGAAGCCACGTCGCCAGTGCCGCGTAGCAAGTCGACCACGTAGCGTCCGCACTCGGCGTCGAATCCCTTGAACACCATTTTCAACTCTTCGTCGGTCTCGACCATTTCTTGAAATTTCTCTGTCGCCTCCGACGCCCTGCTCGTGTCGACGACTCCATCCAATACGGCCGCGATGGCCAGCGGGTGCAGTTCGGCCAATTTCACTGGCAGCTTCTTGATTTCTTGAATCTTCTTCGTCTCCGTGTTTCCGTAGTCCACGAATAGCACCTCCACTTCGCCTTCCAACACTCGCACCACTTTGGCGCGGTACGGCTGGTCCTCGAACATGGCGCAGCAGACGTCGCCCTCCTTCGGACTTTCGATTCCATCAGACGCATCGAATGCGCTTTGAAGATCTTCTCCAATGGCCTCCAATTTTTCCGAGTCGGCCTTGGTCATGACGAAAAACGAGGGCAGCTGATCTACGTACGTGAACTGAACACTGACTTGGCCCGAATACTCGGGAGCGGACGCGTAGGACGTGGCGTACGAGATGGTACCTGCAAAACACAATTTACATGCTTATCAAACGAGCGTTGAAGCAGTTTCTGTGCTTACCGCCTTCCTGCGCCTCCTCTATGGAACCTTCGCTCGCCTCCGTCTTCAAACCCAACGCCACCGCCACGTTTCCCCCGTCGCCGCTCGAGATTAGATTCATCACGTACAGGCCCTGCTGGTCGTCGAACCGCTCGACCACTCCTTTCAGGCTCTCGTCAGCTTCCACCATTTCCTGGAATTTCTCCGTCGCTTCAGACGCCTTGTCCGAGCCGCACACTCCAGCCAGCGTCGAGGCAATGGCCAGCGGGTACAGCTCAGCCATCTTCTGAGGCAGTTTCTTGATTTCGCCAAACTTTTTCGTTTCCGTGTTTCCGTAGTCGACAAACAGCACTTCGACCTCGGACGAGTCTGTTTTGACGGCTACCACTTTGGCGCGGTACGGCTGGTCCTCGAACACGGCGCAGCAGACGTCGCCCTCCTTCGGATCGTCTATGGGTTCAGACTTGTCGAAAGCGCCTTGTAGCTCGTCAGACATGGCAAACAGTTTTTCCGAATCGGTCTTTTGCACGACGAAAAAAGCGGGCAGTTTCTCGACGTATGCAAACTGCACTTGCAGCACTCCAGAAAATTTTGGAGCAGCCGGGTAGGACGTGGCGTAGGCTTCCGTCGATTCTAAACAGAGATCAGTAGACGCTTTGCGGGTTAGTGAAAACATGCACTTACCTTGCTCCGATGACTCGCCGCCTTCTTCTTTCAGCCCAAGGGACGCAGCGACGTCGCCGATCGCGTTGGCGCTCAGATGGACGCTGTATTTCTTGCTTTGGTCGTCGAAGCCTTTGATTTTAATTTTCAATCCTTCAGCCGACTCCACGAGATCCTGGAATTTTTCTGTCGCCTCGGCAACCTTGTCCGAGTCCGTCACCGAGTGCAATATGCAAGACACGGCGGCAGGGGCCATTTCGGCGTATTTCTTTGGCAGTTTCTTGATTTCCGCACTTTTCTTGCTCTCTGTATTTCCGTAGTCAACGAAAAACACGTCGGCCTCGGCGTCCTTGACTTGTACGACCTGAGCGCGGTACGGCTGATCTTCGAACATGGCGCAGCAAACGTCGCCCACTTTTGGCTTCACCACCGACTCCAGCTTGTCAAAGTCGTTCCTGAGGCCTTCGGAGAGAACGCTCAAAGGTTCGACATCGGTCTTCTTCATCACGTAAAAGGCTGGCAGTTTGTCGACGTAAGCGAATTCCACCTCGAAGACGCCAGAGGCCTTCGCAGCTGAAGGATATGAGCTGGCATATTCGTCTTCCTTAGTCGTGGTCGAAGCTGCAAACCAGAAAGTTGCACTACAAGCTTCTAAGTATTCACTATCATGGGCAGGACCAGAAATCCCCAAATGCGCTCCTCACAAGAACATACCCTCTGTACAGAGAAAAGCCTTACCTGTATCCCAAAACTCGGCTGATGGTTTGGGCTCACTGAACGACGATTGCGGAGCTGCGGCGGGAAACGAGTCGAAGCCCGATTTCTCTTCGCCGCCAAAACCACCGCTCGAGGTTTGATCTCCTCCAAACCCACCGCTAAAGCCTCCGCCAAACCCACCACTTCCTCCGAATCCTCCACGATCCGAGCGCCCGCCGCCACGTCCGCCACGATCTCCAAAACGGCCGCCACCGCGGTCCCCGAAACGATCGCCCCGATTTCCACCTCCTCTGCCGCCACGACCTCCACGCTCTCCTCCCCCAAAACCGCCGCCTCTTCCGCCGCCAAAACCACCTTGGTGATCACGGTCACCGCTAAAACGGCCTCCGCCGCCACGCTCTCCACCAAACCGTCCGCTGAACCCCCCTCCTTCCCCGTCTCCTCGAGACTGCCTTTCTCCGAATCCTAAAGCAGCGATCATGATTAGGAGCACAGTGCTAGGACAAAGACCACAGGCAGGCCGAGTGTGGGCATGGTCGAGATTTTTGGGGGGTTGGGTGGAGAAGCCTGCGAGGCAAATTTTCCCGCTAGTTTCTCAAGTGACTGTTTTTGAGGAAGAAAGTGTATTTCTAGCCTAACAATTCTTCAGCAGTCGATCTAAATCTGACATCTTTGGAGTACGGGGTCTTTCCCAGACCCTGAGTGTAGGGACGAAACACCTAGTGGGCTACCCTTCAGATTTAGTGCCAAACAAGCCCAGGGAATACCAGCCTACGCCCACACTTAAATGAACCACCATTCCACTCACCGCCACGCCCTCCTCTTCCGCCTCTACCACCACCGAACCCGCCCTGGTGGTCGTCTTCGTTACGTCGGCCGTAGCCACGATTATCGTCCTCGCTTCGACGAGCCCCGAATCCACCTTCGTCGCGGCGTCCGCCACGATTCTCTCCGAACCCGTTCTGACTAACTTCGTTTTGAACTGGCGCAGGCGCAGGGGCAGCAGCCAGTGCCGGAGGTGGCGGGCCTTTTCCGAGAAGGAAGGCGTTAATGTTGTAGTCGGACTGATTATTCAGCACCTTGTACAGAGTGACGCGAATGGCCGACCCCTCTTGATCCACTAAAATGGACACCCCGTCAGCACCGCGAGTCCACTTGTCCACCAGAACCTACCTAAACGAATGACCATCTCCTGCGCCTCGGCGGCAGCTCGAAACTTGTCGATCAAGGTCGGGTCGGCACCGAACTCGACGCCGTCCAGTTTGCACTCGACCGCTTGAGCGGGCAAGCGCATGCACTCCTGCGGAAGCACTTTGACGTCGCCTTTCGACATTTTCTCCGTATTGCCATAGTCCACGAAAAACACCTGCGAAGTGGGCTCTTAAAGGCGAGTCAGGGCACCCGAATCGGAGCACCTACCTCCAACTGAGTGGGAGACAAACGCTCCAGAACCAGCGCGCGATACCAGCGATGATCGACGCTGTACTTGGCCGCGCAGACTTGACCTAAACAGCAAAGGCAGTGGACTTTTGTCAAGATGGGGCTCACGATCAGCTTCGAGGACGTACCTCGAGAAGGATTCGTCAACGGCGTAACGTTTCCCCCCGAAGAATAGAGCGTGTTAAGTTGCTGACTCAGTTTTTCAATTTCTGCTTCGTTCTGTTTGAGTTGAGCGAAAAATTTGCCCGAAACTAAAACAAAGATTGCGTTGAAAGCGAACGAGAACGAGAGCGCGGAAAAATGCGCCTCACCGTCCACGTAGCTCACGATGACGTCGACAAAGTCATCCGTCTTGGCGGGCACCACCAGCGTACTGAATCCACTGACCACCACTTTTGTCTCGGCGGGTGCGTTCGGAGGGGCTCAACAGGAAAACTGGTTAGATCCTCGACACACTGGCTGCCCTCGCTACTAACCTAGACTAGCATTATAGAAGATGAAACTTCCGGAGGCAGTGTTCCGCGCCAGTTCTGTTCTTCGAAAATCCGACATTCGATTCATTTTCTCAACTGACTGACTTAAAGAAGGAGCAAGTCAGGAAACTAAAATTTCGATCACGTTCACCTGCGATCCGCGCCAGCACGCACCGTCGCGGGAAGTTCATCTTCCCTCTCACTCATCCCTCGCTCAACGATCTGAGGAGTCGCTTTCCGTGCAGGGACGAAACCGGGCACGAATCGCGCCTCCTCTCAAACTCTACCCTAACAAACCTGCAGTCACCGGCACCACCCTCTCGGCGGGACGCTCCTCGTGTCGGAAAGGAATGGCGACGCTAGCCGCTACTCGTTGCTGTTGGTTAATGGGCGCCTGTTCAGCGGCTGCTTCTCGCTCCAGCCTGGACTTAAGTTGTTCGCGCACCAATACGTTGATGTTGACTCGGCTGGTCGTGAACAGCTCGACCAAGTGGACGTCGTCGATTATCTCGTGGACGAGAACGATGAATGACTGACCGGACTCTTCCAGGACGCTGCGGAAAATTGCAATCTCTTCCGCCGACCAGACCCCTTGTTGGGGGACGCCGAACAGGGCGCACTTGACGGCCATCACTTCGTACTGCATGAACTGCGGGTGCATCGGGAGAATGCTGTTCTTCGGGATGACGGCATCGTTTCCGTAGTCGACGTAGTGTACCTTGACCGTCGCGGTGTGTACTTCCGAGATGACGGCCCGATACCACGCGTCCTCGAACGGGGCCACGCACAACGTGTCTTTTCGAAAGACTGCGGGCGGACCTATTCCCGGTGTGGCGCCGTAGCGCTGCAGCGTTTCTTGCAAATCGCTCAATTCCGTGTCACAGCTGAGTAGATTGACGTAAAACTCGTCGAGATCCGCGATGTGTGAAACGACGCATTCTTCTTTGGAGCGTTTCTTCAACAAGTGCTGCTTGAAAGCAGTCGGGTGCGGAGCCATCAGCGGCTGTTTGATCGGTACCGGGTGACTTTGCGGAATCGACATGAATTCGGATACTGGGGCAAACACGACGGGCTGCTTGCTGGGCATCGGCGGGATCGTGGACAGCGATTGCTGATGTTGCGGCGCAACTGACGTTTGAAGCAAGCCAGGCGGAGGCGCAACTGCACTCGTGCGACCAATGACGGACGGCGGCAAGTGAGTGCCAGATGGCACGGAAGAAAACCGCGGAAGGGCGAAACCCAAACTGATTAATCGTTCCGACAGTTTCGCGTGACCGCCGTCGACGAAGACTTGAACGATCATTTTGGTTGGCTGCTGCCCGAGTATTTCGAGCTCGATTTCTTCGTAGCAAAGAGTACCTTGGACATAAGCAACGGCGTCCAAATTCCACTGGTCTCCGTTCGCCACAATGCCGTCGACGAGACACTCCTTAGCCAGCGATTCTCGATCGAACAAAGGAATGATGGACGAGTCGAAGATGCTGGTGATGTCCACATCCGCGTCGTTCCCGAAATCCATGTAATGCACCTGCGCGGATAACGGAAGTCCCTTTTGGAAATGCGAGCGAGACTGTCATTCGAACTTACCGTCACAGTATTGTTGTCGTTGAACTTGGTTACCACCGATCGATACAACTTGCGCTGACCGGTGCCGTCGTCGTACAAAGCCACGACTTTTGATCCTAAGGCAAGAAAAAACCATGGTCAAGTTGCCGAGGGAACCCTTGAGCGAGACACTCACCAATGTATAAGTTGGCACGATTTAGAGTCAGTGGAATGGCTGCCGTCGATTTCTCCAATGTGGCCAGTCGCATTTCCATCTCTTTCCCAGCATTCAGATCGAACTGAGCCCATATCTACGAAAAAGGAGAAATGATCAGCCGATAAATCGTGATAGGCATAGACCCAACGCTTAATACAAGGGATCTACATACAACATATGGTTGACCGAAAAGTAGGCTATCTAATGATGCACATTGAAGATATAGGTTGTATTTCTATAGCTATGAAAGGCCCGTCTGCGATTGCAATGGGATGTAACACTGCTTGTGGAGAATTACAAACTGAAACAAGGTAATAACGAAGCAATGTGGCAGCACACGAGTCTCGAGCTTACCTTCAGATCTCTGGACTGGAAATCAACATGAGTCACGTAAGCGCGACAACGTTGCCCACCAGGAACTGGAGCCGCAATCGGTTGCGGCCGTCGACCGACGTTTGCCGTCGATGTCGAACCTGGAACTTCGAATGCACGTTGCATTTGAAGAAGCTTTGTCAGATAATCACAAAAACGCAATCAATTTCTTTCGTTAAATTCTTTATTTTCTTTGCACGCGACCTTTTCGTTCGCTCTGCTAGACGAACAAATGAGGGGGTCTACTATTGTTCGCTGCACCGAAATCATGAAACATAAGTAAACAAAAGAAGAAAACAATAACAAAAGTCGCGCACATCCCTGGCGAGCCTATTGCAATGCAGGAATTGTTCGAGTCATGAAACGAAATCAGTTGCAGCCTGAAAATCTAGCGCGCTTTTTGAATGTTGCTTTATCAAGCTTATGAGCCCTGACTGAGCGGGGAATGGACTGCACAGTGCCCACAATGTAGCCAGCGTCTCTCTCCTGCACGAGAAGCTACTCGTCGTGCGCGGAAGATTATAGGATGGTGAGTGCTTGCAGGAATCATGCATGGAACGCTATGACCATTACTTGCCCGTGATTCGTGGCAATAAGTTTACTGCGGGCCTTGCCCAAAGATAGCGAAAGAACAGTACAAAGACATGGCAACTGTGATTCCAACACTCGGAATTACCTCGGCAAGCGGAAACATTCTCGGAAGCCCAGAAAACCCGTCGACAAGATACTAAACTAGCAAAAGCGCCGTCATAAAGAGTAACATTATTTACAAATAATTGGGTGTTTCTTGTCCAGTCAGCAAACGGTACATGGATGTTGGCATGGTTTTCATTTGGATCTGAAATGAAAGGACTTTGTCTGTGCGATAACCAAACGGGACTGACATGAACTGCAGACCCTGACATAAATCACAGGCACCATAACTACCCCCAACATAAGCAGAAGTCCTGGGGAAGTTCATCCCCCGCAGTACATTCCACTTAAACATGCCCTCAGGGCGAGACATAAAAACTTGAATACCTCAAAACCATTGTATGAGAATGTAAAATTCAGTTTCTACAGTACAAAGTGCCATGCACCAAAGCCCACTACTGGCACCCGGTAGGGTTACTTTAGTACAAATTAAACTATCGTCATACTCAACCCCCCCCCCCCCCTCAGCGTCAGGAAAAGGCACCCACGGCTGATTAATTGTGTTCCATACACTCGTTCTTGCTCAATTAAGTAAGTCCCAGATGGAGGCATATTCAAGGGGACATACTCGGGGAAGCACCCACGTGATGAAAACCCAGTACTCACCTCTCCGACTGCTGATGCCAATATGGTAACTACTGTTTCATGCGGGACTGCAACAACGCTCTGGGAATTGATTTCGATGATCCTATGGCCAACTCGAACTCCCCCACGTTCTCCAATGCCTCCACGAAGCAGACTGCAAATCTGAAATACCCACAGCGGGCAAACGACCAAACTCAACTGGAGCCCAGCTTGCTTACCACTCCGTTTTGAACGCTAAATCCCAATTGGTACTTGGTGTCGGGCCTCCGCATTCGTACTTCGACCACTGGCGCAGTGCGAACAACTGTCAACTTGACAGCGGTCAGGTGCCGAACACTCTGCAATCGCTCGCTATAATTACAGTACCAAACAATATCCACAACAATCACTCACCCGAATATGATTCTGGCACTCCGACAAAGGTAGCCCAACCAATGATATGCCATTGATAGTGATTATGTGATCGCCAATATTCAACTGATTCGACCTCGCCGCTGGCCCTCCAGGCATCAGATTGGCTATGACCACAGTTGGAAGCATACTCCCCCAACCAGACTCCACAATAACCACGCCAAGGATTTCATTCTTTTGCTTCGGAACTACCACCTGATCATAAGAGATAACGATTGGAGCGAGCCCGTCAGCTACTATAGGACCACTTACATCTCTTTCCGTCTCCTTCCTTGCAAACATTTCCAGCTCCTCCCCAAACATTTCCTGCAACGAAAGTTATATTCGCGTCGTGCCCAGTCACCTCCCCGCACTGTCACACCTGTGCATTCAGAACTTCCTGATAATCCACATCGCGCATGCAATTCGTATCCTCGATACCATTGGCACGCAAGAACTCCATGTACGCCACTTGGAACGCTTGCCCGATCGACTGAGCAATGAACTGCGCCTAAATAAAACTATCTTCCCATTAAGGCTCTTTGATACTCCCGCATGCCATACCTCGTCCGATTCGAACACATGACACATAATTCTCGGAGTACGTCGTCCCATGGATTCTGGACTATCCGGCGTAGACTGCGACACACGACGAGCCATCAACACCACCAAATCGCCGATGTCAGCAATATAACTAAACCAAAATGACCATGGCTCAGTCCTCCACACAGAACTCCAAAACAGCTACCTTATTGTCCGCAATGGGTGATCCATCATAATGCTGTCCTACAACAAACCCAACCCACGTTCACTAAACCTCTTCAAAGCGGCGTCAAATAAACCGAATCTGTTGTACCTGTAAGTCCGAATTCAAAACCATGATTTTTTCCGTCGAAATAAACAAATCCACGTCCGTAAAAGGTTGGTGCTCCCCATCCGGTGCCTGAAACAAAAGTATAGCAGACTTGCCACCCTCTTCATTCCCGTTACACAACCTTACTTTTATTCGAGCCACCGCTTCCTGCGCCTGCATCATTCGAGTCGATTTGCTTGGCCGACCATCACACGCCAACTGCGTCGATCCGAGGTATCTCGCCCGAAACAATACGCCTTCGATCAGCACTGCAGGTTCGTGAATAATAACTACAACGCATAGAAACTCTAATTCCCACCTTACCAATCCAAAATATAAACATGACTACTAAAATCGTCTAAATCAAAAGCACTAATCGTAAGTTTAACTTAAACATGGATCAAAATGCACAAACTGGCTTCTGATTTCAAACAGCCCACTGTAGCGAAACGAAGGATAACACATGAGGGATTATTCACACCACACGGCCCGTTATTCGTGCATAATTGCCACTATCGAGATCATTACAGAGCTCTACCACCGAATGTCCTACTTACCAAAGAAAAAACTTCAGAATGCACAAATCGTGTGCAAAACTCAAATCCCGTGTCGTATCTCATTGGTGCCAGAACAAAAAGAAGCAAACCAGTCAAACATGACTCCTACTCAACAAGCGAGTGCGATTCTCATAAGGAAGATAATGGGAGCCCACCATGTCTTTCCTTTCTACACAGACCACCAACATTCATTCCACGACTACAAAAATCTTCTGTGCATCCCCCATTCTCGCAGCCTCAACTAAACTTAGTGCCTCAACAGGGCATAATATGAAGAAAAGCACAAAACTCGCACGCACCAGTGCAGCCTATTTGGAAACCACACGCACAAACAAAGGCTCACCTTCTTTCTTTTTCTTCCCCTTCTTCTGAAACAAACCGTCACTCATTGTCACATTGGACCTGTTGCAATGACTGAACTACCATACCTGCTGCTGCTGTTGCTGCTTCTGCGCCTCGGCCACTCCCGCGTTTCCATTCTGTTTTCGTTCGTGCGGTCGCTGTTGCACTCCCAGCAACTTGTCCGTTTCATTGTCATCCGAATCAGCCATAGCTTCTAAAAAAACACCAAATATTCTACTCTTGCACTCGGAATCTGACGCTCGCTTACTATCGGCCGACTCCAAATTGTTCTGTTGCAGGCGCTTAGCTTCATATCTCTCTTTCTGCGCCTTCCTTTCTTCCTCCCGTTTCATCTTCCGAACATAAGATTCCCTTAAAACGCACTCTCCCACTCATCCCACATTAACCGATTTTCAATCTTTTACCTTAGAACCCAAACGGGTTCGTCCTCGTCATCAGCATGATTTCCTGAACTGCGTCGATCTTGAGACACCCAACGACCATCGTCATCGTCGTTTGTTTCTCTAAAGCTTCCAATCGAATCAATGCTGGCCGAATCGCAGGGTCGAATAAACTTTCGTATGTTCTCGACAGACTTGAATGGCGTTCCATCTAGCGATGACAAGGCCGACGACGAAGAGGATGATGAAGGAGCGGACATTTCGACTGCCGCAACGCAATTAGTTTCATTCTGGAAACCAAAAAAGAACCTTATTGTCGAGCACGGTCGACGAGGGTTCACTCTGAGACCACTCAATCGATACCAATTACGTAAAACATACGACGACACGGGCTGCTACACGACACAAAGACCACTTACTCGTCGTGCCAGTGTGCTCGATCGATTCGGCCCGAGTTCCTGCGTGTTTTCCGGCCGGAAATCAGGTTTCGTAAATTCGTTCATATGAGGAATAGCAGGCGGCGTTGTGCTCGCATAAACGGGTCTTTGCGGCACCGCATAAGAATAGGGTAGGTTTCCAATTGCGGCGCCGTAAACAGACAATTGACCGACCCCACTGACGGCAGGAAACGGCAACCGTCCACCAAACTGGCCACCATAAGACAACGAATCGGCAGACGGTGGCCATCCAGCTGCATAGTAGAAGTTCGGCTGCCAAGGAACGTTGGTTGGAGGATACACGGAACCAGGCATTACGACCGACGCTGCCTGACCAAAATATGGGTCCACGTAACCGGACGGTTGAACAGAAGACGCCAACGGTGCTAGAGATCCAGCCATCGCTGCAGCAACAGGTCTTTCGAACTGCGTCTTCGTTTGACGCACAGGAGCACGGTCGAAGCAAGAGATTACTGAATCCTACAAACACGCACGATTAGCATAGTTAACGAATGTGAACACACAAACAGTCAGTCAGTCACCTGTACACGCTGTTCAGAAGCACGTGTCTCCGCCATACCGGAACTGAAAGCGTCAGCGCAAAAAGCAGATTTCTGTTCTGCTAAGAAAGCCTCCACCTCTTTCGGGTCCATCTAAAAGCGGCGAAAGCATAAGGCATTAAGCCCAGCCCAATGCAATCTAAGGGTATCACTTAAACTACGTCCCACGGCCAAAGATAGAGAGAGACTAATTCTGTCTCCTACCTTGCGCGTATTCTGATTCTGGGCATTCCTTAAGATCTGCTTCTCGATTTCCGAGATCTGTTTCCTTATTAAGGCTGCCGTCGAGACGTCCGTGTTTTCACAAGTCGCTTGATCCATATTATTAGCACACGCCTCTCCATTGCTCACGAGCGTGTTTTCGACCTCCTTGCTTATCTAATTGTAAAAATACACATAAACTTCAGGGAGCAAAACAGAGCCTGAACTCACGTCTGCTACCTCTTCCTCGCGAGTGCCTTCTTTCGACTGTTCATCGCAGTTTCTCGGACAACCTAAATCGAATAAGCCAAACACGACAACAGTCAGTTCAAGTCAAAATAATTAACTAGGTCCTCTCCGACAACTCACCGTCAGCCGTCTCCTCGTCGCGTGCTACCGCTCTTTCAAAGCAGGATAGGCCAGCCTACAAGAAAATTCTGTAATTCAGACACACAAGTCCCAAACAATGTGACACACCTGGTCTTTTTTCTGATGGTCACACTGGCTAGGCAGACACGTCGAACCTACATCGTTCAAGCCATTCGCATTACAATCGGTTGTCGGAGTAGACTTGTCTGATAAAGTCATTTTGGCCACACCCGTTTCCGGATCGAACTTTAAATTGACGGCTGATGACAAAGTGCTTTCTCCGATTTCGGAATCTTCAGTGTAGGAGGCAGTTTCCATACTTCTCAAGTATTGTTCTAACAATTCTCGATAATATTTTGCGTGCGCAATGAACTCGGAGTTGTTGTAGGAAGCGGAATGTCCGGCCTTACCACCGAATGAGTCCGTATATGCTGAATGGGGAAGTTCGCTAAAGTCGTTTCCTTGAGCTTGTGGAAGATGCGCAACGAATGGGGCCATAAACGGGTTCGCAAAATATGGTCCATACGGATATATGGGACCGGATGGCACACCCGCAAATGCAACCGACGATGCATTAATTCCGACCGTGGGCACGGCAAACTGCTGACGTTCTAAAGACGTCGGCCGATCCGGACTCTTTGCCGAACGTGGCGTTGACGAATGCTCGAATCGGTCTAGGACTGGGGGACCGCGTAGATCAGAAATCGAGTCGTACTCGCCATTAGTTACACTCCGGTCGCCGGGGCTGGTCGACTTGGGTTTCTTGACTAGCTTCGAATCGTCCAGTTGCTCTCCAGAGAACATTGACGAAGCTGGGCCCTTCAAAGCAGTCAGCGCCGCTTTCGAAAACTGAGCCGTTTTTTCGACCGACACGGGTGCCTCTCCCATTTCTACTTGTTTATCGAAAACGGCCGTTGACATTATTTGTGCACAATTTGACGCGGCTTCCACAAATTCTGTCGGCTTTTCCAAAACTATGCTTCGTTCGATGGCGACTCGATGATGGCTATTTCGTGCATGGGCTCCCGTCTCGTCGTCGTCGCCATCTAATCCGATTCTCTCGTCGCCGTGTTCCGCTCTCGTCGTTTCTAATCGATTTTCCGAGCTCGTTTCCTTTTTTTGGTCTGGCGGAAGTGTAGAAAGCGAATCGTATCGCGTCTCCAAGCTCGCCATCGACGTCGACTATGGAATTCTAAAAATCAAACGAGGTCGAATTAGAAAAAAGCCCCATTCTAATGCAACAGCCCCGCCAGTGAAAAGTAATTATTCTGAAAGCACAGCCAAAACGTGGTGGGCGCACTTCCAGGCAGTGTGAATCTGGCAATTCCTTCCCGCTTCTGCAGCACAGAGCACCATACTTAACGAAAATGACGGATCAGTTTGCAGGCAATATCTTCGCAAATCATGCGCGAAACAAATGACGTCAAAAGAAATTGACAATTCCTACACCTACACGCCATCACGTAAGCGGCCACCCATCTATCATCGTCGGTCCAGCTTCAAGAAAGCAGCAGCTCACTAACGAGTCCCACCCCCACTGCGAAGTAGATCTAGAAAATGGAACTAGTCCTTGACAAGCAACCAGTGTGTAAAGCTATCAAAAAATAGGACGAAACTACACTCCATGTCATGCACGATAGGACATAGCCCGCGGCCGAGTATAGACTAAAACGCGATAATGAGTTCGGGCGACTAGCATTCACAAACGTGGTCATCAAAAGTGGTTAAAATCGATGCGACGTCCGCTTCTTTTAGCTTTCATCTACAGCGGAGAAACCGTAAAATAGCCAGGCTTGTCACAACGTGCCGCCGAGGTGGTTAAATGAGGAGGCCTGATGGAGGCACTCGGTCCAAGAGCACGCACCAAGCCTCATATTACACAATGGCGAAAACGCGACCTTTTCACATTCTCATCACATAATTCGCGCATACAAATTAGCTCATCGATCAAGTTTCGGAAAACGAACCCAGCGAAAGCCTCCAGTAATTTAACATTCCTCTTACTTTTATATTCTCACGCCTGCCTCTATACAGATTACACTGAGGGCTAACGAATAGAGGCTTATCGAGCTGGAAATTCATTTTATTCCAAAGCCATCCATTTTTATCCAACTTTACGGTACGACTAACCAATGGCCACTTTCACAGTGCGCTTTCACCCGGCCCTTTACTAAAAAATTGCCAGTGGACGGAAAACACCAACTATTGTTCAGGCCAAGTAAAAAAAAACTTCGTTCGACTCAAAATGCGCTTTGGCCCACTTGGCCTCTGATACGATTTTATAAAAAAATTTGACTATTCGTCGTCGCTTCAGAGTCTCTTTCGGCTTTGCTCGCAGGCAAAAGTTACGCCGGCTTTTCAGCTGTCCTTTTTTTAGAGCACCATTGGGATCGTGATAAATAACCCTTTTAAAAAAAGGTTTTCCACTTTCCATCGATTTATCAGTCTACTTTGGTATACCGCCGTAGAGTATCTATCCTTGATTAAAACCTTCTCTACACTGGTCACATTTACGTAAACGTAAAATAAGCATGACCGGGGACAAATAATCTCTTTTGTCCTGAGTGAATCTTATTCTTATTCACTCAGGCACCTATCTCAAATTTGATGAGCCTACCCGTGGTACCCAAATAATGTGAGTAGTAACTTACCAAAACTTCCTAGACTTTTAAAACTCAACAATAAAATTGATTCGTTTGATTAGTTAGCCGCGATACTACTGTAAACAATAAAGGCGATCTCAATTGCACATAAATATACTTGATTAAAAGAAGAATAAAGCATTGGCGAATGATGACTCCTCCAACAACCAAGCCAGCTCCGCCCACATCAATAGATAACCTTTGCCGCCCACTAGCAGTCATAATGAATAAAAATAAAGCGCGTATGCTATAAACGCGCGAGATTTAAAAATTTTCTTACCGCATGTAAGCAAAAGACTACGTGCTGTAAATTTTCGTTTGTCCCTTTTGGAGGCACAAATTCTGATAAAAGTGTTTAAACTCAATTCTTATGAGAAATACCATAATGTAGGCCAATTTTTGCATATACTCTAATTTCTAAACTAATTTCACACCATCTACATTTCATTTCCGGCCAGTGTAGCTGTCAAGACAACACCTCGTCCTTTCATCACCAGTCGCATACAAAAGTGTATTTCCAGCTTTCTTCGAGAACTAAAGATATTCCTTCCCTGGTGAGACAAGACTAATCATACTGTAAATGAGAAAAGACAAACGAGATAATACGGTCTTTACCCTGTCGGGGCAAAGTCTGTATTTTTTCGTTCATATACCCTCAATTTTGATTAGTTTTCAAACAGCTGCCCTGCCAGGGTACGAGGTCTGCCTCGTGAGCTGGCTGAAAGACACCCCTGCTTAGCACAACAGGTATGAATGACTAATCCCTGTCGGTCCCTGCTGCTCGATCAATACTGACGTAACCTGTGCTCATCGCTCACGTTCGATCTCGTCTCGCGGCTGACACCGCACAGAAAAGTACGTCCACAGCATTCACAGGCACATCAGCTCAGCTAATGCATCGACACTGTCACGATCATTCACGTCCAGGTTCACACCGCTTGAACGTTGCCGGCTGCCTCTTTCTCCTTTGCGTAGCGCTCCTTGTCCTCGTTGGCCAGCGCCACGAAAGGCTCTTTCTCCGTTGGCGTCATCTGGCGCCACCTGGGTCAGATCATGCGCATGTTGGAATGCCTTGTAAGCAACCAATCCCACTTACATTCGACCGACTTCCTTCATGGGACTCGCGTGTTTCACTCGCGGATGCTCGTCGCGCATTTCGTCCCACACACTGCTCATGAAGAATACGAATGCGTTTCTGGCAAACAAGATTTCATAAGGACAACTAGAACAGGGCGATGGTGTCATTTACCTGGGCTTCTTCGGCGCGTCTTCTGCTTTCTTCGATCGCTTTTTCTGCGATCGTCGCGATTTCCGTGGATTCTTGCCAGAGCGCTTTTGCTTTTCCTTCTCATAGCGATCGCGATCGGCATTGTGCATCTGCAATGGGTGCAGATTGATTTAGAAAGCAGCAATCAAACCTGCAAATCACTCAGCATATAAAACGGTGGGTGCTCACCTCGATGTAAGGCTCCCGTTCCTCCCCGGACAGTTCCCTCCAGAGTTGGCCGACCCTTTTAAGCACTTCCTTCGGTTCGCGCACGTTCATCACATCAGCAACCTTCCGGTATTGTTCTTGCACGTAGAAGGAGTAAGCCGAGCGGACCCGCGGAGGAGGAGCAGACGCCTCCTCTTCCGAGGCCAGACTGCTGTCGTCATCGTAGTCCGCCATTGATCAGCGTATCGGCGTCCGATATAGGACCAAGTCGCCACAACCCGCACCAACCTTACACTGATTGTGTCAGCGGCTTTGTGAGGTGTATGCAAGCAGTGTATGCAAGCAGAGTAATGCTTGTAACCATTGGATGTCACTTGCAGAATCTGAAAAGCTGATTTCCAAATGAATGCCCTCGGTAAAATAAAAATTATCATGCATGGCATTTTTTCCATCGCTCCTTATTTAGTCAAACCTCTGGATGCAACGAGCCGTGTGCAAACAAGCACTAACCTGATATAGTAACCCTCCCTTGCATTCTAACGCCATACCACCTCAGATAACTCCCTGTCAAAAGCTTGCACGGCACTAAACTCAAATAATTGGCCAATTAGCAAACGATAAACAAAATGACGTGCTTAGGACGATGAACTCGTATGGTGTGGGCAAGGTCTTTGTATCAGTCGTCTGCTCTCCACCCCACGATTTCCTTATCCTTTATAGTAAAACCATGGGCCCCACGCTTGTACAAATTGTTAATAAAAAACTGCCTAAAAATGCAAACGTGCTGCACTATTTGGCTCTCCGTTTCTGCTATGTAATTCTCACTCGCCCTTGGCGCCCTCACATGGTCCCGAAAGGTTGGCTGTTCATTATTTCTATGCTTTTGCTTGTTGAGGGATTGTGAATTGCCTTTCAGTCAAACAGGTACAGAAACCGATGAAACTTGAAAATACGGTTTATGGGCTTTGTACTCGACTGGCAGAACGTGTTGCGTAACACACAAACCCCTTGTCAAAACTTGATCATCAAATGCGGGTTGCACTATCATGTCACGGAACTATACCTCTGGGGGGGGGGGGGGGGGGGGGGTTGCAGTCAATCTCTCATAGTCCCACAGATGCGCTTTGTGGCACGCGTCATTCGATCAGCCCAAGTCATGGGATTTCACGATGAGCCCATCCGTCTCATGGAATGGTGATTCCTCTAACATCAGAGTCTGCTATCCGCCATTTGCGAATATGGTTCCCGCTAATCTACAAATACCTGCATTCGAAAGTTTGGCTCTGCGGCTCTTGCTTGAAAGCCTTGACTGCTTCGCGCGCATCAAGAAAAAAATCGGAAAATGAAATTGTTCTTATACCAGCCGAGTCTAGCCGAGCCGCCTGGATCACATAGAGTCATTCTTTATAGAGCAACGGAACCACTTTTGAATGCAGGTATTTGAACGAGGTTAGCGGGAGTTCTATTTGCAAAGTGAATCCATCTTATAATTTAAGACCAGCTTTATTGCCTGGACATGTTTTTTTCATGCAGCACTATGTACAGTAAGGACAAAGCAGTGAACTTAACAACCACAGAAGGAACTGATCATGATGCCTAGACATTCAGGGCTGGCGACACATGCCCTTTGTTGGGACAGGTATTAGAAAGACTCTGGCATTTGGATACCCACTTAGGAGCGATTACGTCCTTATCACAAGGCATGCGAATCAACACGTCAACTTGGAAACTATACTGTCAGAAGTCACGTAAACTTGATGCCTTCATTGTGCGGGCTTCTCCTCGTGAATAAGAATAAACCTTTGCCACGCACTAGCGCGTGATGACTGCGAGTATTGGTGAATTGTTTTGATCATAATCCGCTTACAACGTCACGCCGGAAAGCAGTGCTAATAAAGCGGGCCACTGAGTTAAGTGCGCGAGCAGTAAGGCGGAGGGCGGAGAGTGTTTTGCGCTATCATTGGCCTTATCACCAACGCCCGTATCCGTTCTGCGCTTCCTCGCACTCGGCTGATCGCGAGTCTAATGCGTTTTACCTGACGACCACTTCAGCGCTGCCAGGAAATTGGGTTTTAACTTTATAGAAGCTTCGCTAGACCAGCATTTACACAATTCAGACTAGACAAGGTTCCGCGGCCATGGACAGCATGATTCGGGTTACAATATTTTTTGGACTTGTGTCTTTAGGTAAGCAATGAGCAGGAACTTTTCTACGCCCATTTAGTCCAGCTTGAGTTCATTCTCTCGCGTGAGAAGTAGGGAAAGAAATCGTGCATAAGGTTGCTTATGCTGGCCACTCCTCTGTCTCTCTGTCGGAGTACAACAGGGTCATGTGGTCCATTCCCGACAGGATAGCTGATCTGATTAGCAAGGCTGATCGATACTAATCGCTTGTGCCTTTTATCTCATTATGTGTCCTTGTTTTAACGAAGGGTGAGTTTCCGTTTAGTTGTTCTTTATGTTAGCACAATGAAAACATGGATATTCAGATCTGAGTCAAGGGTCGTGGGAGGAATATGCCTTCCCTCTTCCACATTACATTTGCTCAACCTCTGGCATAAAACTACTCATTCCCACGCATCGGGTGAAACGTATTTCCAGTATGACCCAGGCGGTGGTTTTTCTTGTTTTAGCATTAGGAGGATTGATCGGAGCCCAGAAAGCTGAAGTGACCCAAGGGCGACAAAATGGTGATCAGCTGGTCCAAATGCAGCAGCAGGTATCGCTTGCTTATCGATTCTTAAGTTATATAACTCCTTCTTCACAATTTATTGTCAGCTGGAGAAACTTCAAAGTGACCTTCGAAACCTGAGGAAAGGTCCAGCGAAGGAGAACACAGTGAGTGGATAGGAGTCATTGCAGTAAAGGGGTTTATGATTCTCGTTGTTTCATAGGCTCAGGAGATCATGAGCGAGGAAGTGTCATCGATGGATCGCTTCCCGATGCCACAACGGAGAGGAGGTAAGGATGTGGGGCAGGTGAAACAGGGAAGTTCTTGTTACAAGCCAAGTTGGCGTAGGACTCGAATGTTTGTCTGTATGCGAGATTTATGTTCAAACTCGACAGCAGACAAATTCATACTTATTTCAGTCAGCAGGTGCAGGTGCAGGGACAAGAATGCTTTTACAAGCTTATTCTTCACAATAGCGTGCACGTTTTTTTAGTCGGTTGGCAACCATTGAAAAGGTCCGGGACGGACGATCCATCATTCCAACTCGGATTCAACGAGCCGTCCAATTTACGTCTACAAAGTGAGTTTTCTGTTGACATCAGGCTGCGGGGACATGTCACGCTGTATCAATCACCTGTATCGAACGGTGAGGAATGAAACCCTGCATGACAGTTCAGATGTCATGTCTATCTCCAGTGTACTTTCCTGCTTCCCCCGTTTACGAGTTGCTTTCATTGTCTGCCACCCCTTCATAACGGGCCATCGCTTCTCTGGATTATGATAGCCTAGTCTGCATGGGCATAAGCATGAGAGCACGTGGAGGCGGCCAAGAATAAGAGTGCACGAGCACTTACAACAGATCCGCTAACACTTTTTCCAGTGATGGATGCAGTCGAGGAGCACTTAATGCGCGACTTGGAATCAGCTAGGCAGTACGGAATTGAACCACAACAGATCCTTCAAGATCTAAGGGCCAAGCATCAAAGGACTCAAGAGTGACAGGTCAGATGTGACAAAATGCGACAACTGTTTAATGTTGGATGGGCTTACATTCGGACTTGGTTATTTTCTTGGTGTGTATATCATATGCGAAAATGTGCCATGGGCAAAATGTCATAGATGATTAAGCAGCAAGAACGGGACACAGAGTGATGCTGCTTCGGGAATAACAGCTTTAGCTTTGAACTAATCAACGACTAGAACTTTTTATTCGAAGCATTCTGTAATACAAATACAAGCAATACAAGCACATTTGGCGTTTCGACCATCGGGCGGTTGTCATCAGCACACCAGAGTGCCAGCACTAGTGTCGTGAGTATGGTATGACTTCGAAGTACCTTCAGCGAATATTTCAACACTAACACAAGGGATTACTGCCAGAAAGGTAACACTCGTCTGTCGGAATTCCTTTTAAAACCGAGTCTTCATTGAATTAGCATACGGAATGACTGGGGGTGTTTTAACCAGAAATAAGCCCTTTCAGCAAGGAATTTGATAGTATAGGTTTATACACACCGCGCCGAGGAGGGGGGCTTAGCGGGTTAAGGTGTCTGCCCCTCACGCTGGGTGCGCACTTACAGGGGAGGGTTCAACTACCGCCTCGGTGCAAAATATGTGTTCCTTAGCCCTCGAGTGCGCTGTATGGTGCTTGGCTATGGATAAAGTATGACATGACAAGACATGATATCTGTGAGAAAGAACATCCTTGACGGCTGCTGCCTCATGCCTACTGTGTGCTGCGCCCATGAGTGCATTATAGCGATGCTTGGCGAAAGTAAATGACATGACATGATATGACATGCCTCGGTAGCCCATGTAAGTGGGATAGCATTGGTGTGATGAGTGCTCAGGGGGGAGCTCGAGGGGCGCCCCCCCCCCGATCAGACGAATCTGACCATGAGGTAACCCAAACACCCCTCTCTTACTAGCCAGGGAATCGCTCCCTCACATCACCCGCTGCTAGGTACTGACTAATAATACCCTCATTCCAGCATCACTTTCAGCACTAGCAATTAAATCTGAGACGCGATTCCGGCGGTTAAGACTGCGAGTCGCAATCAGCCTAATGTGCAGGCCAAGAGACCACAGACATTTCAGGTTCACTGAAGGCATAGGAAGAGATAAGATATAACAGGATCGCTCGGTAGCTTGATCCTATTGCAAATCCTATTCTTCGAATGCTTTAGCTGGAGTGGCTACAACCTCTTGCACCAAGGTACTCGTAGCTGCTCAGGGTGCATGTCGATGCAGTAACTTCGTATTTTACGGCCGCCCGTCAGCACATTTTAGTCCACTTCCTCTCTTCACCACTACTAAACACATTTATTCAAGTTCAGTGTTTCTGAGAGTCCACTTTGCAACTTCAGTAAAAAAAGCTTTTCGGTTTGTCTCTGTCAGGTCTCGGTTACCTGCAAGAACAGCTTCGTTCTGTGGCTTTCAGAGCCTGAGCTAGCTGAGCCGTTGTTTAGCGACAGACGATTTAGTGTTTTAGCTTCGAAGAAGGAACTTTGTTGTGTCACTCGACGTCCCCATTTTTCGGTTTTGCCCTCATCCTCGTCGAATACCTGAATCAGCATCGAAACGATGCCTGAGAAAGCCAGTCATGTGGCGCCTATTTTTTATGGCCATACGGCGGAAATGAGTCTGGAGATTTTAAAATTAGATCTTTCTCTAGCGAGCCGCCTCGAAGCGGTTTCTGCGAAGCTCCCCTGTCCAGACTGGTGCTATAGGTTCCAGAAATTCTCCTGTCCGCAAGTAAAAGTTGTATACGCAAGCGCAAGCAGGGTGGCAGTTGTTCTTCGGACAAGCATAGGCGTATTGGAAAGCCTGGCTGACTGGTGCTGACGTAATCCATTCTTACGTGTATTGGGGAGACTGAGTTAGCCTGCATCATTTTAGCCTTGGACCCGCAGCAGGAGCACGCTTTGGTGGGTGCAGCTATAGTGCCGAGAAGTTCTTTGTTTTGGAGTTATTACTTAATTCGTAATTATCAAAACATGTCTTCGCGAACGACTGCTGGTGGCCTTGGTTTTGCTGTTATGCAAAAGGTTTGCACTTGATTGAATTCATTCGCTCAGGTCGGCTACTTGATCAATCCATGATAGGAATTACGTACCAAAGACCCCTCTAGGGCAGTGGTTATTAGTGCATCCTTGTTTCAGTTTTGTTTCTTGTGGCCACATCGTCTGCACCCAGTGCAGTACGTGGACCCTCAGCTTACTGCACAAGTCACGGAGATATGAGAGAGTGCTCTAACCCATCCGTCGAAGGACTGATCTTCAGTCTGTTTCTCGCTGTGCTAACCAGGGTCATTTTTAGCAAGCTGGAAAATTCAATGAAGACGAAGCCAAGCAAGTGTTGGACTGGATTAAGGACGTTTCCAAGGAGAACATTAACACCAGTGGAAACCGCGACAACTTCTACAACTTACTAAAGGATGGCACTCTTCTCTGCAAGTAAGCACCCTTGACCACAGATTCTTTGATTTTTACCAAGACGTCTCATCGAAGATTGGCCAACGGGCTCAAACCGGGCAGCGTAAAGAAAGTTCAGAAGCCAGTTTCGAATTTTGCCTGCATAGAGAACATTGGTGCTTTTACCACCGCCGCCAAAGAACTGGGAGTCGCCACTGAGGAGCTCTTCCAAAGTGTGGACCTTTTCGAAAACCGCGACTTGTTCTCCGTTGTCACCTGCCTGCTGTCGCTCAAGCGTCGGGTAAGCAATAATAGCTCAATGGCACTTCACTGACCTGGCACCATAACTAGAGCGAAGTGTTATAAGAGTGCATGTCTTTAGAAGCGACTACCTTCGTAAAAGCCGCCACTCCTCTTCCGGCTACTGCGATATCTGTGTCACGGATTTACAGCAGACCACTCCGTTTTGATGCCCTTATCCTTCAACTCCATCCTTAGGACCGTATCCCCTCTCCCCCCACCCCCCCCCCCCAGCAGGTCGAGTACATACCCGTTACAACCACAGATTTTTTCTTTAGGTCGCCTAAGGACACAAGCCAGGATTGAGGCAAGTGGTATGATCAGCCAAGAACACGTGCCTCACAATCCGAAAAGTCGTTAATCTTTTTAAATGGCGATGACCGCATCTGTTTTCTTTACACATTTAAAAAAGTTACTGCCTTTGACGCTTAGTTAGTGCTTATAAGTTGAAGTTGCAAAAGTGCCTATTGCGTTCGATTCTGCAAACGTTTCTTGATAAACTGATGACAGCCACAGTCGTAAGGATGACCGTACGGTGTTCGTACTGCCGAGACGTACAGCATGTCTGGTCTGTCTGGTCACAGTCCACTCCTGAAACCTGGTGCCGTCTTATGTCGAGATGGAGTTCAGCGTCAAAATAACCGCGCGCGTCTTCGATAACTGATGGAGGGCGCCGCGACGACGAAGATGGCATGGTATGGATTGGCAAGGACAGATAAACGGAGATAGGATCTGCGCAAACAGGTATGCTCAATGTACTCGTTCAAGGGTACATCGTGGCCTTCATTACGACTTGGCGCGCCATAGCATAGTCACAGCTTCGTGCTCTCTATCGATTCAACGTGGATCAGACTGGGACATAGAGCCTCGCCCCAACCAAATAGCTCATACGTGGTTCTAAGCTGTTTGCAAGTGGCGGGAAGACGCCATCTTTCTTGTTCGTATTCTTCCGCCGCCGTGAATAAAGAATTGTGATGGAGAGGCCAGGTAAAAAGAGTAATTTTTTACCTTAGATCTCTGCACGTAGAATATAATATAAATTGATCATTTTTATCATTTTTGCCTAGGAAATGTCCCTGATAAGAAATCAGTGCTCGTCATCGGAGCAGGAATGGCCGGTCTCGCAGCTGCTCGTCGATTAACTGACCAAAATGGCATGTTTGACGTGACCGTGCTGGAAGCCAATCAGAGCCGGTACGGAGGACGGATCTACTCCTTTGAAGTGCCAGGAGAAAGTGGTAATGGCCTAACCTGCTGTCATGACTGGGTGGCTGAGAGTGCTTGTCTGACCGCTTAAATAATTGCGGGTTGATTTCACCTCGGAAAAGCCCGTTCCTTTTAGGAAAGGCAGTAGACCTTGGCGCCATGTGGATTCATGGTGGCAGCGATCCTAATCATCCAATCACTAGTCTCTGTCGTCGATACGGCATCAAAACAATTTTACATGACGTCTTGCAACCTGCGTACATCTTCCCGTATGACGAGCATGGCCATAGGATAGCGCAGACAAAAGTGTTGGGTGCTTTTGTCCGTTTGAATCAGGTATGGGTGTCCGCTGAGTCGGCTCCTGTCCCAGCAGTAATGCTTACAGATTGTTAGATGCGCTTAGTTTGTGTAATTCTAGCTTTTAGAGGAGGGGAAAGCGGAGAGCCGAGCTGCACATGCACCTGACGTCAGTTTCCGAAAATTGTTCCATGACCTTGAACGACAGCATCCACAGTTTATGAACCATGACTTGGTCAAGCATTTGGTCGTGACAAGCATCGAATCGTATAACGGAGCCGTGGCAGATGACGTAAGGGATGTTGTGGTGATGAACCAGCTGAAAGAATAATCATAGTTTCATAGATCTCTGCCAAGTTCATCGACGGGGTGCCTGGACACAAAGGGGACTCGTCATTGGACGGCGTAGATACGCTGATACCGAGCGGGTACAAGACGTTGGTGGAAAAGTGAGTGGGTCTCGGTTTCGAGGACCAGAGATGGGTGGGTACAGGGGCAGTGTATCTTAGGATAGTCACCACTGGACAACGATTTCCAATTATTCTCGACCGCAGAGTGGAACGAGTGAACTTTTTAAATTGCCAACACGGAACGGTCAGTGTTCTTTGCTCCGATAACACCAATCGGCAATATCACTACACGGCCGACTACGTGATTGTTGCCGTCCCGCTGGGGTAAGCTGACGTCAGTCATATGGTCACACTCTCTAGTTATATGTTTTAGTGTCCTGAAAGCTCGAAGTATCCATTTCGAACCCAGTTTATCTTCTGATCATCTTCGGGCTATTGACCGTATCGGCTTCGGCAATATGGTCAAGGTGCTCTTGGTCTACGACGGCGAGCCGTTTTGGCCCAATGGCGAAGCCTTGGTCACAGAATCCAAACAAACAATTGGTTGGCCGCTGATGTTTGTGAATATGCGAATGATCAACGGACTGAATGGGTTAGTGGCCATGTTGGCCAGCTGGGCCGCCAATATAGCTGATACTATGACCGATGAGGCAATTATTGAACGAGGTGAGGGCACAGCATAGATGATGCACACTCGTTATCCGAATTGATCGAGACGCCGTTATCTTTCAGTGATAAGCAAATTAGCCACGATCGTTGGGACTGATAAGATACGACAGCATCGACTTCAATTCTCGAAAGTAACCAGGTGGCGTAACGACCCGTTGTACCGCGGCACATATTCCTTTGGCAAGATTGGTAAGCGCATCGATTCTCTGTAGCTCTTTTCTTTTGTGTTCAGCCACTGACTGTTTAGGAATGAAATCCAAGGATGCGTTCGCCATTCGTCAGCCAATAAGTCATCGTATTTTCTTTGCTGGGGAGCATACACAACTTCCAGAAGGAGAATCGGGAACCATCTTAGCCGCGTATGCCAGTGGTCTGAGGGCAGCTGACGAAATTATGAGAGCAGACGGTGGCTCGCGAAGACTAGCCACCTCGAACGACGGAGAGCATGCGTTTAAAGATGTACTGCTTTCACGTTTATAATTTATTAGGCCCCGAGGCAAATTAGAGTTGCTCAAACATTTGCTGCAATGACTTGGTTTGAGTGGATGCTACATAAAGCTGGACTGTGTGAGATTGTACAAGTCGCTGGGTTTAGGTAGCAGATTATACTGCATTATGGCTACAGAACTATAGCACAATAACTGTCCTAAAAGTTCGACGATCAGCCTCCACGCTCAACAAACCCGTGCCTTACTCGCGATCAGATGCACCAGTACACACAGAGAGCACCCCACTGAGCCTCGCAGCAAACCAGCAAACCAAACACACATTACAGCCTCTTGTAACCGAAGTTAGATAAGGAGACATGAGGCAACTTTTTAAATAATAGCTTGATCGACATTGCAGAGACTAAACGAGCTCGCTCACGCACTGATCTGACAAAAGGCGGACTCATCATCAGGAAGGATGTACACTGCGATAACGATGATGATAATGAGATTTTAGTTTCTGAGAACGCCTTTTCCATCCCCGACGGTTTAATGCATGGCTGCCTTGAACAGGGGTCTTGTTGAAGCTGGCAGTTGTACCTGGTCGAAGTGTAGAGGCTCGTCCAGGAACTGGTCCTCCTCACAAGACTTGCAGCTGGGAGCGTTACCCTGACGAGTGATGTTTCAGCCATGGACTAGGTCAGAAGACTCTAGGTCTACCCTAGGTTTTTGGAGTGGTGATCACCAGTAACGCCCTCCGGTAATACGGACCCAGACGTATAACAAAAGAAAGATTGGTTCAAACTTGGATTCTTTTGTCCGTCTTCGTGGATTTACAGTAGATCCTTCATTACCCCAGGTTCCCTTCATATGTTCAGGATACACCCTAATCGGAGAAGGACGTTTCCCTGAGAAAAATCGGCTGGTCGAAACAGGGCTAGCACCTTTGAGCAGAATATTTAATTATTGGTTAAACGCACTTGACTATGAACTGTTGACTAAGGAAAGACAGAGCAGTAAGTTCGGCCCTTTCTAGGCAAAACCACAATCACCTAAACTCCAGCACAAAAATATTATATTTTTATCGTTGTTTCAACTACTACGCACGCAAAAAAGGATATTCTGCCCCATAATGCTAATAACTGCAAGTTGAAACTTGGTCTGCATCTTCACCTAGCGCATGATGTCATTCTGTACCGCCATGTGTTCCTCCAACAATGCAGTTCTGCCGGTGTGAGCCCGAGATTGGCGCTGTCTACGTTTGGTTCCCGTTTCTCCAGTTCATTATTGACTGTAACAGGTACAGTAACAAGTGAGCCCTCAGCCAAGCGCGCCGCGTCATCTTATCGTTAGTACATGATCATCACGACAAGTACCCTAATCGGAAACCCATGGAAAGGTATCATTGCTGCAAAAGTGATGGCGAGTGAAGTCTTTGGCAGCGCGGAGAAGCTTTTATATTTCGAGCTATTTGAGGTGAGTCGCGAATAGCTGAAGTAGGACATCAGCAAGTGAGATTTCCATGTGTATATAAGTATGTACGTGCAGTACAGTGGTTTATATGCTGGCGTACACTTACGGCACTCTCCGTCAGCGGACGAGTGGACCAGCCACCCTAATCTTACGATTAGCTAGCCGCTGCTAGACCATCTGTGCGATGGAACTCCAGGTCGGGCAGCCAGCTATGATGTCTTCACCACTACACGCCGACCCGTAACAATTAGTTTGGGAGCTTATTGTTAGACGATTTATTATCTTTTTGCGAGGTATCACACCGCTGGTTATTTTGTACCTAATTACTCTCTTTTGGCAAATAGCCAATGTACTTACATGAACTGTGCACTTCCGGCCGTTCATGGCACTACGGACGGTAACCTGATAACAGTCAACGGTTCTTGTTCCCACGCCACTATCAAAGTTACCATCGTTAATCTGACGGCGAGCCGCCAATGCAAAGGTTGTTTATATACAGTATTTCGCGAATGTTTCCTCAACAACTAGATAAAATGCACCTGGGAAAACTAGTGACATGTTTAGACTTCCTGTCCTATTTTTGGGTGCGCCAAATGGAAACGGGTGTGAAACATTGGCCGTTTCTTCGCTGGGCTGTTGACACTGCACCTTGTCAGAACGTGCTAGGAGTCTGGAAGCATTCGAATATTGAATGTTGCTTAAAGTGTGATCAGAGCCGAAATCACTGAGCAGACTTTGTGCATAGTGTCAGTCCAGACATGGGCAGATGAGTCATGCACTGCACATTTCATGAGCATACGTATTTCTGACGTGACTTTCAGCTAAGGCACGCATTCAATTTGCAACAGCTTGTCTGGTCTTCAGTTTCAAAAGTCGATTATTTTTTGCCAGTCGACCCGGAGGAGCGTTGGCTAGATAATTAAAAAACTTACACGCCTGGAGAAACGTATTTCGTCGGCTCGTTATCGTTTAGGCGCCGTCTCGCCGCCGAAACGAAAATTAATGTTGACTTTGGATGATTGAATAAAAAAAAGCTACTCGCCATCGCTACAGCTACACCTGCCGTGCATATGGTGCCTGTAACCCTAGGCCAGACAAGCCGCCTCTACTAGTCAGTGCACACACGTACGTCGTCGATCATAAAGCTGGCAGGTACAACGTGCTCTCAAAAATCGTACATTACTTGGTATTTCGAAATTGATCGCCGCTCCCAGTCGAGAGACCTTTGCCCGCTGCAAAGAATTTATCCTTGTTATCATTTTATAAACGACTGACCTTCGGGATTCCTTCCGTTGCCCTATCCAAATAAACCACAAATCACCGAGACGGCCTGAGCAGATTGCTTGCTCGCGATTTTGAACTCCTCGCTGGAGACTGTCAGTCAGAGAATCGAAATCGACCCCGGCCACCGATATACTATGACGAGTACAAGACTACTTTACTCGACTTTGTCCATTGCTCTGATCGGACTTTTCGCCTGCACCAATGCCAGTGTATTCCGAAGAGCATCCATACACGACATTGTGAATCGATCGCACTGGAGGAGGTCCGTATCCTTGGCCGACTTGCCCGGCTCGCCTGGCCAGACGGTACCGAGTGAGGCTATCCAATGGACAATGCTCCATCAGGCTTGCCACTCGAAAGAGATTGCTCAAAACGTGACGTCACCGGGTTGCGAATCTCAAGTGATCAGAAATCGAATGTGCTACGGCGTCTGCACCAGCATTCACATGCCCGCCGGGCAAGGATTGCAACCACTGGAATTGTGCACAAAATGTCAACCAGCTGGAAAGAGAAGACAAGTCAGTGTGACATTGAAATGCGCCAGAGGAAGTACAAAGACGATAAATGTACCCACAGTTGAACGATGCGCCTGTTCTCCGTGTACTGCTTCGGTTGGATAGAGTAGTTATTGTTTTGGAAATGACGCCAGTGGCGCCAACTGTGAGAATATCTAGGATTATTATTATTTTTTAAAGCCGCATGGTCTCATAGTGACGCGTGTTAGCAGTGTAAAATGGAGTTGCCGCAGAGAAAAAAACTGTGGCCTAATCGCTAGCTGTGACTAGTACGCTCAAAGAACATTCATTAGAATGTACAGGAACTGGTTTCTTTGACCAAAACCTTTGCTAGTATTACTGCTGTACGATTATACATTTCGAACGAATGATAAGGAGCACAGTTTGATCAAAATATGCAAGTCAACTTTACGGTTCCGTCTAGATGTAACTATGTGCTCCGCAAGGTACAAGGTGGCACGTGTCAGGCCTAGCCCGGGAAGGTGCCTCTATTTGGATGAGTGACTGACTGGTAAGGGTCAGTTCATTGCTGAATTGTATGGGCTCGTCATTGACGCATTATCACCTTCTGTTGACATCGAGGTTAAATACACTGCCGACATCTGCATGTGTTGTATAATCGTTTGCTATCATAATGAACGATCAGTCCGCCTCACTTATCAGTACCTGGTAGCTGAAAGATAGGGTGGCCAAACTATGTCGTTCTGCAAGGCGTGAGCAGGCACCATCGTGCCTGCTTATCTCACTCACCATCAGACCCAGACACGCGGTGCATATGAGACGGGCCTATCTTCTGGGGCCACCCACATCCGCCCTTGCTCTACAGTATTGGCGATAGGCACTCTTGCTCGTCCAAGCACCCACCAAAATTCGAACAGCACAGCCTCTCTGCCACCTGCTGTATACACGAATGACGCCTACTAAAGACCGCTAAAGGGCGTGTAGTAAATTCCTCACCGCCATGACACTCATAGCGAATATAATATCTATGTCCCGATGGTCATCGGCCGTTTACACCGGCCGGACATGGTACTAAACGCAGTTCTTGTGTGCGTGCCTGGCGGAGTCATTGCGATTTTGTCAGTCGAGTGAAAGCAAAATCTCACGCATGCGTCCATGATGAGCGTGTATTGGCCCCGCCCCTACTATTGCATTATTCACCCTTCGAGTGCGCGGCTGCCATTTCTGGATATCTTCTTTTACTGCCATACACATAAGGCCAATTGTTATGTGCGAGAAATAGTGGCACGAGTTGACGTGGTTTTTTCTCTCCCATAAAAACTTCTGCGACTAGTTTTCCACGGGGCCAGTCGACAAAGCTGCTAGAAGAGGCAACAACAACGAGTCGCGTAATCTCCGCAATCGGCATCGAAAAGTGAAAAGTTATCGGACAAACAAGGTCACTGACATCTGTCTCGCCAACACCGCCTTCCGCCTCTACTTACTCAAAACCGTGTTCCACATTCTTGCACCGCGTCACCTGGCCAGGTTGCAAGAGCCCCATTTGAACTGAATTCGCCCTCCATACAAAGCTACGACTCGGTTAGAGAGCGAGACAACGAGAGGAGACGAACAGACGAATAGAATACTCCGAAGAAGGTGGTTCAACATGTCCATGCTTGTCACTTTAGCGAATTCGATTATACGGCCATGTAGAATATTGATTTGCTTGGTTGTGGTAAGGATGCCTGGGTGACAAGCTTGAGTTCTCCATCGGGCTCTGACAAGACCCTTCGTCAGCCAACGAGCCAGCTGTTCCCAAAGTGTTCTTGGACGCCACTCTCTTGGACGATAAGGGCTGTAGGAGTCAGGGCCGTCAGGTCCTCGCCCGACCAGCTCTTAGGCTGTGCATATCTCGCCTTTCTTTAGTTCAAGGAGTCTGAGTTAAACAGAGATGCTAGTTTATCAGGGTCAAGCTGGTGCAAGTACAGCATAGCCCAACGCACTTACAGTTAGTCAATACTACGTTCCACGCATACCGCGACTCGGTTTCATTAATGATCGCACCCCTCATGAGCTATAGTAATCGTGAGGTGCGACTTCCCAGCTGCCATCGGCCTTTTTTTCAGGTCATTTCCTTCGCTGGAGAACGAGTACAAGCCATAAACGTCATTGACAATGCTTTAAGCAGTTAGTAGCCTTCTCTATCCAAGCCTCCCTTATATAGCCTGAATCCTTACAGCATCGCCAACGGTTCAATGCGGACCAGAAAATGTGGAAATATCTGCCAAAACTGAACGACCGTTCGAGGGGGTTGTGTACATCAAGGATTGGCGAAGGGCTGATGGTTGTTTTACCACTGCTGGCGGAAATTCATCTGGTCTAAATTATGAGCCGCGTTTGGCTGTTCCATTAAATGACTTGGGCCGATGCGGCATGGAGATGAAAAGGAAGGTAAGAAAAAATGTATATTTAAACTTTTTGTAGTTGCCAAGATGATCAAGATTTTGTGGGGCGTAGTAGCAACCAGCTTGGCTTCAAAAGTTATGCTGTCCTGTTCTATCCTATGCTTATCTGGCTGGAATGTTCTGCATTTGCTGTAGACATGTTTAGTCTTGATTTACCCGTTATGGACTGTCCAACTCGCCCCAGGTAGCATTGTGTATAACGCACCCCTTTACGCTCCAGTGCGCATACCTGGGCTCGGTGATGTGTTAAAACACGAACATGAAGCTGACAATCGCGCCAAAGATGTCCTTGACCTGTCCTTCCTTTTACGTCATGATAAACACGGTGTAGTGCCCCTTTGTGGGAGGTAGTTCAATGAGCTGTCCCTCTGTATGACAGCAATGAGGTATGGAAATTTCACGTTCATGCGCGACCCACTTTGCGAGTGCATGCATGCATGCTCGTGTTATGTATGCGACCTAAGCGATAGGTGAAGGGCAAAGGAGAAAGAACCCGATTACGCACCAGGTGCCATCTTAGTTCATGATCTCGTCCACAACAATTACCCCCGCATGGCCCAGTCAAAAGCACCTATTCAGTAGGCATTACCCCGGAGTCCCAGTTGACTACATTTGGGACTAAGGTTGTTACTTTTTATGGAGTGTCCTTGACCTGGACTGATTCGAACCCTTTTTTTGCATTCTAGCCAGAAACTGGCGAAGTGATCATCAGAGGAGTGTTCGTATTTTCTTTTCATCCCATGTTCGTGACCAAAGTCGATCGGGCTTATGCTGTGCATTGCATATTCAGACAGAAGGAGTTTACGGTCACGTCCAAGTTTTCTATCAAGTGAGGAAATGCTAAGGGCGACGCAAGGTGGCAGAATCGGACAAGGTCTCGTTTCAGTGAGCTGATCACGAAGGGAGTCATCAGCAGGACAGCGCCCATGCCCACAATCGGCATGAAGATCGTTTCCGGATCGACACCCGTGCCCGATCTCAGTCTGCCACCCGTTACGACAGTGAAGGTTGGAGACCCTGTCTTGTTCATTTGGAACTTGCCATCTGCATCTGGTACGAGCTGTCTGCTGTTGGTGAGGCAGAGGGGATTCTAGGATAGTGTTCAGTTTACGCTTGGGTTCACTCCGCTGGTGGAAGTAACAAATTAAACTTCTGAATCACACCGGTATCCTTGAGCAGTCAACCAAGTATTTGAAAGTTTCAAACACTCACTAGTTGGGGCTCGTTGCAGTGAGCCTGGCCAGCCTCTACGAGTCGCCTGCAGTAAGAGGTTAGCCCAAACATGCTGCATAGTCTTCTGGCTTCCTCCCTCTTTTGATGCCATGCCTTCTTTACCCACCCACACGTTTAGACATGTACGGCCTGAGGATCCGTGACTGTACAGCCGAGAACAAACGCGGATCCCGAGTGAAGATTCTGGAGGACGGGTGTACCATGGATGAAGTTGCCATCAGTAACGTGGGTTACTCGAAGGACAAGGATCGCGCCTTCGCCACCGCTCACGCATTCAAATTTGCTGACCACGAAGACATGTGGTTCAAGTGCACAGTAGCGGTATGCATAAAGTTCCATCCCAATGACACTTCCACATCCGTCTTGGACGAGGCCTGCGACAGGGTTAAGGTCGGCGCTTCATATCGGAGCACTCTGCACAGGATCTGAGCCTCCTCCATTTCAGATCTGCAACGCCAATAGCCGCTCCAAGAGGGATCTCTCACTCCAACAAGCGCAATTAGAGCGTCTTGCCGACGCAGATATCTTGGAACAAAGGCTGACCATCTTGGACGCTTACAACGAAAACCAGACCTATGCTGAACAAACCCCACTGCAAGGTAGGCCCCTGCCTCCTTCCTAATACCCCCTTGCATTGTCTCGTTCTAGAGAACATCTCGAAACGAATCACATTCTACTCGAAACAGCCTCAAGTCAAGAAAGTGCGCAAGTCTTCTCCCTGGGTCGTGTGCATGCGCAAGCCAATCTTCGCCCTCGTGTCTAGTGTCGTCTTGTTGATGTACATCGCCACATTCATATTAGGCACTGTAGCAGTCTTGCTTTACTGCCGTCGGAAGTACGGCGAACCGCAAATAACCAAGTCGAGCTCCAATGGTTACTAACCATACAATGTTAATGAAAATAGACATCAAGGCTCTGAGAACTTCACTTATACTTGTAAAATAAAATCTTTCTCAAACCATTAGAGCTTTCAAATTTATCCAAAAAACTTTGACCGAATGATCGTCTGAACATGACGCTAAATAAACCATGTCACCATGTTCGTCACTCAATGGTTCGATCCAATCCTCATTCACCAGAGGTCGGAACCGCAATCGCTTTACGGTCATCCCATGCGCCATGCTAACACAGAACTTGCTCTCAAAACTTTGTTTACACCAACAGGCGTACAGCACTCACTTGCGATCTAGATCCACAATTTTCTTGAAAGCCAGCTTGATCGAGTTCCATTCGTACAAAATAATTTCTCCTGATTCCAAACCGACAGCCATCAAATAGCTAAAACCACTCGACCCCTTGAACCATATACATACAATAAAAATTCAATTATTATCCTACCTGTCTGGAGATATTTGCTTCGGACAGATGGCAACAGCAGTCACAGAAGCGGATGCATCCAGCACAACACCGACTTGACGAACTGTGCCAGTGGATGTTCCAGTATCTTCGGTCGTCAGTTTCCATACGACTACCTAGAAAGGAACATCGGAATGTCAGATCTCGATCATCAAGCAAAACCCAGTCACCTGCCTTTTTATCCCTCGAGGCTGTAAAAAAATACTTCGAATCTGGTGACCAAGCGCAACCCCAAATAATCCGTGCATGCACAGCAGTCTTCTTATCAGTGTATCCAACAGATATCCAATCGAAATCTAAAATAACATGGTTGCTTTAGGAAAACTATCAAATATAATCCATCAAAAACTCTCACCATCATTTCGTCTGCGATGCAAACACCACGTTCGATCCCGAGATACCGTTAGCAAGTGCGAGTCGTCAGGAGAAAAAGCGATTTGCGTAACCGTTAGCGAATGACCACCTAGCTGCCCTCGTTGCTGCCAATCTTTCGTCGACCACAATATCACTTGCGCTTGCTCTGCCTTGTTCGCCTAACAAAGTAGGGACCATCAAAACTGCAAAAAACCTTGATTTTTTGAAAAACAGCAACAATTTACCTTGGCAGCAGAAGCAATGATTGTTCCCGCGCGATTGCAAGCAATAGCAAACACCTCGCACCCATGCCCGTACAACTTGTGAACTTCGGGCCATAATGTATTTTGCATTAAACAGTCCTCTGTGGGTGGTGCTGCAAATGAACGCAGGCTCATCCTCACCGCCCAACTATGTACACGACCATACATACTCGTCAGCACAGCTGGCTGGAACGCGACAGATGACTCGGTTTCGCCGACACCCGCATCACCATCCTCCTCGTCTTGGCATCCAACGACAGGCACTGACCCACCGCTTTTGCTCGTTTCACCAGCGAAAACTGCCTTATTTGATAAACCCAATGAAGGGACACAAGCGCCATCCGCTGAGGCGACCGATGGATCAGTGAGAAGTGGCAACAGTGCCTCCATCCGATCTTTTGATGTATTCGTAATTCTCAAGTAATTTTCAGAAAAATTTTTGGTTGACACAAAGGCGCGTAAAATCTTTTCTTCCGCCCCCGAGACAAAAGCTGAACTGAAAAAGGGGAAAATGTTGCCGATTAGAAACCTACCTACGATGGGTATCGATGGGGTGTGAACTGTGACTCCCTAAATGCAACAAAAATGCGCCAACTATCCCACTAAATACGATATCAAGGCTTGCGAAGACATGGGACTAACCAAACATAGCATTCTGTAAAGCTTCAGTGATAGCTATTATCGACTCGTCCGCTGATCCGCAGGGTGGATACGACCCAACTCAGGAATCAACGGAATTGGCAATTCAGATTTCTCCTCACATTAGTTATCTGCTAGGAATTATTGTACGTGGCTATAATGGCCAGTTCTACGTCCCTCTGGAGCGAGGAAACAAAGCAGTTAGGATGGCGCCAGTTACGTCATAGCTGCCGATGTATTTTTTAAAATCAAATCGCGATCCAGCCTTAAGGTTAGATCAGCCGATGCTAGATGTAAGCTGATCATGGTGTTAAGTCCTGCACATGGGGTTATTTGCCCGTTCATGAAGTAAAGTGATCATTAGCTTTAAACCTTGGCCAAATGCATGTCCACCCTGTCTTTAAAGTGGGCCATTTCCGACCACATGTTCGCACGTCGCTAAGCAGTACAGAATGCGTTCTATGGTTAGCCCTTTTATTTTCTCATTTGCCCCAGTCTAACATTCAGTATGACATCTGACGCTGTTCCATTGTAAGCCCCATCCTTAGGTATAAGATTAAACTTTGAACACTCACTACTTACCTGCTTATGCTGACAAGACATTGCATGTCATAACCGTGAACCTGAGGTCTCGCTATTTCGTGAATAGTCACCTGAAAATCGAGTCATTTCGGCAAAAGGGCGAAAGCAGCAGACGTTCGATCTTACGCTCTTCTGGTCTCGTATCCACGGTGCATACAAACGAGTGGTTTGATCAGCGCCGCAGGACAGCAGGTAATGTCCATTCACATCCCAGCACACGTCTTCAACCGGTCCAAAGTGACCGCTCGGGGTAATACCAGGTTGCCACTCGCCCTAAAAACTGATGAAATCAAGTTTTCGCAAAGGTTTATACTTCCTTCCTTACCCCTATTTCCTTCCAGACGTGAAATCCGCCTTGAAAAGAATGTCCCAAGACATAAAGGCCGTGCGGACCAAACAAACCGCCATAAAATCCAGATGCCACAGGGCCACCAACAGCACCGAGTCGTGACTAAAGAAATGACACTCACTGAATCATGATAGTTACAACCACACGCTCCTTACCTTTGAAATCCATAGCCCACTCGCTTGGTCCGGTTCCCACAGTATTAAACACTTGTCCATTGATGCAGTCAGTAATTGGGATTTTCCTGCAAGGGTATTACAATAAGATACGAATTACAGGCAGCAAAGCCACAACCTACCTTCAGGATGCCAGCAAACGCTGTACACCCAATCTTCATGCCCAGCTAATACAGCTTCCAAACCCGCAGAGCAAGCAACGACATCTCCTTCAAGTAAGAAACAGATAGGAACAGTAGAAATGAAATTATGATCCTATCTATTAAGCGTTCGTTCGGGATCGCCCATACCGAACCCGATAAAAAGTGGTCGGGATTGAATGTTGTGGGGAGATGTGTGAAGAAGGCGAGAGGAAGGGAGTGTTGCAGAAGGGTAAGCTGGAGAAACTTATGAGGATGTTTGAGCCGGTAAAGAGGAAGGAAGGGATTTGTTTGATGACTGGTGACTAATTCTATGGTTTTTTGCTTGCAAGATTTTGCATGCAATGATAAATACTGCGCAAAAAATTTTTAGCTCTACATTTGCTGGCTACTAGGGGTGGGTTGCACGTTACCCACAGCGAATTAAAAGTGAAAAAAACCACTCTGAATATCCTGATCCCGGCCGGGATTGAGCGAGTCCCGATACTGATCTCGATCCCGAACGAACGCTACTGTCCGTACCAGACTGTTTTCGGATGGAGAACGTTTGACGCTTTAGTCGAATCCCACCGTCGCCAATTTCATGAATCGTCCTTCCATCGCCACTGCCGCCATCCCCCAACACATTCAGGCACCATATGCGAACATACGAGTCTTGCGAGCAGCTAGCCAGCAATAAAGGCGATCCGCAGGTGGATTGCGTAGCTTAAAATAAAAAACTACAAGTTTTGGTAAGAACAATAAAGTAGAAGACAAACTTGGCTGGAAACTGATTCCTCGAATCCAATCTTCGTGGCCCCTTAGAGCAATGACCGGAGTAAACGCCTGTAAAATATAAACTCACTGGTTTACAATGGGTCGCGGAGTACAAGAGATAAATTTAATAGCTTTCGACTAGGGAGGGGCAATTTTTTAGACAGCAGTAGGGTGCAGGATGTTGGCTTCACAAACCGCACTAATCACAGACTGATTGCGAGCTTTCGCAGGAAAGGCCACATTTCTCGCGAAGTTCCTAACATAGCGACCGACCGCCAGGGAGAGCATGCGGCAGGTGATGTAAACGCGGGTTGCCTTTCTACGAACTCGTTGAGCTGAAGAACAACTGGATCCCAAGCATGACTATCTCTGTATCTTGCTGACGTTACACATGAACGGGAACCGAAACCTAAACAATGCCAAGGCCATAAATGCCGACACTGATTGATTTCCCACGTCCACCGTGAGACAAGCCCTATCATGAGAAATACCCCGATTCGAACGATTGTGAGACGTTTCTCCCACTTGGTCGATTCCCCACTGTGTCGTTTGCCCCACCGTGCCTGGTGGGTGAAACGACTCACTGAGACATGCGACGTTTCCTCACTGAGACGATTCCCCCACCATCAGTTTTGAGAAACTGCGGCTATTCAAATTTTGAGCCTTCGTATGGAAGTGAGTACTCGTCCACAAATCTTCATGGCTTGTCCTAGAAGACATGAAATATGCCTCAAATACTGTTGAATCATCGTTCGACTGCCATGTTGAGATAGGGCCTAAAATGCTTGCTTCATGTTTGCTCCTTGGACCACGCTCGCCTGGTTCAAGGACAAAGAAGACGAGCCTAGTGTATCGTGAATGAGAAAACTACTTTGCCAAAATCTGCTGCTGTCATACTGGTGAATTCACCCAAGTTCCACTGCCTACATTTATGTCTTCTGTTTTTTCCCGATTCACAGTGAGGTAGTTCTATCCGTACATCTGGATTTGAAACATACCTTCATTGGCACAGAAAACCTAGTCTGGTCTTACATACATTCGTATTGGCAGCGTAAGTTGGGAGTTCAAAAAGTTTGAAGCCTGAATACCTTGCACGTTGAGCTGCAGCACCAAACTTGTACTTTACACTGCCCCTCACCCTACAAGCCAAGCCTATCATCCTATCCCACACGTGCTGCCTTTTGCGACCCAAGTCGTACCTACCTGCATATCAGGAGAAAATTATGGTGGGGGGGGGGGGGGGGGGGGGGGAAACGACACGGTGGGGGAGTCGTCACAGTGGGGGAAAGGTCGCATGTCTCGGTGAGTCGATTCCCCCATCAGACAAGGTGGGGGAATCGTCTCAGTGGGGGAAACGACCAAGTGGGGGAAATCGTCACGGGACCATTCGAACACTGTACGGCCATGGTATTACATAAGCACCAATGCTGTTCTACGTACCGCACTGATTTCTTCTTTCCAATACAGATGAATTTTCTTGTCGTCGCAACCGATCGCAAGAATGGCACCTGAAAAAAAGATGATATATGTAGAGAAATAGAGCAAGAAACTTCAGACTGCATTACATAACGAACACACATACCACTATGCCACAATTGTATATCAGCGCACATTGCGAAACCAGACCGTTCTACGTCGATACTTTGCATCTCTGCGGCGTTTTCGCCTGAAAATAAAAAAATTCAAGCCCATTCCCGTCAAGGGACCACATCGCGACCTTACCTTTATCAGACAGCTTTACGCTCCAGATCATCACCCTTGAGTCAGCAGAGCACGTGGAAATGAGAAGGCTACCTCCGACCTGCAACCCGCAAACGTGCGTTATCGGCATCGAATGGCCCACGCATTGGCTTATTCTGAAGAGACGGCCATATGCTTCATCGAATTGCCAAACAACGGCCCGAGAGTCGGTCGAACCAGAAAGGACGAGAGAATTGGAGAAAGAAGTACCTGAAAACAGATTTGGTCGGCTAAATTCAAAGATTTTTCAGTTCTGGCTGAGAAATCAGAACCCCTCGACGATCACCCCAAAGCAGGTTATGCTACACGAGTTAGCAACACATACATAAGGCCCCTTCACTCAGGGTCAGCACAAAAAGAGCTACTAACCTGCCTTCTTGACCCATTTAACACAGACGACATCCCCATCGTGTTCACAATATGCACCAACGATAACAGACGCTTTGCTCTGCGTCTAAAAGGAGATGGCTTGCTTCGAACCTAGGCGGAAAACCAGCGCCAACTCACTTCAGGAGATATCAATACCACATTTCGAGAACTCCCGAAGACAATCCATCCATTCTCATGATTCCAGTCGACGGAATGAGGCGTTTTTGAACACGAACACCCAATGAAGGCACACTTGACTGAGTTTTTATCATTCATTGTGAAAATTTAGCCCAAATACCGGATGGATCGCGATTGACCTGCTTTCTCCCTCCCGATTGACCACGATTGCGTTCACATTTCGCGCCAACAGCAGACAACTTTGACATAAGTAGTCGCTACCTATACACTTTCGAACATCGCTCGCCGCCATGAGCCTCAAGAAAATGATTTTTCATTAGTTCAACGCTTGTTGCAGTTTTACACAGAACATAAAAACAAACCATGAATCACTTCCTCTGAACAAAGCTCTCACATCACAGGAATTTCTCAGGATGCGAATTTAACTCTTCGAATAACCTAACTTTAATCTTTTGCAGATCTTCTGGACTCGTATTAGCCGATGAAAATGAACAACTGACGAAAACTTGCCGCTTAGTTTTTTCTGTCAATTCTAAGGAGATTAATTCGGCAACTTTACCGGCTTCATTGCCAAAATATTGCGTCGAACACGGCTGATCATCCAACGACTGCAATGTGACACCAACGGCTAGCGAATCCAACCTTGCTGCTGCATCGCCGATCCAAACGAAGAAACTTTCATCGAGCTTGATAATGTGGTAATAAACACCTGCACCGGATGGAAGGACGAATGAGAAGTTGTGAATATCCGGACTCATACCCGAAGGGCTCTATTAATCAATGGAGATTTGTAAAAACCAGTTTTCCAAAAACATCTTCGAAAAACCAACAGACCGCACGAAAGCTGATTCGACTTCATCTGGTTGCTAACAAGTGCACCGAATCTACTAACATTTTTATTTCACCGCAAAAGGGGGTATACATATGACAACTTGGGAGTCGCAATCAGCACAGACCACGCCAGATCACCAAAACGCATAAGCCAGCAGGTTACGACACGCACGAATTAATCGGACCGAAATAAAAAGCCATAGCCGCAAAACATCTGTCATGTTGGCTCGAGGTATGCCTCATTCTTTTTGGTGGCTAATCTTTCTTGCAAATGGAAACGAGTAAGGGCTGCGACGACCACTGCATCTTGTCCCGATGAAAATGCACTTCGGCAGAATCGCCTCGAGCCGCAGAAGGGTTAAAAGACGCCGTTCACTTGACATGCAGTATTTATACTACTGCCGCATTCAGATCGTAGAGATGGACAAAAATAACTGAGCCGTCTGACCATCAGCTTGTTCAATATAAGATCTCCACAGCTAGCCAGGCCCCACAGTTGTCAGTTACTCCCATGGGCCGAAATGTTTAGTCGCTGAATGCATTGTCAAACTGATCCACGATCGCTCAGGGCTGGTTGCAACCATTTCGCCCATCTACTATTGTTGAAAACTAATTCGGAACTTGTTCTCAAAGGTGCGATCTCCCCGAAAAGAAATAAAGTCGCGATACCACATTGAGCTTCTCAATCGCGGCTTCGCGAACGCCAGCTGGCAGTCGGCGTGGAAAGAGTAGAACAGAAGAGAATAGAAACAGAGAATAAAATGAAATAAGTGTAAATAAAATGTAGATACGTATCACGAATTAGATATTAATATTTACATTATCTTATCTCTAGAATAGAACAAAACTTACCGTAAGCCGCACAATCGACACAGGACGACTTTTGTAATAAATGCTATACGGTGAGCGGGAATACAAATCACGGAAAGGAACTGGTCGACGTTGAACGCCAAGCGTATGTGTTCAGCCGAACATAGCTCATTCCCTACTCACATTTTTGATTACCCTTTGCAGAACAAACGACATTTGCAGCAGGCAACAAAATGATAAGTTTCCCTTCTTTGCAAACTAATTCAAATTCACTTTTACTGATTAAATGGTTGAAGAACTTCCATTAAACAGAACGAAAGAAAAGCACTTCGATCAACATCGAACGCCTGATGAGACCAAACAGAACAAGTTGACAATGGAGCCATAACGTTTAGTCGGAACATACAGAACGTAAAAACGTATGCTTCAAATCACAAACGCTCCAATGTTTCAATCAAGACGATTGAATTTCCTCTAATAACCACCATTCCGATTGGTATTTGCTCCCCGCTCTTCGTGTGCTCAACGGCTTCATCAATGACCTGAACGGCAAAACCAGGTCAAACACAAGTCAGTTGATTGGGCTTATATCTCGAGAGGCGTGACCCGAAAACTCGAGATCTACTTATACTAAACAGAGCTCATCTAAAAAACAAGAGAACAAGGGCTAAACCACGCAAGATTCACATGCCTGTAATGGGGACCATTACCCTAACCTGTTCTGTTTTTTTCCGCAGTTTCCAACAGAAACGCGTTAGCCTGATACCGGTATAAAAATTTAAAATTTAAGCTTACCAAATTCATAAAGGGGTCGAAACCACGTAAAATACCCGAGACTTTCCGATTTCCGTTCAATTTAAGTTGCATTTTCTTGTCCATGTACTTTTTCATTTCTGGCGGGTGCGCCTTGCTCATTGTCGCTCGATTTCGGGGAAAATAATTGACCAAAGATTAAATTAGACAGATGATTGGTTCGATAAGTCTGACTCCGCAGGCACTAAAGAACGAAAACCTTACGTTTGCATCGTTTTTGAGTGCGCAAGAGAACATGCTACAGTAGGACGCACGGAACGGCTAACAGAATATCTGCGGTGACAACCTGATGAAGTGACACGTGCGGCAACAAGCTCATCGTCAGTCCTCTCGTGTGACTGCTTCAACGTGGCCTTCAGCAGACGCCTGTTTTTTCCCGGTCACATATGTGTTTCGAATACTCGCGCATGAGCAAGCTAGCAGTTTGTTATGCCCAAGGCCCTTATGAGTTCTGTTCGAGGATATTCAGGACGCGATCGTGAGGCTGGGAAACGGTCTCCGAGCTGGGAAGGGGATTCCGGAATACGGTGCCCGGAAGCGCTATTTGGTGCCGCGTTGTGAGCGCGGCTGACAATGAGCACAGGTCGGCGGTTTAGGTTAGTCCCGATTTATAGGATTATTTCAGTACTTTTAGTTTCTGAATCCAGATCAGGGCATAAATTAGCTGAGTTAGTCAAAGCGAAGCTGTGATGGAAGCTGATGTTCCATCAGACAATCGTCTGATGAAGCTCAGTGCACGACCACCCAATGACGCGTTCTCTGTCAGCTGCCGATATTCCAACAGCCATTACTGTAGTTCATCTGAATCGGCGCCTCGACATCCCAACAAAAGACTTTGGAAGACTGAATTCGGAAGCAGCAGCAGCAGTATCAGAATCGCGAACCGCGTGATAGCCACTTCATCGGAGTTCTTTATGGGCAGGAACAGATTGTGAAACATCCTTGCACTCAAGTCCATGTGGTGCACGGTTGAGCAAAGAGCAAATGACAGAAACACCTTGTCACTGGGTGGGGCAAGCAACTGCAGCTTGTCGTGTCGGACAAGTACAAGTGATCGGTACCATCACTTGTCAAAAAAAAATTACGTCAGAAGACTTAAAAATTTTGAGAATCCTTAATCACCTTTTCAAAGCGTAGACTACTCATAAAGTCGCTCGCCGGCGAGCTTTCTATGAGAAAAATATGTTAGCAGTATCAGCGTGGAAGCGATGATGGTGAGAAGACATGATTCTTCTTCGTAGAAGAGAAGTGTACAGTAAAATGAGGTGGTTCGGAAATCACTGGGGAAGGACTCTCTCTAGCAACGTCCCTTACCGTTGAAGCGTCTTGAGACTCGCTTGAGATAACCATTGGCCAGGTGGCCGTGAGTCTCTCTTCAAATGGCAGCTGGCTTCTTAGGTCTGTGGCGTTTCGGTGCTTTGTACGATTTGCTGGTTGATCCGCCATGTTCGCACGCCTCGTTGGTTCATACATTCTCTTCATTGCCGCGTGCGGCATCAGCCAAAATCAGCAGTGAGTGCAATTATCTGGGCGCAATTACACTTCAAGATCACTGGCATGACTGCATCATTTTTTGTTCGCAGATTCTTTTCCTTGTGGTTTCTTGATGGTCACTTTTTTTTGTTTGTTGGATCGATCTTCTTCCGATTTCGGATCGCTCTTTTTTTTCTTCGATTTGTCTCGTATCGGGCTCATGATGGTATTGCGACGTGTATCGAGCAGGTCTTTCAATGATTGCGACGGCTCTGGTACCCCAATTGAAGGGTTTCCTTCCTCTGCCGACGCGACTGGGGAAGTCGCAGTGGCTGGTCGTTCATCCTTTTCGTCCAGTATCTAAAAGAAAACACAAGGAGCTAACAAATTAGAGGCCTAAACCTTATTACCACAACAGGAACGCGTCTCTTTCTCTCGACGACAATGTCCACCGGATCGCCCCTGAGCACTTGCAATATGAGACGAAAGTGTTCGTTGTCCCTCGGCTTCACTGCCCCCACCTTGACCATCCGGTCGCCAGTTCTCAAACCGCAGGCGTGAGCTGCACCTTGCCCATCGACCGCGAGCACTGCCAAACGTCCTCCCAGCATTCCCGTCTTCAAACCCAAGCGTTGCCCGCTCGTTGGATCCAGTCTAAACAAGGGTGCGACATACGCCAACCTCCAGTCCAACCCTCCCCCACGTTTCTACACCAAGCCTCAAAGAACAAGCTGCACCCTCTCTTTACCTGCACACGACGTAGTCCCATCCTTGTCGGCGTTCGGGTGTTCCTGGTGGCAACATGATCTTGTCAAATTCGAGCTGTTGCGTCCGCTTGCGCGAAACGACCAACCGCAAATTTGACGCTCCATCGATCCGCCGATTCATGTCGTTCAACGTCTTTGTTCTTCGCCCATTCACTGCCATGACGTAGTCGCCCGCGGCCACATGTGCTGCGCCAGCAGGTGATTCCTCATCCACTCGCTCGACCAACAGTCCGTACGGGGTCTCTAGAATGTTCCATCCCAACTCGGCAGTCAGATCTGGCCGACTCACTGGCAACATCTTCAACTCGAACAGCACCGGGTCCATCGGGTTCTCGATCTTGTCGCCCATTCTAGAAATACAGTCTAGAAACTGCGCCCAGGCGTCACCCCTAAATGGAAGCACTGACCTCATACGGACGAAGCAAGTCCGTCACAGTCGACCGATCTACTCAGCGCCTGACCCACGTCTGATTGGCGGCGTAGGTAGTAGACACACTACTTGCCGCAGTGTAAACGTAATGCCTATGCATCCATTGATAGAATTAAAATCCGCAGTGGCGCGTCTATCGCCAAGCCCAAGCTAATTTTGCAGCTCTCAAATCGATTGATCACTAGCAGATTGGATTGGGGTGGATTAGCAAATTTTTGACTTCGATCGAATATAAAAATGAGTCGAAAAATTTGGGAAGCGATTAAGTAGACGCGAAGAATGTACCTATCGATACTGTGCTTCATAGAATATGCAGCACCACCCAGTACAGAAGTGCCCTTAGGAGATAAGATTCCGATTTCCTCCAAGGCAAACACATTCAAGAAAGAAGAAAAAACTCAAATCCTTCAAACACGGTGATAAAATGATATTGTACTAGGCATGGACTATGCTCTCTGGCCTATTGGTGCACTGGTTCAGGGAACCGGTCGCTCTCCCCAGAACCGGAAACGCAAATTGCAACGTAGTCTCGATGACCGCATCCTTGGGTTATCTATGGCGGTATCGCACCCTGGGTCGACAGCTCGGTATTACCATCTGGTTAGTACGGAAACTTTATTTTCGTTTGGCCTGATTTTCCTGAAATATCAATCTTTGGCCTGTGCGGCTAGGTTTTCCGAGTTGTTTTCGACAGCGGTTCCGGCGTCGTTGCGACAAATGGATGCGTTCGTCTCTGTTTTGCGTACGCCTGGGACGCCGCCCGTTTTCAGCCCATTTTTGCGTTTGAACGACACGGTACGTCGCGCCCGATGAGTATCCCCCCAGAACCGCCTGCTCCTCTATCCAAGTCGTCGACTGATGGTTCGTCGCGGGAGGAAGGTGAGGTGTCCGATGCGGAGCGAAGCAAACGCGATAGGAAACGCCGTCAACGATCACGGGCCACGTACGATCAACCGGGTGGACTTCGGAAACCTCCGCCAGGTGGTGGTGCATCTGCGTTTGGTTCGGGGTCCAGTTCGTCACGTTTCGATCCACGACCTTCTACTCAGCGACTCGTCAATCGTCGTCTCAGGCGTCGCGGAAGGGATCTGGACGTCATTCCAGGTCTCACCGCCCTGCGTTGGCCACTGTCCCTGAAGAGGACTTGGATACAGTGGATTTATCCTGCAACAGCGGGGCCCGAGGTGCCGGTTCGGGTCAGGGACAGGGTGTTCATGCAGCCCCATCTCATTCTCCGATCAGTGCTATTCGCGCAAGTGGGTGCGTGATCCCTGCTGATCTGGCATAGTCGAACGAATTGGCGGGCATTGCTTGAGATGAAGAACCTGCCTGCCAGCCGGTTGCGACAGAGGATTCATTGGATACTGGTGTTTCGCATGGTGATGACATTTCAGGGCCGGCGAGTGGACCATTTTCCGCTCCCGCCGTCATGGTGCCACGGGCGTCTGAACCATCTGCTTCGGGCACTCTTCAGGGTGCGTTTATCAGTGGACAATTTTCGAAGTGAAGCAGGGACGAGTTTTTATCGATTCCAGTTCCCTGCCTATCTTTGACTTCGCCAACGTCTTTTGCTGACCTGAACGGCGTTCCCTTTGGGTTCCCGGCAGTCTTACCTCCACGGTGTAGCAATTCGTTCTTGGTTCCTATCTGCCCACCACGGGATCTTACCAAGTATGTGAACGAAATGAGGTTCGAGTGTCCTGCAGTGGTCGTATTCCACCATGCAGCTGATGGCCGTCTGCAAAGTGTAGTGTATAAGCCGTTGTTTTATTTACCCCGGTACCCTGGGCAGTACCAGACTATTTTCGATATTGCTGGTCTTCCACTGGATACGCCTTAGGCTGTCATGGATTGGCCATCACGAAACATGTGCTTGGAGCCGGCAGTGTGCCCATCGATTGGCACAAGTGGAACGTAGTCAACCTCTCGGGTTGATGTTTCACCAGTCTTCGACTACTAGAGGTCAGAAACTATAGCTTTATGCGGAGCGCTTAAGCTCCCCGCGGCACCACCTGCGCGCCCCAAGGATTCGTCCGACGGGAGTCAGACGCCTAGGCTCAGGAGGCGACACCCGGCAGGACCCAGTAGATGCTGGGCGCGTGTTACATTTGGCTCGTTCGACCACTGGGTGAGCAGTGACGCTGGTTTTCGATTTCAGCTCTCTCGTGCTATGTGGCTTACGCGGTTGGTGACTTTGTCTCCGCATCAGCTGACGATGTATTTTCCAGATGCGACGAAGGTTGGTGTCCCCTGAAGCAACGACGCCTCGCTGGCTTTATTGGAGCTGAAGGGTTCGGGTCGCCCTGGTCGCGATGCAACATCGCATGCGTCCTCGTTACCCTTCAGTCTCGTCGTTGGCTAGTGGACGTCTGGTGACCTACTGTAAGTGGATGGGGTTGTCCCCAGTCCGGCTCGGGTGGGCTTAGTCGAATATGGTTTAGTCCTGTGCTCACTTGTGTCATTAGTGAGGCCAGGCCGGTGGGTTCGTCTGAGTTTGGGAGACTAACCCCCAATTCGGTTTCCGTCTATTGCTGGACCTTCTCTCATTGGTTCATCTGATCCCTGCTTCCTTAGCCTGACTGACCCAGGCCATTCTCCGGAATCCCTTGTTTGAAGGTGCCTCGCTTTTCACGGGATCACGCTTCTTTAAAGGACGGAGGAATGTAATAGGCATGGACTATGCATGTACTATGCTCTCTGGCCTATCGGGGCACTGGTTCAGGAAACTGGTCCCTCTCCCCTAACGATAAGTCAGGGCCAACACGAGAGCGAGAGCGAGAGCCAGAGCGAGATCGAGGTCTAGTGTCTGGTTTGGTTGCAGGCATCGGTAGAGAGCCAATCCAGAGTTCCTTCTATCGACTTGCTCTGTGAGCACTCTGGGCTCAGGGCCGTCAGAACCCCTTTGACGGCCGGCACTTGCGGCTGCTCCCCGAATTGTGAGTCTACACGGCCTCATTGGTGTGGGATAGTAAAACGTGTCGAGAAGTGTCCGCGGACTGCGTGGGTTGCTTCCTTCCTGTGGTTTGAGCCATCCTCTGCTGAGCCCTAGTCCTATCCCAGGGCGAGCAAAGGATTTCGATTTCTACCACATTTCTCAGACACTCTACCCCCTATAACCTAATGGCCTCTTCGACCATCTCTAGGAATCGAGCAACCTCCGCACCCAGATATAGGGAAAAATCGACTTTGTTGAAATGCTGGGGCCATGCTGTAAGATTGGGAACTGAAAATCTGACTGTCCAGTGATAAAAGAGGACTCTGATGTTTCTTAAACTGCCATACAGTAGCTCACGATCAGACCGATTTGGACAAGAAAACTTCTCGAGTGCGCATACTTAATGCGATGCGAGTGTGTAAAACATAAACATGGACATGAATTCAACGTGCCCTGTCAGTTGGTCAGATACAGCACCACAAGTTTTTTCAACTACCTACATGCACTCATGAGCACTTGACCAACTTACTGTATGTTTGCTACAGGGTTTGGTTGGTATGGCTTTTGTGCAATTTCTTATCTCATCCAATCCAATCCAATCTGATCTGGTTGTGAGTCATCGTCTTTTGTTCACGGCAGTGTCTTTTCATCCGATGGTTTCTTTCATTGGGCCTCAATGTCTAAAGCACTGTACATAAGTTTCCAAACCGAAAAAGTTACGAAAGCAGGTTGTTATTTCGGAAATTTAAACTTCTTTTCCCACAAGTCTACCTAAATTGAAGGTCATAGGAATGTAATCGATCAAGCATAATTTCGACATTGAGCAGTTCTTTTCTGTTGCGACTACGTGCGCCTCGGAGGGCAGTGACCGAAATCAACATTCTATGACCAACAAACTTTATCGAATCCTTTAAAAAAGTGGAATGATACTGGACATGCTAATCGTCGATTCTGTTCGCAAGAAATCTACGAGTATGCGCAATAAGGCGTGTGGCCCAATGGCCCATACTTTCCTTGCTTAGTGGAATAGATGTCGGGAAGCGGGTCACGTTTCAAGGCATAATAGTGGCTGCCACAAAGGACGAAATTTGTAAAGTGTACTGGAGTACAAGTCGTAAATCATGAATGGATGATCCTCAGTCCAGGCCTTTTCCTTTTCGATTCAAAAGGCAGTGCCCCTACCTGGCAAAGTGGGAGAGACAAGTCGTCGCCTGAGGAAATTCATGCCGCTTCGCTACTAGCTATGGTCTGCCTTACGCCTACTAACTAGTAGATCTGCTTTCCCCATTTGCGTCAAAGCCCCAGAGCAGGTCCTATGATCAGTTTGCTGAGCGAACGCGCGCACCATAAATTGTCGGCCAGAGTGCAACTGCGTGATGGTACTGTCTGTCATTTGTCGCGTTTTAGAAGTTTTCTTGGTAACAAACTTACACGTGCGACCAATGAGCGCCGTCTGTGCAACTATTGTACCTTGTAGTTATTGCGGTGTTTTATAGAAAGAGTGGTCGTGTTGAGAAAGGCTCCCTAAATCGCAAAACGGACGCCCCGATTCAAAAAGTACTCACACCAGTCCAGTCCGTCTTCCACAGCCCGCCTCCGCCTTCTTCCGGCAAAGATTGCTAAAGAAAGGATAGTCAAGTTGTACGGTACTGGTTTGTCAGTTCATTTTATTCAGTCTCTCGCTCTCATTTCACAAACGGTGTTTCACACAAAAGGATTGTTTGGTCTCTTCGCCTTGCCTATGCCGTGACTACATTGGCTGTAGTCAGTTTGAGAGAATAATTCACGAAGTACACGCACGAGCGGCAGTCTCTCACTGTCCACTCGGTTCTGACTGGTAAGGATTTAAAACGGCCTAGCAAGATATCTCTGATCAAGGACTGACGCATTCGACGGCTTCGAACATTGTGTTTGGAGATGCCTTGTTGCCAGTAAGTAGAGTAAGGGTGACTGTAAATATCTTTTGGGATAATGAAGAGATGCCTGTTCCAACTTTCACTGTGTAGTCGTATGTCGGGGCCATATGTAGTCATAGCCGTAATTTTGGCCGTGCAGTGATACCCGCAGTAGTGTAGTTGTAGTCATAACTGGTATCCCTGAAGCCTGGTAAAACTTATCACTGGCACTTTTACGGAGACTACGATCCCACCCAGGGGGCAATTTCCTCAATTACACTAATTACGCATGTTCTAAAGTCGCCGTAACCTGAATTCGGTCTCTGGCACATTGGGGGAAGACACTTATGTCTACTTCGACTCAAAACAGCTGCTCCTCATAAATACAGTATATTGGCGAAGAAAGTTTAGCCACGTTCTCGCCGGTTTCACTGAAGCATACGATACGAGTAGGCACTATGTACGTACACATTCATGGGCGTAAGATGAATAGAGCGGGACGCATCCTGTAGTCCAGAAAATATAGTGTGCGATGCTGTATATTCTTGTTAATCCCTCAACATTCTCACGGGCTACCGATAAGGCTAGTACTATATACTGTAGTCTGGCGAGAGCTTGAGACGAATTAAGAGGATCTGAGTAGAGATCCAGGCATTCGATCACTGATGATATTTGAAAATCGCCCCTTTTGTTTCTTTGCCTTGCCTGAAATGCAGATAGACCACAGAAGGAGGGTTTGAAAAAGGTGAAGACAGCTGGCCAAATGGCATGAGTCCCTCAAACAATATGACATAAGCTTCTGCACTGCGCTATGGCCGCAGGTTATATCAAATTATAAGTTCTACCTTTCCTGGGAAAACCCTTGCCATGATGGCGTGCTGTGGTGCAGTCGCACTGCGCGTGACGTCAAGCGCAGGGCCTCGTTTTTGTTTTCTCCTTCTATTAATCTATCTCTCCAGTTACGCAAGCAAGGAAATTTTGAAAAATGATCTGGGACTGTGCAGTGCAGGACAAAATGATAACTATCGCCACCAAGATAATACACTGCACAGTATATCGTTCTGTTTTAGGCGAAAAATTTCTTGGGATTTTCTCCAACGTCGGTTAAGTGCGCTATGCGGTCGCTACAGTGGTTTCGTGGCCGATCACCCGTATCCATTCATAATTATCCCGATTCTCCTTTCCGCCGCCTTATCAGTTGGATGGTTTTACAAGCAAGACGTGACCAGTGCCACCTACATGTTCACGCCCATTGACGCCAGATCAAAATCAGAACAGAAACAGATCTTAGATGCTTTCCCATTCAGAGACGGTCTCTACGTTCCTGGGCGCAGTGTAGTGCTAAGTAAGGAATGCCAAGTGGTGGTCGTGGCCAAAGATGGAGGCAGCATATTGCGACACAAGCAGAGCGACGCCACAGTAAGCTTCCTTGCTCAGCTCAGAAATAAATCGACAGAACAGCTTGTTTTAGGTGCGTCTAAATGAATTCATAACAAAAGATATTATGGTCCAGGACGATGGTCGTAATTACACTTATGAGAACCTGTGTCTGACTGGCCGGACAGGATGTTATACGAATACTCAGATTTCACTCATTCCTGCGCTTCTCCGCAGTGGAAACGCTTACTTGAACATGAGCTATCCAACTGCCACTTACAATGACCAGAAACACTATTTGGCTTCTACCATAGGAGGCGTGACATTAGATCCGATTAGCCGACAGATAATTGACGCCAAGGCATGGCTTTTAATCTATCAACTGAAAAGTTTTACTCCAGAGGAAAACAGAGTGTCCAGTTTGTGGGAGCTGGAATTTGAAGATCAATTATTGTCCAAGTACCACGACCCAGCTATATCTTTTTCGATCTTACATTCGAAAAGCCTGGATCGCGAACTGGCTCGGAATGGAGCGGCCCTGGCTCCGAGATTCATTATTATGTTTGGTTTGCTAGTAGCTTTTGCTCTCTTGTGTACATTTACTTTCATCTGGCGCCCGCTGTCGAATGATGGCAAAGCAAATCGCCTACCGTGGCGAATAGATTGGGTTCAGAGTAGGCCATTTGTGGCCCTAGCTGGAGTCGTGGGTGCTGGTATGGGAGTGGCGTCGGCTGTTGGCCTTCTATGCTTTATCGGCTTACCGTACGGTGCATTGGTCAAGGTCATGCCTTTCTTGATTATTGGTAAGTGGTTTCTATGCTTCATGTGCTGGGCGAGACACCTACAGTATGTCTGATCGTGAGAGTATACACGGGCAAAAATCGCCAGAATTTTACTTATCGCTTTTGGCCAACTCGCAGGAAAAGTGGTCAAATAGTATCAGTTGGGGCTCATGGGTCGTGCCCCCCTGGAGCAGCTGATTAGGCGCCTCTGAGAGGATCGAAACACGACATTCTGGCATCGTGTGCTATCAGTTATACCGCAGAGTCTTCACAGTGTGCCTGGGGCGGGATGTAGGCATTTAGCGAGGGGCCTCTTTAGGGCACTGTAACACACACTTCCGAACACCTTTAGCCACGCTTATGGGTAGACACAAAAGAACGTAACGATGGCTGGTTTTTCAGCTGTTCGATTGGACAACACGTTTCTTATGATTGGTGCGTTGGAGATCACGAAACGTACTCTATCACCGAAGGAGCGCATCGTTCATGCCATGATCGATGCAGCAGTGTCGATAACGATCACTGTGTTGACTGACGTTCTCTCATTTGCGTGTGGTGTATTCACGGACTTTCCGTCGGTGCAGATCTTTTCCATTTACACAAGTGTTGCCATCGTGGTCACATTTATCTATCAGCTAACATTCTTGCTCGGAATTCTGGTGCTCAGCGCTCGAGCTGAAGAGCAAGGTCGTCACGCTCTGTTGCCTTGCATCAAAGCGCAGTCAGTGGATGAAGCTGGTAAGTCATGGGGCATACCATAGTAAGCTGGGAGATACCTACCAGGCAAAGGCAGACCCGCCGGAGGGTGTCGAAGCCGTTGTCCCACAGTTGCTGATAGACCTACTTTGTAGGACCATCTTTACCATTTCTTATTTCCCGCTTTCTACTGTGTGCATGTCAGAACTTACAGTACTGTGCATGCACAAGGAGTGTTGTAGCGAGGTCTACAGGCAAACGTAGGGCCTGTGCATTACGTACAGTATGTTCGATCTGCACTGAACGAACTCAACATTGCCTTAATCTTTTAAGAATCAGAATCTCATTGCATTCATTTATTCTGCCTGGGCAGCGTTAGCAATGGCGTCCCTGTCCATCACACGCCTCCCCCAGCAAATTATAATCAGAAAACCTCAGAAACTCGCGAGAACACCTTGCCATTGCCTGAGTATGGAAAATGGAACACAGGAAACAATAATGTAGACACTGCCCAAAGCACAGTCGATACATCGACAGCAACCAGCCACATCTCTTCTGCTGGAACAGGCTCGTTCCATGAGGCTGATGCCGATCAGTCATTCCTGCATCGATGGATTCGAGACGTCTACACCCCTTTCCTACTCAAGCCAGAAGTTAAGGCTGGTGTTTTACTATTATTATTATTATTTTGGGCCTCATCAATTTACGGGTGCTCACAAGTGAGACAAGGCTTGGAGCCAGCCAAGTTACTCGTGGATGATTCTTATGCAGTCAAACATTATCGACATTTAGAGACCTATTTCTGGGATTATGGCATGCAAATGCAATTAGCTTTCTTTAATCCAGGCAACATTACGAATCCAAAAGTACAACAAAAGATCATGGAAATCGTGAAAGAATTTGCCAACAGTCCACATGCTATTGGAATTGAAGGCGTGGACTTCTGGTTGATTGCCTTCGAACAATATCTGCGGAAAACGGAAAACAGAGCACTAAACTCGTTGACAGAGTCTGAGTTTTACGATAAATTGGACTACTTCCTGTCTATCACTGAATATTCCAGTTTTCTGGTCGATTTAGCTCCACCAAGAAAGATAACTGAAAATTCCACTCTGATCACTGATTCAGCCAAAACGCCGATCACTGCTTTCCGACTCATGATCGGAATGCGGGACTTCAGCGAAGCACTTGAACAACAAGAAGCGGCTGACCAATTCAGAAAATTGGCTGATTCCTATCCTGAATTCAAACTGGTGACATACAACATCCTGTTCCCTTTCGTAGACCAGTACGAGCAGATTCTTCCAAACGTCTTACAGGTACGTTGTCCGCAGAGATAATGAACAGACATACAGGCCGATAAGGACGAACTAAATCATAAGTCTGACGCAATGGATTATTTCGAAGGATTGCGTGGGCGCACTTGATAGAGGCTAAAGCCCGAAGTATACTTCGATGCGATGCGTCAAATAGCGTGCGATGCGACACTTTTGGGTCAAATGACAATGTAAAAAAGTGCCTAGAAACGTCGCATCGCAAGCTTATTTGACGCATCGCATCGAACTATACTTCCAGCTTAACCGTTATGCATTACGGGGGTCTGTTTTGTAAAATTTTGTAGTTTTGGTCCCACAGGATGTTCTCACAATCAGAAGGAGGGCTTATACGGGTGGGTCCTAAAGTTGGTGTGCGGAGCAGACTCATTGTCAGTTAGGCGCAGTTATATAACTTCATGCGTGCTGAATGCTGTTTTTACGCCCAAATAGATCAAGTCCAAAACCGGATCTAAAAGCGATTGCACTTGCTGTGATTCCACTCAATCTTCTTGAGTAATGGTATCGCTTAGGCTGTGAATGCAGCGTCATGTTATGCCTAGCGAGATGAGACGGATGTGTTAGGTGAAGCCACGCCTAGGTTTATAGTCTAAAAGGAACTCGAAGGCGTGCTGCGATGTAAGCACGGTATAGGAAACCTGTAACTGAGAGGATGGGCTAGTTCATACAGTAATCAGAATCCGTGTCAATTGCCTTTTGTACACAGCTAAAAACTCACTATGCAGTCAGTTGTGCAGCATCATCAAAAAACACCCAAGAAGAATATACCCGTATGTCAGAAGAAGGTGGTATGAAGGAGAATAATCAAGCCGTTTCCAGGAAATCTACTCCAGCGTTGCCTTCATGATCGCAATCGCTCTCTTATTCATTCCTCACCCAGCCTGTGCTGTCTGGGTTACTTTAGCCATTGCCTCGATCGATTTGGGCATAATCGGTTACATGACTCTGTGGGGTCTAAACATGGACACTATTTCTATGGTCACCATCATTATGAGCATTGGTTTCTCGGTCGATTTTACTGCGCACATCGCTTATGCGTATGTGGCTAACATACATGAGCAACCCGACGACAGAATTAGAAGCGCATTGGGCTCATTGGCGTGGCCAGTTCTTCAAGGCGGCATCTCGACTCTGATCGGCGTCATTGTACTGGCTGACTTGAATTCATACATGGTGGTATCATTTTTCAAAACCGTATTTCTAGTCATCGTATTCGGTTTATTGCATGCGCTTGTCTTCTTGCCAGTGCTTTTAAGCGTGTCCACGGAGCCAATATTCTTGCGATTGTTCCGACGAAAAGTTACGCCAGCTGGAGAAGTGGAAGAGAACGCGGTCACAAAACCCAAATCACATTCGTCGACGGGTGCATTAAAGCGACTCATGCAGTTACTTTGTTCTGGCATCTCCAACCTTAAAAAACCTACCAGCGAAGAGAAGACCAAGACTGGTGGGTCTAAAAGGACAGAGTCACCAGTTGACAGAAACCAGCAGCGCATGAATGCCAGTCATAGTGACTTGATCAGTCCAAGATCGAATTCTCCGTCAACTGTACCATCCGACAGTGACTGTACTGGAGGCGGCAATAAGGGAAAGTACTCAAGAGAAAGAAATGATGAGATCCTGGACGCTGCCTCGACCTTGCCATCAGAATCGACGCCATGATGAAGATAGGCATCGCATTTGAAAATGCGCATGCTGTACATAGATATCTTGTGCTGTGCTTTACTGTAGAAGCGTATAGTATCTACAGTGTTGATCTCCGAATCGGAGGACTAACCGGGAAAACCGGGGATAACAACGTCAGCACGGATTAAGAAAAGATCCCCCCTAATCAGTCACACCACCACACCACAATATCCCACCCAACATCCGAGTGTTCTCATACAAGTCCGAGTATATCCACAGGCAAGGCAAACATAACAGCCTTTCACACACATCACACAAGCACACGAGAGACTACCAAAAAGAAGTTTTGACTGATCATCTTTAATCACATTTTCATCCTTCATTTTCCCATGGCCTTCTGTGCTCACTCCGATTCGCCCGAGCCTGTTGACCCGTCACTGGCGTCGCCTGCCAAGTTGCTAGTCTAAGCAAGACAAGATTTACGCAGTGGGGGACTGGTCTTGGTTTCGAGTAACTGTTGTCAGCTTACCTACAATATCATGCTCATTACGAAGCACAGCACGACCCTTACCGGCGTCGATATGTCGCTGACTTTAACATTTGCTACAGCTGCGTTTGGTGCATTCTTCTTCTTTCGGACGATCTTGCACACGCCGCCTTCGCATACGATGTCCTCTTGTCCTCCCGAGGCGCCACCATCAACGTTCTGGAAACAACGATAGCTTCCTGCTGATTTGACCCCACCTGCACCAACCTTAGCGCCTCACCTGCGATGCACCCGCCCTGGAATTCTGTTCCGGTGGCTGTTGCTCGGGGGGCCTGTCCACCTCTTCCACTTCTACCTTTGGCTTGGTTTTATCCGAGCCCGCGTTGCTTTCTTGCATTACGAAGGCTTGGCGACTCGGCTTCGGCGCAGTACTGATGCCACCACGTCGTTTCAGGCTTCCGTCGGCGGCCATCAGAATTCGGAAACGCAGCCGCACATAAGGAGACACATGCACGATCGGGAGGTCAGCTGATGAGTGACCACAGCGTGATTGAAGACACGGGACAATGTAATGTGGTACGTAATGTGCTCGCGATATTCCCCGTCTTCTCATGTTCATGTTTTATTCGTAGCCAAACGCATAAAGCGCACTCAGGGACTGCAAAACAAGGCGAAAATTACAATAGATAAAAAAGAAAGAGAAATGCTTGTAGTCAAGAAAGAAGGACGTCTAAAAAATTACTGAAACGTAAACTCAGATTAAGCGGAACGAAATCAAGATAACGAATCCAAGGCAATATTGGGGGCCAGCTCATTCCATAAAAAAATGCAAGAGAATCTCCCATCCGTCTCCCATGAGTCCGGCGACTCGATCTCTTACATGACACTGTGTTTCTTGCTATTTCTACATTTCATTTGATTATCACAGCAGGTTTATTGTTGGGTCAGCAGAAGTAGTCGGCTCCGACCATCCATCCAACCAAGCCCTGCAATATCGACACCAGAGTGGCATGTCTGATAATGTGCCAAACTTCTTTCGTCAAGTGAAGGCTCTCGAAAGGCTGATGACCTACTTTACACTCCAGGAAACCAAACCCAGCTTCCTCTCCACATTCGCTCATTCGTCTGCTGTCCAGTCTCGCGGTCGAGTGGCCAGTTGCAGCTGTCCGACAATGGGTTGCTGCTGCTCGAGTGAAACCGAAAAATCAACCACCATCAACCCCAAAACTGGAAAGACAATAAAATCCAAAGAGAAGACGAACAGCCCGCGATCCCCGAGGAAGACAACCTCAAAAGCGGAAGATGGTGTGGGTGAGTGAACATGAGGTTTCTTACTGGGCTTAGCTGGGTCCAGTGAGAAGGGTATCTATTGTTGCAGTGAAATTCATTGTTCTCTGGGACTACAAAGCCGGTTCGAGTTCCGAATTGAGCCTGAAAAAAGGCGACACGGTGCAACTAGTAGAAGACCATGGCGAGGTGTAAGTTCGATCAAAAAGTCCATCTCCCAAACCTCTCCGATGAAATTTGTTCAGGGGACCCGAGTGGGTGTTTGTTTCGAAGGCTGGCAAGGGAACGGGCTACGTGCCGCGGGCGTGGTTGGCTGAAGTCGGCTCTCTGGAAACGAACGAGTAAGCACTTTGTCGACCTGACTAAATCTGAGCTCGCTGACGTCTTCTTTCAGTTGGTTCTTTCTTGAAGTGAGGCTACCGATGGCTGAGAGGATGCTGCAAGGCACGCCACAAGGCACATTCATGATTCGAGGTCGAAAACTCTACGGGGGTAAGCAGTGACTTGTACGCAGGAACCTTCTGAGCCAGCCTCTCCTCTTGCAATCAGAAATGACGTACGCCATCTCGATCAAGTCCAAAAGCAAAGTCATGCATTATCGCTTGAAGGAGGAAATAAACGGCACTTTTTGTGTGCAGAAACACACATTCCCCTCGATTCCAGAGATGATCGCCTTCTTCAAGAGTGAGTGGTTATTGTTAGCAAATGCAATACTTTTTCGAAGCTCTTTGCAGAAAATCAGGGAAACCTATGCTGCAAGTTGACGAAGCCCTTCCCCAAAATGGAGCCCGATCGAATCGTGTTGCCGGCGGACGTGCAGAAGAACTGGAGAGAGATTTCGCGGGACCAAATCGCGATCGGCGGAGAACTTGGGAGAGGCAACTTCGGGGTCGTGAGGAAAGGTAAGTCGCCTGTGAATTTTGTCTATGAGCGTCAAGGAGGGCCTTCTTGCAGGCGTATGGAAGCCGACGGGGACGATCGCGATGGATGTGGCGGTGAAAGGTAGAGTTGATAATCCAATTTCGGACTCGCTAAGCTGGCTTTTCAGAGCTGACGAAGGGGAGCACGCATGCCCGAACGGAATTCCTGCAAGAAGCGGTGGTCATGAAGAACCTGTTGCACAGGCACCTGGTCAAATTGCACGGAATCGTGAGCGCGGACGAGCCCTATTGGATCGTGACCGAGTTCGTAAAAGACGGCTCGCTGAAGTCCTTCCTGAAGAGGAAGAAAGCGGAGGACGAACTGCTGCTGGAGCCGAAACTGGTCGAGCTGGCCACGCAAGTAAATGAGTGGAGGGGGGGCAGTTCATTGTTGATGGAGTGGTCGCTTTAAGATTGCCGACGGGATGAAGTACCTGGAGTCGAAGAAGATGGTGCACCGCGACTTGGCTGCGAGGAACGTGTTGGTGGACGCCAGACCAGGCGAGGTCAGCTACAAACCGAACATCACATGCAAGATCGCCGATTTTGGTATGGCCAAAATGATGAAGGGAGACGTGCTCAAAGAACGTAAGTCGAGTGCACCGCCTTTGCTCGGGTTAGAGAAACGTGTGCTTTAAGGGAAAGCGATGGACTTGGCGGTCAAGTGGTCGGCGCCTGAAGTGCTGCTCGATCTGAGATTTTCATGTGGGTGACGATCCGTAGTGCGGATGCTTCTTTGTTTAATGCAGCTCGAAATTTTTCAGCCGCATCCGACGTCTGGTCGTACGGGGTCCTGTTGCACGAACTTTTCACCCACGGCGAGGAGCCTTACAAAGGTGAGTGAAAATTCTTCACCCTTTTCGGGCGTCAGATTTGCGCCTCATTTAGGAATGACGGCCAAAGAAGTGCGGGAAGAATTGACAAAAACGATGAGCTTTGGCTTGAAACGCGACAGGCGCGTTCCCGAAAAAGTGTACGAGTTGATGTGCCATTGCTGCGACACCACAGCATCTAGCCGTCCCAGCTTCTTGATAATCTTCGAAAGCCTCGACAACTACTACGCCGACCTGGGCGGCGAGGATCCGTACGTTCGAGTTCTGCAGGGCATCTTGTAGCACGTAAAACCCTCCTCCGGTCTCGCCTGTGTGACTCGTTTTTGCTCTGATGATGCCAACTGTGTTGTGTAAGATCGTAGAATAAAAATCCGTGTCAATGGCACTGTTTACCCGAGACTCCGCTGCTCGTTTAATTGTCCGCTCCAAAAAATCTCGAAAATAGAATGCCTTCTTCCGTCAAAAACCAGAGCAAATAAGCTTCAGTTGATGCAGAGGCGCTTGCTAGCTGCTGTTTTGGGAATTGGAACCTTTCCCGGGTGCTAAGAACGCGCAGTCACAAATATACTGCCTGTGGTACTGTACCAGTGCATATAATTATGCATTATGCACAGTACAGTTTACTGTGAAGAAACGTCATGAGGAAAATATTATTCAAATATTCAAACTATTTAGGGGCAACGATGTTGACGGAACCTTGTACCGAGGTGATTCATGTCTGCGCAGAATGACCCACGCGCTCTACAGTACTCGTATCTGTACCTGTTTTTCAGGGAAAAATTGACGTGTATCGATGTCGGTCTTAGCTAATTGGTAACTTGTAGCTGGCGGGATCGTCAGGACATGAAATTACCGACTTGAAACTGCTTCCGCTGCGCAAAAAATCCGAGAGAAAGAGGATCTACATCTTAGCTTCTTTGATTTTTAGCGACAACAACGAGTTGTGGGCGATGCACAGAAGAAGATCTACTGCAGTCTTTTTCACCTGACAGCAGTGGCCAGCAAGTGCGCCAAATGCGAGTCCTCCGCCGCTGCAGAGCAGCTAGTGGGGAACCAGGTGGCCGTGGTGCTCCAACTGCTTCATCTGCTACAGCCGCCGCCGTCGCCTGAGCAACAACGACATTGAGCTCAATTGTCATTGACAAGCTCATTGAACTGCAAAGCGCCAATATCATCTAATGTACTGCCTATCAAAAGACCAGGGACAAGTTCGAAATGAATCAGTTGGGCTTGCGACCAAAAATCGAAGTCTGGTGATGAGATGAAGGGGATTTACGAGAGCCCCCGCGCGCGTGCCCTGATTATTTGCTTTCGGGTGAATGTGGAAGGATGCGAGCGAGCATTATGAGTTGTGCTTTGGTCAAGCGTCTTTTGCTCGACCCTGGGTTTTGTCTTCCTTGGTTCACAGACAGTCAGAGGTCCAAAAATCACACGCAAAAGGTCGCTAGCTAGCATCCCTCAAGGATAAATGCTCTGTGAACTGGCCGCCCTGCCATGCGATAGAGGGCCGACCCAGGCCCTCTATCGCTGTGCCTGGCCGCCTGGTATCGATTGCTAGTCCAGCCAGACCAACATCTTATTTTTAAATTTGAAACTTTTCTCTAATGCTTGTACATCCTTGACTCCTCCACAGTTTTACCATCGTGATTGTTGGGCTGCTCTAGTGGACTTCTCAAATGAATATACTTCACAGCTGCCATTAAGGGATAAGAGATTGCGCACAGGTCATGCGACAAATTCTTTGAGGATCTGGGGGAGAATGCAGAGAGAGGAGTTGGGAAAACGAACCAAGCTGCTTATAGGTTGGGAGGGGGCTCGTGAGGGGATAGTGTTTGAGCGAACAGAGAAGAAAGAGACAACTTGGAAGAGCGGCTGGACCATGGCCGCATCAAAGATGAGTCGAATCGTGAGCTTGAAATCTGCGTCACCTGTGACCATCCTTGTACCTTAAATCCTCACTTTTTGTACAGGGCAATGTGATTTCGAAGGAGTTCGGTCAGGAAGAGCTACAGTACTGAATGTAAGTAGGGGGGATGCAAATCAGAGAGATGCTGCAGGATTTCAGTAAGTCTGGCGTGTGCGTTCCTATAAAAAGTTTTTTTATTACTCCACACCACCATGTTGACCATTATGAATTTTTGTTAGTGATCAGCAATAAAAATTATAAGGGCAAAGTTATACAAAGTTAAAAGATGTCTTAAAGTGGGTGCGCAAAATGCACTTATCTCATGACGTAGGTACCACATCTCGCATAGCAGTTTATCCCAAGTGATATAAGCGAGGGCTATAGGATTCAAAATGGTCCGACTAGGGGCTTGGGGACATATAAGTGTGGGGTCACATTAGAGCATTTACGGTACCTTGGCAATAGGGCAGATTCCTTCCTGTCTTCTTGAGCAGGGTCGTCTACAAAGAGCTATAACGTTGGCTGGTTCTTCCATCCTATCTTTAGCGATTTCACGCAATGACGATCGAAATTAGCGGCTTTTTTGGTAAGAATACATGACCGAAATGTCGATCATTGCTGACGGCATCAACCCGTGGTCCATGGCTGCCCATTGCCAAACACGCCAATCATTTGGGTGTGGAGCGCACGATTTAGGTTTCAATGAATTGTCGCATTAATACGGATGGATGGTTGCGAATACGAGGTCGGGCTGAGGGTTCATGATCGCGTAACGTCCATGGCTGAAACATTGTTGGCTGTGGGTTAGGAAAGGGTGTGGAGGGTAGTAGTATCGTTGGCCTCTTCCTTTCCTATCCGAATGTGTTTTCCAGTCCGGTGCCAGTAATCGCCTATCTAACCTACTCTACATATTCTCATTCGCGCTCTAAAAGTACCGCTCCATGTGGAATGTGGGACAGCAAGACGCGTTGGCGGTTGTAAAAGGGTCGGGCCTAGTTCACTGTGACGAGGCTTTTACGCTCACTGTGGCTCCACCCGTTTTTGGATTACGTTTTTCTGGTGTCTCCTAGGTTAAGTGACCACTTGTAATGGCCACTCCATTTTATCTGCTGTCGGGCTTTTCAATTGTTCGCGCTACTTTTTCTGTTAAGACTCCTTAGAGAAACGTTGCAGTCGACCTCGACGGCAATGGCCAAGGGTATTACTCAGAGGTTTAGGAGCTGCGAAATTAGGCCATTCTACTTCCTTCGAATGGGCCGACCGGCAATAACATTGTAATTTTAGGGTCAAGTGATCTTAAAATTTCCACTTCGGCCATGTCCCGATTGGCCGACGCAATGTCCTGAATTTAGGTCCGGTAGGTGGACAGAGAAAGTTGGTTCGGGAAAGGGGTGTTGGGCGAATCAGGTGTATCAAATCAGGTTTCGGTCAGGTAGGAAAGTCGATCTTGAAGCGATATGTGCTTGTCCATGGAAGATTGACAGCTCAGTTCTCTTGGAGCCTGAAGTGTAACGGAAGTTAGACGTGTGCAGACTTCTTTATGGTCATGCTCATTTTGGAAATGCGGGGGTGCCATTTTGGTTTGGTCTAATCGCAATGCGAGGTCTTCGATTAGTTTGCAATGACTGTCGACAGGTGCACCTCGAAAAGATGGCATGGGGTGAACAGGTAATCTATGAGCAAATGTTTGGCGTAATGGCCTTCTTATTTCAGAAGCGGCTGCGTCTATGAGTCCTCGTATTCTGACTTTTGTGGGCGATTGTGTGTGAAGAATTATTCTTAAGCCTGCTATGCACCGTCACCTAGATTGACGCCACAGGCCGTCCACGGACGCGTGTCCAGCAGCGGCACGAGATAATATTAACGCCTATGTGTAGTGCGCATATGGCCCGGCATACCAATGAATACGCCATTCATTCAACTAGGTCATTCTTGACAAATGATGCGTTGTGTTGCTGACGCAAAGAATGTCTCCTGCTCCTGACTTCCCCACTCCCACTTACCAATTCACGAGTTGACCACGCCGACTAACCAGTAGCTTTGTATTTGGATGGTCTCTGTGTGGTTTTGGTAGTCACGGGGCTGAGGGATCGGTCAGGAGGCAAAGCATGCCCCCGCCATGCAGGGAAGGCTACCTACTCAAAATACATGCGAATCATTTTTGTCTTCTGACCGTAACTAGTTGCCTTTCCGCCACCGCCCATTCCGTCCTTCTCTATGCCCGTTTTTCTTTCAGTGTTACATGTTTTGTGACCGATTTTTTCACGGGCTCAAAAATTTCGACCATGCACACGTGATCAAAAGTTGGTTTGTCGATCCGTAACTGGAACGGCCGTTACACTGATATGCTCGCATTGGTGACGCAGAACAGGTCGTTACTAGGCTGCTGACGTCGGGAGAACTAAGCGTAAGTATCCGTATCTTGCGGCCTGTCTACGAATTTGGGCACTTTGATGACGACGAATTAGATATGACAGCGGTCGAGATGTGGAACATTTGGAACGTGGTTATCAGCGTTACTCGCATTGTATAGTTGTGACAACTGATTTTGTTTTCGGCCACCCTCAAGCCACTCCGAAGGGCAGGAGATATGCGCTGCTTTGGGTAAGAGACAGCACTGCGCTTTTGTCGGGTCAGGACAAAAAGGATTCAGGATTTGTGCTATCGTAGGCTAGTTCACAGCTATGATCTCTTAGCCATCTGCTGAGGTCTGCCCTCTCTTACAAGATCATGTTAAATTCATGTGCGAGTGAGCTCAGGCCAGGTCCTCATGACGCCTGTTTCTACTGCAATGCTAACCTTCTGCCTAAGTCCCCAAGCTGATCTATTTTACGGTTCGTTTCTTCAGGCACCACCTGCGTTGGGATTTTCTCGAACGACGCCTTAGTCGTCTGTGCTGTCGATACGGGTACATGGTTTCCATGCATCCGTACCCATTCATTATAATACCTTTACTTCTGACAAGCGCCCTGTCCATCGGCTGGTGGTTTCGCCGGGTCAGCGGTGATGCCGTTTACTTATACACACCTCAAGGAGCCCAGTCGAAAATTGATCAGGAAGCTATCCAAGACACGTTTCCATCCGGAAATGGAGCTTACGTGCCCGGTCGCATGGTCGTACCGAATCGCGAGAGCTCAGTCATCGCTAGGTCCAAAGACGGAGGTAACATTTTGCGAATACAGCACAGCGAAGCCGTTATTCGATTGAATCAATTCATTATCGATCGTATCGAATTAAGAGACGATTCAGGCAATTACACGTATCGAAACTTGTGTCTAAAATCGGGCCACAACTGCCATAATAATCCTCAAGTCTATATTATTCCTCAAATGTATCAGAACCCAAGTCACAACGCCAACCTGTCCTACCCGACCGCCGTCTACGATCGTCGTCGACGTTACTACCTCGGCTCGTCGCTGGGTGGTGTTAAAATCAATCCGGATACAGGGCAGATTCTAGAAGCCGCGGCTTGGCTCATGACTTTCCAATTACGATTTCAAAGTGAACACGACAATCGATTATCGGGTTTATGGGAGCTGGAATTCGAAAAGCAGCTACTCGCCTACCGAGACCCATTCATCGACGTCAGCTTTGCACATTCGCAGACTCTGAATCGGGAATTGGCACGCAATGCCAAGGATTTATATCCAAGGTTCGCCTTAATGTTCATGCTGCTAATCCTATTTGCCATTTTGTGCACGATCACCTGCGTCTGGCCATCAAAATCTGACGACAAAGAAACAGCGAGAAAATGGCCAGTTATCGATTGGGTGCTTAGCAGACCTAATTTGGCTTTCCTGGGTGTTATCGGTGCTGGCATGGGTGTCATGTCAGCTATCGGGGCATTGAGTTATTTGGGGACACCTTATCCGGATATCGTGACGGTCATGCCTTTTTTGATCATAGGTAAGGAGTGCAGTGCTTCGGGTCTAGATTACGCAGTATTGTGGAAAGCCGAGGGTGTGGGGTCGGGTCACAATTCAGAGGTAGTCTAGAATGACTACCATCTCGTGTTGTTGACTTTTTAGCCGTCCGTCTGGACAATACTTTTCTCATGATCGCAGCCCTGGACAATACCAAGCGTACTCTGCCAGTCGAGGAACGTATCGCCGAAGCAATGTCCGAGTCAGCAGTATCGATCACCATTACCGTGCTGACCGATGTCCTTTCGTTCGCCTGCGGTGTCCTAACAGACTTCGTTGCCGTGCAACTATTTTGCGTGTACACCACAGTAGCAGTGCTGATAACATTTGCGTATCAGCTGTCCTTCTTGCTGGGGTTCCTCGTTCTATATGCCAGATGGGAGGATCAGGGCAGGCACGCCCTGGCGCCTTGCGTCAAGACCGCGCCGAGTGACGAGTCCAGTAAGTCTTTGAACAGATGGACTTGAAAGGAATGTTAGCTCATACCATTATCATCTCTCCAGGCAATCGCTCGATATGTGTCAAACTATTTTGTGTCGGTTCGAGGCCTAGCAATAAATCACTCAAGAAACCAGGCCAACAGAACCAACCCTCAAGGAATGGCCATGTCATGAACGGTTCGGCGCGGGTGGCTCCATTATCCATCGACTTGGCATCATCGGAAAAACAACATTGCCATGTGCGTCGACAGTTCTCCGACTACACTGAATACGCTCAAATGGAGCACGAAGAAGGATCAGTCATATCACGATGGTTCCGTAATGTCTACGGGCCGTTCCTTATGAACAAGTACACTCAAATCGGAGTGGTTTTTCTCTTACTCCTTTTCTGGACCACCTCGCTATACGGATGTTACAACCTGCGGCAGGGTCTGGAACCGATCAAACTCTTAGTTGACGACTCATATGCCATAGCGCACTTCAAAAATTTGGAGCTGTTTTGGGACTATGGGAGCCAAATGCAAGTCATATTAATGAATCCTGGCGACTTGACTGATGCGTCTCGACGGAAGGCGATCATAGAGGCCACCTTAGACTTCGCCAGTCAGTCGCACGCTATTGGCATGGAAGGGGTCGAGTTCTGGATGACATCTATGGAAGAGCACGTGCTGTCGAACGAACGAAGAGTCCTCGACGACTTATCACCTTACGAATTCTATACTAAACTCGACCAGTTCTTGTCGCAGACTGACAACTTTCGATATCGATTAGATATTGTCTCTGCGAATCGAACTTCCTTTTATGGAAGTTCGAATACTAGTTGGATAACAAATGTGGCTAATCCGATTTCGGCTTTCCGATTTATGCTCGGCATAAAAGGATTCAGGACAGCCTTGGAGCAGAGAGAAGCGTGTGCTCAGTTTCGAAAGGTGGCAGCCAAGTACACGGACTTTGATGTGCGCGTGTTCCACGTCATGTTCTTATTCGTGGATCAGTACGAGGAGATACTTCCAAATGTGTGGCAGGTAGGGAGGTGGTGCTGGGTAGGCAAAGGGAGGTTTGTGGTATTGATCTGGTATCATTTCAGGAAATCGGTAGCGGTATGGCCTGCATGATCGCCATTGCCCTCTTCCTGATTCCACACCCAGTGTGTTCAATCTGGGTGACTGTGGCCATTGCGTCCATCGATGTCGGCGTCATTGGATATATGACACTGTGGGGATTGAATATGGACACCATATCCATGATCACCATCATTATGAGTATCGGATTCTCGGTCGACTTCTCGGCCCATATTGCTTACGCCTATGTGGTCAATATAAAGGAGGAACCTGTGGAACGCGTGTGCCGGGCCTTAGGCACTTTAGGCTGGCCGGTCTTACAGGGTGGGATCGCCACTCTGTTGGGCGTAGTGGTATTGGCGGACCTGGATTCTTACATGGTAGTCTCATTCTTCAAGACTGTTTTTCTAGTCATCATATTCGGCCTGATGCACGCTCTGATATTCCTTCCCGTCATGCTTAATGGATTGACACCGACTTCTTGCCCGTCCTGGGCTATGAAGCTGAGGAAAACTATCCGATCATACGTTCTCAAACCTAGTGATAAGAACGGGCAAGTAAAGTCCGAAGCGGGAGGGTCCACAGGAAAAGACACTTGTAACGGTCATGTGCGGACTGAGGTCCAACCCGTACCCGTTCCGACGAGCGAGAAGAAAGACAACCTCAAATGTCATCTGCAAAATGGTGCCTGCGCGGATGGAGCTACCAGGGCCATCTCAAATGACGGCCGATTAGACAGGACTCGTAAGGAAACTGGGAAGCTGGCTCTCGCGAACGGCATTTGTGAAGCCGTGAAAAGGACAGAGCACAAAGCTAGGTCCGACTCTATCACCTATTATCGTACATCGTCACCTGACTGCGACAGCGAAGTGCACGAACAGAAGAGGACACGCAACGTGACCACTGTGAGTATCGGCGACGAGATGAATAGAGCAAGCGAGACTCAGGTACACGCGGGTGTTGTACGTGTCAAGTTATAGGCTTGGAATATGTGTGGTGTCAGTTACCACTTGCTCGAGTATGCATTTCCGTGTGTGAATTTGCTCTGTGACCTTTGCTCTTATTCTGTGACCAAAAATATGACCGGATCATCTTGAGTCCAGTACATCGTTTCGAGCGCCCGACTTGGAAATAGTAGACTTTTCACGCTGGGTCGAGCTCACAGGGAAATCCACCTGCTTGCTTAAGTCCTACCATCTATCAATAACTGTATCGCGAACTGATCGTCCTTGAAACATACAGTTACTCGTATCAGGTAAACGCGATACAGGAGACCAACGCAGACATCTTAATTGCTCGACTCGTCTCATCACCGTTTCCGATCCCTTCGTTCGCAACTCATTTGCTCGGATTACTGACCGTAGATTGCCCCCGTATGTTTGACTGCGATGACTTTTTTGGGTCAGGCGTTGTTACAGACATTACCGGCGCTGCCTTCCCCTCCAGACGGGCCTTCCAGAAGCATGTCAGGCAGTGAGGCCGATTGTCGATCGGGAAGAAATGACCGGTGGCCAACGAGCGGCTGCACATGCCACACTTGGCACACTCTTGGTGGTAGTCCTTGCCGCACAGGGTCAAGCACATCGCACCGTCCAACGCTTTCTTGCATTCTGAAACAATTATTCTCTGGTCTGAAGAGTAGCAAGATGGTTTGGGGAAACGCTACTTATTTGCTTAGAAAAAAAAGATTAGTCGTTACCAGCGCATTTGGGGGCCAATGTATACATATAGCAAGCACGACAATACTGCTTGTCCTTGACGTCGAAAAAATTCGACTGCAACGCACGATGGCACCTGTCGCATTTGAAGCAGTCGCAGTGGAGGAAACCGTTTTCGACTTGAATGGCTTTTAGACCCAACGTTTCGTCGCACTTGATGCACTTGGCTCCTTTTGGGATCTTCTTGCTCGACATTTCGATGAGGCAACTGGGTCGAGCGAATTGCGACTAGCACCAGCAGCAGAAGCAGAGCAGAAATTGCTGCCCCACGACCTCCTACAGTACGTCCCTCCTTACATTACTGTACATTGCCGACGGGAGTGGGGAGTCCCTGGGAGGATTAGTTGTTGATGGGCACCTGTGACGAACGGTCGCTTGAGGAGTGCGGTTCTTGGTGAGAGATCGAATCATGGCCGATAGTGGCGAGTCCGGCGGATTGGTCATGTTCATTGGTGACCAGAAGACGACCCCTTTCGTGCCCAGCCTGGCGGAACGATTGGCGCGAGTAAAGACCATGTACGGTCAAGTCACGAAAATGGTCGAAAGGATCCGGTGCGTAGCGCAGACTAACCCACTTTTTCGAGGGGAACGTTTGGTCGCATCGGCGTTGGGAATGACCAGCGATCGTATGCAATACGCCTCGGCATTGAAGGACGCGGCGAACGCTTGCTTCGACAATCTGCCGCCCTTGGCTCAACATATGGACGAAATGGCCGGCGCCATGCAAGCCATCGCCAACTACCAGGACGTGTATCTGCGTCAAGTGCAACTGTTTGCGTAAGTTATCTGATGGGGTATACTGAGAGAACGATCACATATGACTGATCTCGTTCCACTTTTCAGGGTAAACCCGTTGAAAGACTTCGTAACCAAGCACTATCCTAGAATCCTGGCCGAGTTCGTCGAGTTGGAGAAGCGACGCGACAAGTACGACATTGCTCGTTTGAAGAAAGGCTTGGACACGAATCAGGCACAGAACAACCTACTCGAACAGGCCAAGATCCTCGAATCGTCCCTCGATCAGGTAGCCGAGCATCAGCTGTCTTTCGCCAAATGCATGGACGTGGTGGCACGCGGCGAATGCGTACTCTTCAAAGAGACCAAGGGAGCCATCGACGCAGTCAAGGGCCCTGAAAGCAAGAAACGTTGGAAAGCAGCTTAGCCCAGATCATGATGACATGTGAGAGCAGTGATGCGCGTTCGCTTTGTTTTTGCGAGATGCTGCTATCTGTGATTGGTGGATGTGCGAGTGTCGTGTCAGAAAACGAAGTTTCTCACTGAAATTTGGGTCACGGGCTTACTCCTATCTCGACAGTGTATAGGTGTCTATTGTCGCACAATCATGTCTTGCATCTGGCAATGAGTCTCTAGCAGAGCAGAGTCTTGACGCGATTTGCGTTCGTAAACGGAAACATAAATGGATTCACAAGATTTCATCGATGGTTCGAAGCGTTATACGGCCCTGGAAAGAGTGGGCTAGCTTGCCAACCTTTTGATCACAACATGCCTTATGTCTGATGTTCTGTTTATTGATGCGAGATAAATGGGTCTTGATAACGGATGTCTCTTTATGGACCTTAGGTCTCGTAAAAATATGCGAAGAATAACAGTGATGTGTCACAGGTAAGTACAGAAAGAAACTAAATGGCTGACCATTCTGTAGATTTGAAGGGTCAGCCTTGGTTGATTGAAACAGGCGAATAAGAGCCAACGTACAGGACACCAACACAAAGAATCCAATTTATCTACAGCATTATTCCTCAGCGGCAGTTATTAATTAATGCAGAGAACGAATGCAGATCATCTGACGTACTCTTTGTGCCCCAGCTCACAAGGCAAATGGTCTACGAAGCATCTTGTGTTTTCATAACAACATCCCCGATGACCCTTCTCTGCTGCCGCCCTTGCTCGTCGATCGGTCAACTTTCAAAGCCATCCGTGCAAGGTGCAGTCCATCGCAGCATGTCTTCGAACACATCGCTCCGTGTTGGTGTTATTTACGACCCAATAATGGCCACAGATTGCGCCTTGGACGCCAGATGTCACAGCCGAGGCGGTGCCATCGACGCCACACTGATCGTCTGCCAGTACCTGAATGCTAGCTGCGAGTTTTCGTGGGCTTCGGATCGAAATGACTATGGCCGATTTGTGAATGGAAGTTGGACTGGTGTGATCGGCGATTTGGTGCAAGATCGATTCGACACGGCTATTCCTTTCGTTTTTCCCACTTTCGAACGATTTCAAGTTATCGATTTCAGTGCAGCCTATTTCGTTGTGGATCAACTGTTCATCACTCGCATGCCGCCTCAGAATCGACTTCCCGGTTTAGATTTTAGTTTCATCTTTGCTTTTCATTGGCTCGTTTGGACTTGCTTCATTTTTTGCTGTCTCACTCTGGCGTACATAATAAGCGTTGCAGAAGCTGCCACCTCTCCCTCAGAAACGGATCAGTCTTTTTATCGAGCAGGAGTATTCTTAAGGGCATATTTCAAAGCCTGGCGGTACCTCTCTGGTTACGGCGATCGATACATACCCTACGATCGATCAGGGTCCAACCTGCTATTCACTATTTGGGGTCTCGCGTCCGTTGTGTTGTCTGGCACTTTCACGGGAGCCATGTTCTATACCCGCATCGAGTCCCGTATCGATCTGCCCTTCACGGACATGTCCACTTTCGCCCTTTGTGTACAGGCCGATCACTGCCGTTTCCTTATTAGCCCAAGGCAAGACTATCTTTTGAATCGATTGATCTCGTCCGAAAATGAGGACTCGAAAATGCTGAACCGAGCATTCTCCCAGTCTCCGCCTCTCATAGTCCAAAACGAAGACGATCTGTGGAAGAAGATACTCAACGACACCAGCGTATATTGGACCACGATCGACGTGCAAACGTTTTTCTACTCCTCCACAGACTACAATGCATTCTGCACTTACTACACAGTCGAAGCTCCGTTTCGAGATTTGGCCGCTTTCCCACTCCCCAAAAATTCACCGTTTCGACGTCGTTTGGACGCGGCAGCTCGCTTATTCCGCGACAACAGTCTGGCCACTGCCCTGACCAACAGATACCAGCGTACATCGGACAAATGCCAGCAATCTAAATCCTCGACCACAGGCGACGCGGTGCCGCTCTACTCGGTTCGTAGCTTCTTTATCCTCTACGCATCAGGAATCGCATTGGCATCTCTCGTCTTTCTCGTCGAGTGGTTGAAGATGATGAAAGAAAGAAGACTTCAACGAGCAAGCAGACTTGTCAGAATGCTGCAATTCAAAGTCGAGGAAATCAAGGATGATTAAATCCCAAATGGCCTATCCTGACGAGATGTTAGCAGTATCTGCAACAGGGTAGTAGAAGTCACCTGGTAGAGCGGTAGGCTTCAGGCACTGGATGTTAGATATATCCTCTATAATTCATCATACATAATCGATTAGTGCATAATCACAATAAAAGCCCCATATTATCAATCAAAATAAGGCACAACGACCATCCACCCGAAAGTTTGACAGAAGCAGAATGTAAGCCACGCAGTTAGCGAGCGACAAAGATCCACTATGACAAATTTCATCCAAATAATATCATTTCTGTACAATCATTGTCCGCATCACTTACACTTGTAATAAGTGAATCCACCGCAGGAAGCCGTGACGATAATAAATAGAACCAAACCCGCGAAGCCCACTAAGGCAACGGTGATCTTGGCATTCTTCAAGCACATTGCTCGCTCCAACTGATGACTTCGTGTGCGGAACGAGACTGCCTAAAACAAATCAAAACGTAAACATCGGTGATCGACTTTTGATTTGGCATACTGTACGTTCCCATTGACAAACAGTAACGAGACCCCGACTGAAAGATTACGATAACGTTAGGTCGGGATCGGGATTTCTTACATTTTTCTCATTTTCGTATGAGCCTATTTTCCTCAACAAAGCACACTTTTTTGAAACTTCTCTTTCCGATTATCAATAATTACATACGTATATATAACCAGAAATCGATCAATAAAAACGCAGTATCAATACACGCCCAAGCATGGATAAGCCATGCCCGCCTTGCTTCCACCTCTAGGATTGCCCAAAGAGCTGCTACAGGCTGTGATAAACAGACAATATCTTTCAGCATAGCGTGCTTTTGCCCTATTGTTTATGCAGAATCCTGATGCCTAAACAAGGGGTCGGAATTTCTGACCTATAGTTACTACTGCGAGAAACTAGGGGTCATCTTTTTGACAAAATCTTACCCCAGCCTCCAAATTTTCGCTTCGGTCGATCAGTAACTCCAACTTTTCGCCTCGTTGCTGTATGCTGTCTGAAATCAAAAATATTCAAGTCTGAATCATTTATTAGGAAAGTCATAATTTCAACAAACCAATATTTCGGACCATGATCGATTTCAAGTCTTCCACTTGGTTTTGCATGCGAGTAATTCTGTTTTCATCGGCGGAAAACGCTTTCTGAATAAAAAAAACTGGTCGCTCACTGTTTCAAGACAATATCGCATAAACTTACCATTTCGGCGGCCAGCACCATTGAGAAGTCGCTGTTCATAGCATAAGGCAACGCAGTCTGAGCTCGACGTCCGTATGTTGTCTGAAATCTTCGCTTGATTTCGTTCAAAAAGCCAAAAGCTTTGGAACGCTCAAAGTCCTGCAAGCAAGAAACAGCGTAAAAAGGCGATTAGCAATCTTAAAAACAAGTGCCATCCATACATACATCTTCGGATATGCATAAATAAATCAAGCCATCCTCACATATGTAATGGAATAGATACCTAAAAAGAAACTTTCGTAGGCGCAGTAGACAACGGAGTAAGCAGCTCTGACTTTGAACACAGTAGCGTACAAACGATCCCGCCTAATAGGCTGCTAAGGGGACAATTTGAGTGCGTAGTAGCGCTAATTCTATATAATTCATGACTTTCACTGGGCCAAATTTTCGAATTGGTTCCTAACTTTAAACAGCACTTGATTAACTGCCCTCCATACCAAAAGTTTTTCTAGATAGGAAAGGATGCCTAAATCACATGATAAAACTGTACGTACGGCAAAAGCTGCTTCCCGAGGTAAAGGCTCTTTATTGCTTATGTAATGTAGACTATTCGAGGATAAATCAAAATTAATCAATTTCGGGGGATTTTTCAGCAGGCCTACTATGGATAGGCTACCTTGAGCAAATCGAAGAACACTAGTATGACCGTGGCTTCCTGTTGTTACCTAAACGAGTGCTTGTCACGATGCTCTCTTTTAAAAAGCCATCAAGATTTTCATACGTACCTAGAGTGCGAATATGTCAACTTGGAATTCTCCTTGACATCGATTTTTGACAAAATCTGTTCAGTAACTTCCACGAAATTGCCAGGGCACGATGCGTGCTTGGCCAAAATGACTGTACCTCGTGCGACGACCGAATACAGCAAAGGCATATTTCGAAAATGCCCTTTCGGCAACAAACAAGCTAGGAAATAGCAATTTTACAAGAAAAGCACGGGAACTTGCCAATGAATCAGGCTTGTGTAGGACACAAGACAAGAAACACGAGTGAACGAACGCGGGGAAAGCGATTACAGTATCCACGATTAGAGCGCACACAATTGCATAAATTACCGTCTATAACATTTGGCGCCGATTTTAAATTTCCGAACGCGATCGCGCGCACCATTAAAGTTTATCGTTGGTGTACACTGGAGGCGGGTGCGCCCCTACAAAATTATGTATATATGTACTTCATCCACGAGCAAAGCATGAAAACGTCTCAGCAAACAACGGCTTATCTTCGCTCATAAAATGTTTACCTACTTGAGCACACAGGGCATATCTCATTCAAACACAACAATCGAATCAATTACGGAACAAAAAAAACATGATAGTGATTTGTTCCCTGCCTATCGCATTCAAAAATCGATCACTGCCTCCCTCTCCCCAATTTACCATTAAAATCACCCCATTCACAGAGAAACAAAACCGGAAACATCTCATTTCAACGGTAAAGACCACCTCATCTGCTTCCAGGCTTCAATGTTCCACGCACGCAAAATTCTGTATGACGTTTCCGATAATGTGACTTCACCTTGGCTGCTAAATTTTCCGTTTTCTCCAGTTCCTTGATCAATTCTTTCAAAAATTCCTCTGCCACGACCATCTTGCCATACACAGAAGCCATAGGCAAAGCCACCAAAAATTCTATCATCGCGCAAATGATCAGAGCGCGATCTTTTCCATCAACCGCAAACAAAACACTGTCGCTCGATATCGTATTGAACACAATCGATCGGAACGAGCTTAAAACGGCGTCCAACTGGTGAAGAATAACCCGTTGATAAAACAAGGCAGCAGTCGAGATCAGTATTATATCCGCGATCAATTTGTTCACACCTCCCCTGGCCACCGAGTCATCTGCACTAATCGAGCACCAATCGATTACAGAAGTCAACGACGATTCTGCAAACTGAGCAATCAATTTATCACCGCAATACGGGGCCAACATGACCAATTTGCTGACACAACGCGAGAATTCGGCGGGCAGACAAATACCGCACTCATTGAGATCAACTTCCAACGAAATACTCGCTGCGTTAGCCAACTGCTCTCGGATCAACAAGTCAAACGCCGGTTGCTCGATCGGCGTCCATTCGTCCACAAATTGTTTCAATAAACGCTCTGCTTTCGCTTTTGATGACGACTTCGACAACAATAAAGCAAAAATCGCTCGCATAATTGGCGCAGTTTCACCTCGACCCTGCACTACTATCTTCTTGAATGCCGATGGCCATACCATAGCCAATGTGATGAAAACGTCCAGGACGGCTTGATCAGTTTGTTGACTTTCCTGAGTACCATCTTCTCGACGGACAGAAACCAGCAAAACTTCTTCAGCGTCAGCCACCTTGGCTTTGCAGAGACGGCTTCGACACAAGTAGAACGCCCAACGACATAAAGCTTCGCGTTTGACACCATTTATCTCTTGGCCCGCAGTCGGTGCTAACTGCAATTTGATTTGAGACAGAATAATGGCAGGCACATCCTTCCAATCGTCGCCATTCGAAACCAATGCGTTCAACAAATCAACCAATTTTCTGTCATTTACGGGCAGCACTTGCGTTTCGACCGTTGATTTCGTCGATTGAGCACGACTTGACGCAACCGACTGTAAGCCTTTCAGCTGAGTCGACACCCACGGCACAGCGCTGTGTCGCTTGATCGCTTCGATAAAGCAATAAGCAACAGTTTCTGACGGCTGCTTTGGCTTCTTCATCCACTTTTCCAAGGCGCTGACGTGCGACGTTCCTGCACCCCACAACATGGCTTCCAAAATAGCCGTGTAGGCACGATTATCCTTGAACACTTTCGTAAATCGTTGACGCTCCGTTTCTGCTGCAGCAGCCGTCCGATATTCAGTTCCACTTACGCTCCCTGATTTCTTCTTCGTTCCAGGTAAAACGGCAGTGACAGGCGCTTTAGCAGGCGGTGGTTTGACTCGCGGTTGACGACCTCGTTTTCGAACGGTGACCTCTGACACGGACGATGGCGGCGGCACATCGGTATTTGTGTCATTTTGAAATGTATCGCTCTCAGCATTTCTAATCGATATTGTTGTCGTCTCCGAAACCAAAATGTAGCTGCCAACTGCCGTTACTCCCAAACTGAGCCCTGCGTCTGTCTTCTCAGCGCCTGCGATCTCGTCGTTTGTAATCGTTCCGACTGCTGGCGGAGTAGTAATGGCTGCCCGTTCTTGACTATCTGGAACTGAAGCGTGTTCCATTGACTGGTCGTGGATTTGTTCTTCCTCGTGAATAACTAGATTTCCTTCACACACCATCCCGTCTTGGTCGCTCATGACTAAACTGTCCTCTTCATACACTGGTGAGAATGCCGAAGCAGACGCTACACTAGTCTCTTTTTCGCAATGCTCCAACGACGTCGCTTGTATCTCTAACGTAGGCATGTTCAATTCGCCATTAGATTCGTTCAAGTCAATCGCAACTGTCCGATTTGGTTTGGGAATCGAAGAGAGATCATTTTCGCCACCTTCATTATGAACGTGTTCCACCAACAAACCAGCATTATTGCCTTCTTCATCTGGGTTGTTAACGGCCACTTCTGGAGCCGCCTCGGTTGTGACATCATTGGCCGCCAAATCGCCGCTATTCGTCTCAATAGCAGGAGTAGTCTGCGCGCCACTGATCGTACGAATTCCGTCGCTCCCGTCACCCACCGTAGCTGCAGGTTCTGCCTCAATAACTTGACCAGCGCTTTTCTCGTTTTCACGCTGCCTTTTGATTGTACTTTCCTCTTTTGCGCTGATGTCACCATTTTCAGCATGTAATACTTGCTCGCCAGGGGAGGACACAGCGGCATTGTCGTGAGCAGTAAAATGTATCAACTGATCGTTCCGTAGCTAAAAAGTAACAACCAATTTCAAATGGATACCTTGTTTTAAGACCCACGAATGAGCCATGCAGCCACTTACGTCAGGTATTGGTGATAATGGCGGTCCGCTCACGACGTCCTTCAGAGCGGTCAAAACAAGACAGAGAGCTTCTTCAGCTGTGATCTCATCGCATGATGGATGCGGCCGTTTTTTGGGTAAATTAGAAGATACAATGGAAGATCTAGCCGCACCTTTGCCACCGACTCCGATTACCGGAGAAAAATTTCCAGGTCGACGTGAATTTTGACAAAACAGTATTTTGTTATTTCTCGAATAAGTGCCTTCGGCTTCTTCGCGTTCTTTCCGTTCCAAAACAGCCATTGCTTTCGTCCAAGGCCTTTCATTTAAAGCTATCGCAGGCGGCGTTGGAGTTATGGGTGAATGCGGCCGTTCTTGGGACACTATAGGATATCCTATTTCGGCACTGGCGTGTACATATTCGGCTTCCAGTTCAGCCGCAATCTGAGACGAAGAAATATCGTCACCGCTTAGTTCGTTTTGTGGGCACGACGGATCGGAGTTAGTTTGCCCCATGAGGCGACGGCGATATCCACGTCCTTGTCCTAAAAGGATCAAAGATCATACAAGATGCCTGGACAAATGGTCGCGGCTCCAAAACGAACAACTTACCTGCACCATTCGCTAACTTCCGCTGCCTGGCGACTTTTTCTTTCAAACTTTTTAATTCTTCTTTTATCGATTGATACTTAGTCTCAAAATGCACAGCCTTATCTCTCCACTTCTTTGTTTCCGTTTTCGCATCAGATTGCAATTGAGAGATCTGTAAATGCAAGGATTCAGCCTTCTCCTTGTAATCGTTGACGAATGCTTCCAGCTGTATTTTGGCTGCCTTATGACTCTAAAAAAAGAACAATTTTAAAAAAGCGAAACGCAAGTAATTTTATGTGCCCTACCTCCGCTTCACACTGAAATTTACTACGCTCGCGCACTTCGGTCAATAGTTGATTCTTGACGTCATCCAATTCTTTCTTGATCGGATCTACACTGTTCAACGTATCGAACAAGCGTTGTTGATACTCTCGCACTTGCTTCTCCGCAGATGTTAACCGAGAATTCAAACGACTGACCTCCTGAAATCAAATCAAATCAGTTTTTCACGTTTAAAAACCTGTATACATAATTTTTTAACCTATAAGGGGAAAACATACGGAAGAGTACTTGCGCATCAATCACCGAGGTCTATACTGACATCGGCAAGATGCTAGGTACTGGGAAAAGTACCTAGTATGTACATATGCGCCTGCCTGATCTGAAGAAAGGAAAATAAAATCTTACCGTCATATAATTGTTCGTCGAAACAACCTGACGATTGGTCTCGACAAGTAACTGTTCATACTTTTGCCTCCAAAATATAGTTCCTTGACACTCTCCGCCACCATTGCTACACGCTGGCAAAATTGGTGCGCTGTACAAGTCAGGACCTTGAGCTTCGACGTCGTTATTACTGTAGGACGCTGGATTAAGATAGAAATCTGACGGTCCATTGCCGTAATTCTGGATCAATACATTCGATATTTCGAGTCCGTTACCTTCCAAATCGACGTCTTGTTCGTTCCAATCATCCATGTTTTTACAACCCAATCGCGACGCTGTCTCCTGGAAAAGACGAATCAAAACGATGTTCGACGATTAGTGAACTCGAAAATTAAAACGGTAACACGAAATTTTTGACCCCTGAACTCGAAAAAAACATTATTTCCCACTTTTTCTGAGATATAGTTTTTCGGTTTGGAGGACCTAAAGTATGTGCGAAACCTTGGCCACACAGCGTAGAGCCTTGGTGCATCTAGGGAATACCATAAGTGACAAAATCAAGTTTCGGGTAAACTTGAAATTGTTTCGAGCAACTTTAATTTTTCGCGTAAACTTGATTTATTTTCAAGAAACTTGATTCCTTTTTCAACAAACTTGCTTAAATTTCGAAAAAACTTGATTACGTTTTCCAACATCTTGATTTAGCTCAAATTTAGAGGGGGGGCAAAATTCAAAAAATCCAATCTCAAAAAAATTCAACTTACAATCTTGAAAAGATTCAAGTTTATCTTGAAAAAAATCAAGATGAATCTTGATTACCAAATTAATGATCTTGATTTCAATCAAGTTGGTCAAAGTGAACCCACAAACCAACTTGAAAAAATCAAGATCCATCTTGATTAAATTCAAGTTGGAAAATATCCGAAACTCACTTTTACCATCCGTTCTACTTTTATGATGAATTGCCAATTTGTCTGCAAGCACCCGCCACTTCAAATATTATGGATCGAGCCACAGCGAAAAAGATTTAGGTACTTTTTGGCAATTACTCATTCGGTGTAGATACTTCATATTTTTAGAACTTATTGGCGATTTTTACCGATCTCGAACCGTAACCAAAGAAAACGTGCTTTCTGTTGCCTTATCATTTGATCTCTATTAGTCATAGTTCGTATTTTTTGGACAAATCGTCGGTATTGCGAGTCCACCGCGGAACGACAAAGAGTGCTTCTTCTGCATGCATAATTTTGGGTTTCACGAAGCATCAAGTATAATGTCGAGACGTCGTGACGCGGAAATCCGAGGGCGGTCAGTTTAAGAGAGAGAGGTAAGCAAGGTGTATTTCGGCTGGGTGCAAGAGTGAATTAGCTCCTCCCCTCAGTAGTGTTGGAATCTAAAACAGAATGAAGACAGACTCTCAATGAATGAGGTTCTTGCCAGCGTGCGTTTTGAAAAAGTAATACTCGTGATCCTGCATCGAATAATGATCTATATGGCCGCTCTGATGCATACAGACACCTGCTGAAAGTTCATGTTTTAGGCTGGAATGATTTCAGGAGGAAGCGAGAGGAATTCGGCACGAAGACCAAAGACGAGCTCAAGAGAGACGCTGAGGGAAAGGATGGGGAGGAAGCCGTGCGAGGGCTGGCCGAAAATCGGTCATTGCTGGCAGCAGCGATAGCAAAGTAAGTCCAAAGGGCCCCTTCCCCTTACGGCGAGAATGAGTTTTAGGTGCCTGAGAAGGTGTTCTTTTCAAAGGCGGGCGCATTCACTCCTCCAAAGTTGGTTCGAACTGGTGTGCTCGTGGAACGAGCTTGTGGAACAACGGTGCTGGTGAGTACTTGGCATGGAAAAATCGATGCAAATATAAAGCGAAAGAGGTTTTCGCCTTTCTAGCGCTTTATGCAGCTGCCATTGAATGTTGATGTGATAAAACAAACGGCTCGGGAAATATTTTCTGAAAAGTACAATTGCTCGTTGGAAGCAGGAGGAGAAAGATTTTGCATTTCGGCCACTGGAATCGAGCTTGATGAAACGTCATTTAGTTCGTTCCGAAGAGTGTATTATTATAATCGTTATGTAAGTTTCAGGTTCAGTATCTAACTTATGTCAGCTGCGTGCTTTACGCTGTGTTTCAATGTTTTAGTTTGACACATTGATCGACACTGGCGCTGAGGCAATAAGACGAGAGCATCGGCTACCGCTTAAAAGTGATGAGGACTTGGTAAGCGAATCAGATCTGAACTAACCGCACTTAACAAGCTGATAGAATTTCTCGTTTTAAGGATGACATTAAGATACCTGAAGACCATGTTTCTACCAGCAATAGTAGTCCTAGTTCAGTATCGGAAAGAACGCAGCGTTGGAATCTCGCCTCAGGTGCTGCAAATGATTCAGCTCAAGCCTTAGGTATGCCAAATTCAGCGCCAAATTTTGGACACTCAAACAGCGGTGAGATTGGAATCCAAGGTTCTCGGCAAGGGCGAAGTGCCAGTGTCGGCGGCACCATTCCCACGTTGGGAGAAGGATCGAACAGCGTCAGGTCTAGACAAGAAACAAAGCACCACATCGTCACACTTGCCAATAATTACGGGCGAGGATTAAAGTGGAGAGGTGAGCTGACTTTGAAAAAGTAGTTCGTGAATACGAGTCGTCATAGCTTTTAGAATGGTCTGTACTCGGACGGAAAAGCCATGGTAGCGTACGCAGATATGTACGGATTGTCGATGGATATCGTCAAGCTGATCGTCAAGTTCTATGGGAATTTGAGTTGGACCGCGTGCGACACAAGCGAGTGGATTGAAACCCGTAAGTGTAGGGCCCACTGACACAAACTGGCTAGTGGTAGGCAACTTCTTTTGCTTTAGATATGGAAAATGGTCAGTTGCGCCTTGACGTTCTCCAAGATATGCTTGACCGATCACCGGACGATATCTATGGTCGGCAGACTGATCGTTTTATTACCGTTGATCGTTCAGTGCCAAAGAATACGATGCCAAATCAGTTGTGACATTTGTTCGAGGGTAGCGATACGAACAATATGCATTTGTTAAAGTTGCTGCGCCAGAACGTTTCAGTCATTTTTATTGGGGAAGCCGGCGCCGGACCATCACTACGGGATGCGTACATCATATTGTTACAAACTCACTTATTGGCTAAACATTTCGAAGGTGAGATAGCAGCGTCACTCCAAACTTATGATATGGGTTTGGGGTTACGGGTGGGAGAGATTGCCCAGCGGGTACGTACAGTTGCTTGGTAATGTCAGCTCTAGCATGTGAATTTTTATTTATTTTAGGAGCGATGGATCATCTAATCCCGAAAAAAGGCTACGACTTGGGTCCAGACATGTGGCGAATGATTGGGAGAGTAATGGGCCATATTATCTGTCAAGGCAAAGCTGCTTTGTTCGGCGTTTCTGATGTCTTCAAGAGTTTGCTTGCCGGTGTTACACCCGAAAATGTGCTAATAACACCAGCAGATGCCCCGGATGGCGGCTTGCAATGCGCCTTGAATAAGGTAAGTTTAAATGACGTAATCTATATTTTTAGCGTTAGGTGATAGAATACATTTCAGTTGGCAGCTCAATATGCAGTCTTGAGTTTTGCGCGTCGGACCGATATTTCCTCCCACCTGAACAGTTTATGAGCCTGATTTTTGTGTCACTGTAGGTGCTGGAAAGTGGTAACTCGGCTGCAGCAACTGTGGACGAGCTCAAATCTATTTCTAAAGCGATTACGAATTTAGAGTTCGAGGAGAACATACGAAACGTGAGAGTCGGTCAAATTTATTTGCGGCTGCCTCAAATCGGCAAAGAACGGGATGTCGTCACATCTATGATGTACGGATCTGTGATTGGAAGCCGATACCAACACTTCAAGGCAATCAGTAAGTATCAGAGATAGCTAGCTTTTGCTTGGAAGTTCTTACACATTGTAGATACTCTGCTCTGCTTTTCAGTAGCTGGATTGAACCAAGTCTGCGGTTTGGACAAGTTTTTGGAGCTTTGCAACCGACCATGAGCTCCAAATTGCGGTCACCACATAATCAAAAAATGAAGTACTTTCCATCGATTGCGCGAGCTCTTATCCGCGGAGAAGACATGATTTCGTGGTTTCAATACGACAGCACAGTCGAACTAGCGGGCGAGCTTGACGGGTTGAAGGAGCGCCTGAAGGCTGCAATTGAAAGTTTCGTCAGGTCTCTTCCGGATGGTAAGAGCAAACACTTTTATAAACTGAGGTGAGTGAGTTCGATTTCTCGTTTCTAGGGGAAACGGCCAAGCTGTAAAAAGAGCGCGACGTAGGAGAAGTGACGGCACGCGATTTTTGGTTGTTCCTGACTGGTTATCCGTATCGATCGGACCAAACAATGGTGACAATATGCATTTCGGACGAAGCTCCCACGTTCATTGTGCATGCGTGTTGGAAGACGTTGAATGTGAAAGCGCCCTTTGTGTGGTCCACCCCATTTGGCGGAATTGTGGTGCAAGCCGAGAGCTGGCCAGGGATCTCGATTAGCATTCTTAAGGGGTCTCTGCAGTCGTCTTCTCCTTTGGTTCACACTGGAAGAGTCCAGGAGTTGACTCCAGAGCAGGTACTTGGTGGGCATCTTTGGATCAAGTGCACCAGTGCGCGGCATACACGCCCACACCGTCCAACCAGGTAGGAAGTCACACTTGTAAGGTCAGCCCTCGTGCATAGTTTATGCAGTTCCATGCAGTCCATGCAGTCCACAACACCTCGTGCATAGTTTGTTATTTATACGAGGGACATTTATGCTCACACTTCGAGGAGCGGCCGCAAGTGTCGACCAGACTAGGGCTGACCAGTGGACGGCTCAAGCCACAGAAACAGTCCCGCGCAGTTCACGAAAATATCGTGTTTAGTTTACATCAAACGCACCACCAAGGGTACTCTGAATTCGGGGAGCGGCCGCACGTGTCGGCCAAAAGGGGCTCTGACGGACCTGAGACCGAAATGCTCACAAAGCAGTCAATACCAAGATCTCAAGACCAGTCTTCTAACCTGCCGTAATTACTGTCCAATGGCTGCAAACAACATTAAGTCGATCTGGAGTTCGCTCTCACAAAGCCAGACAAACAAAAGGCAGGCGGACGGCTCTCTAAGCAAGTGAATTGATAAGTGCAGATATCCACGCCTGCTACAGTTGCAGGCCGTCAAGCATTACATGAAGGGAGTGTAATCAATGCCCTTTTTATGTACCATCACCGCACCTGGCGACGAAACGGCACAGCTATGACCAAGACACCAGTCGACACTCTGTCGTGGATGCAGCGGAATAGTATCACGACTTGGTCAAAGTTGTAGCCGTGGAGGTGGACAGTCGCCGATGTCGTGTTGGGCACAAAACAGGTACAACTGTCTTTCTTCGCCCGAACACACAACGAACCAACCAGGGCCCGGTTGACATTAAGAAGCAATGTAGCATCAATATCTTCCAGCACGTAAGATGGTCATGAAGTGCGTGCCTCAGGGCGCCCGTGTGGGGGGGGGGGGGGGGGGGGGGGGGGGAAAATAAAAAGGTTTTTGTGTGGGGGGCGGGGAGGGGGGGGGGGGGGGGTGTGTCTGTCTGCCTGGGGAGGGGGGGGGGGAGAGAGAGAAAAATTGTGGGGGGGAAAAACTCCGCGCGCCCCGGAGGGGGGGGGGGGCCCCCCCCCCCCCCCGGGCGGGGGGGGGGGGGGGGGTGGGGGGGGGGGGGGGGGTGGGTTGGGGGGGGTCGGTGGGTCGGTCGATGCTGGGCCTCAGGTGGTCATTTTCAATCCAAGGCAATTCCCCGATCAAGGTTTCATCTGAAAACTCTACAAAGCATTGTCGCTACCGTGATGCAAGCTGCCAGCTGCAGCGCCTGTGATAAGCATGCTGTGCCAGTCATGCTCATTATGCGGATGAGTGTTATAAGAGGCAAATACCGGTGGTCATGCAGAACTTGCTACTGTACTTGTGGACATACTGTAAGCACACACGCGTTCTTCTCGTCATTGCCAGCTGATGACTGGAAGACAAGTGGGTCAGAGAACCCCATACGTCCTCTAGGGGTCAGCACGAAATGTGTCCTGTCATACGGCCTTCGAAAGGCCTGTCTCTCCGAATCCCTTTTTAGCTCTGGTTTCCTTATCGCGGGTCAAACGACACCCTACAGATAGGGGCTCGACTGGCAATTAGTCCTCCGCATGGAGCCAGCAGGTGGAAGCGTCAGCAGTCCGCATGATGATTCAGCCATGGGCCAGACTTGGTTGGCGTGGTGCAAAAGCCCTCTGGGTTACTCACGATTTGTGCAGCAATACAGTGCAGGCCTGCTGGACGCACGGACATGTAACCCATATCGCTTGACGAGTGTTCTTTCCCATCTAGTTTGAACCGCCTGGCCCAAGTTGCTCTTGCACACGTGTATACTTCCTCTCACGTCAGTCTCTCTTGAGTACGCACGTATATCATTCGGCCGACTACAGGCTGACTTGTGAACTGGCTTGCACACATGGCGATATACAGAAAACTATCAGCGAAATGATAACCTTCCAAATATGCGAGCACAGTTGGTGCCAGTATACCCGAGCATGCTGTGCTTAAAAGCTTTACTGCACTGTAGATGGGCCGACATGTCGACCGAGGAGAGGCTAGGCCTTGATTCAGGAAGAACGTCGTATTGATATGGGTGCTCTACTCACAGTCAGATTGCCGCGCAGCGTATGTGCTCGCTGCCGTGGTTCTGTATTTCCTCATTAACAGAAAGTGGGCTGTATTTCCCCTTGACTGGCCCCACTCAGTCCTTAGCTTGCTAGCCAAGGCACACTGGCATAGAGAGCCATCGTCTGTCTGTCGACCAGTCTTCAACTGGTAAAGTTGGTCTGCCCAGCCCTAGCTGTCTTCTCCTCATACTTGTAGTATGTAGAGGTGTCCGCGAGGTATTCCCAGCTATAACGGGAAGGGATATCACAGTACGCTCTGGCAGCACCTTCTGTATGTGCATAGGTGCTGTCGCGCCTGGGACTTAACTGCTCGAACTGATGCCAACAGGTCCTCTGATGCTGCTGGTCCATAACTGATGCCTGAATGGGGAATTACGAAGAAGTGTAATGAGACCGCCAACTGTCCGCCCGACTTGACGAGGGCAAAAGGTCAAATAGGGGCGAAGAACGGAGTGAGTGTTTTCGACTGGACCCACGCGTTCATAGGCAAAGTGGGACGGCTGTCTGGTCTGAACATACTATCCGTGCCCGTACGACTGGAAATAAAGGTTGTACACTTTTGCGCCAGTCCATGGAATAGTACTTGGTTAAAGAATATAAATGAGTTGGCCAAGAAGTGCAGTCAGCATGGGACCCCTCTCAAGTGGACCCAGCCTTAGGGACCTGAGACCAAAGTGCTCACAGAGTTTTAGACATTCCAGTTCCTTCCTGTACGAATTCATTGCTGCTTTTTTTTTATCAGGGGCCGCCCGTCCTTTGTTGGTAATTTTATGGTGTTTGCATCGAAGGCGTGAATGAGTTCGTGAGCGATAATGAAACCTGCACAACATAAGATGATTTTTTAACAAGGTTGTCACTTCACATAACCCACCCAGTCCTCCGCACTGCACAGCCAGTGGATGATCAATGTCGAACAGGGGCGGAAAGGTTATTGCTGCAAAAGAGGCGAAAAGAAAAAAGGTGACTTTTGTTATTTAGAACTTTTAGTTTTAGCTGTAAACTATTTGTCTACTTACGGACTGTCGCGACGGAGCGCGATGGATTCAACGCTCACATTACAGCCCAGGAGAAGCATCGTCGATCCGTGACTTTACGATTTGACTCTTTTCCTCTTTTATGCCTAGTTCGCTCTCCTGTGGCTCATTCTTCGTTCTGTCTCCGACCAGAGAGGTCGCCTGCTTACCTTTGTCCGTAAAGACAGTGTAACGAAGTTTGTCTATACTCAGTCTCTCGTCGTCGGCCGACCAGAGCAGTCGGTTCGATCATTCTCTCTGCTGCTAAACGCTTCCACAACGCTTATCTCGCTACAAGTGGTAGCAGAAAGTGGTTCGTCCAATCTTCGCCTCGCCATTCGTCGACTACTTCGCCTGGAAGGCGGCGGTGCGGTGTAAAGATGGCCTCGAAATCTCGGCAACAGCTTGGTCCTATTCGCGAACGTCTCCGAAAGGCGCTCCGATCTACTCAAATCGACAAAGACGGCTCAACCAATTGCGCCCTGGACGAAATTCCAGACGTAAAGTCTACGATCGAATTAGCAAAATCGAAACTCCAGAAACTGTTCGTGGCCTATGAAACTCGGTACAACGCGTTCGTCGATGCGTCGGAAGACGAACAAGTCAATGGCTTCCAAGAAGAAATCGCGCAATTCGACGAACTGTCCTCCCAGTACTACGATCTCGACGCCGAATTCGCGAGCATACTTAAGATTCTCGACAGTCGAGTCGAAATTGAAGAACGCCGCGAAGAAAGGAAACGTCGCCAGGAACTGCACGAAATTCAGATGGAGAACGAACGGCGACGTCTGGCGATCCCTGAAGCTCCCGCCGCGCCTCCAGTGGTCCAAAGGGGAAACAAGGTACGATTGCCTTCTTTTGAGCCCCCTATGTTTGACGGGACCCCCTCCAAGTACCAGGAGTTCATGGACGCCTTTATGGCTTGTGTGCATAGTCAGGAGGATCTCTCGGATGTCTTGAAACTTCACTATCTTAAGTCCCGCCTGAAAGAGGGAAGTCCGGCCGCTAGGGCTATTGAAGGGTTATCCGTGACGAGCGAGAACTACGCCGTCGCTTTGAAAACGATCGAAGATCGTTTCGGAAAGAAAGATCTCATCGTCACGAAACATCTGCAGAACATTCACGCACTCAAGGCACCTAAGAACGAGGCACGCGCGCTGCGTAATTTCTTTGACGAGTTGAACGCAAACTATAACTCGCTCATTGCTCTTGGCATTCCTATTCAAAACGAGCACAGCCTCGCAATCATGCTCAAAGATCTTCTTCCATCTACTCTCGCGATGAAATTGTTCAAAGAAAACGGTAAGAAGCCGTTCACCGTCGAGTCCCTGATCATCCTACTCCAAGATCATATCGAAACCTCAGAATATATGGAAAACTGCTCTCGTAATACAGCGTCGTCTCCTGAAGTTGGAACGTCAGAACACGTAAGGAATCGGTCCCTCGCTCAGAACGCGGCTAGTCGCCAACGCGTCTTTACAACGATGAATCTCGCTACGAATAACTCCGCTGCGAATGGCCGCCGTGCCTCTCAACCCTCTCCAACGAAATCGCCTATGTGCCAGCTCTGCAATGGTAGTCACTGGCCCAGCGAATGCCCGAAGTATCCTACGCCCAACGATCGCAAGAAACAATGTTCAGAAAAGAAACTCTGCTTCAACTGTCTGTCTAGCAGTCATCGCATTGGTGATTGCAAAAGTACTAAGAACTGCCCATCTTGCCGTGGAAGGCATCATCGTTCGCTCTGCGGTTCTTCCTCCTCCTCCGCTACATCTCACTCTACGACCTGCCCCTCATCTGGGCAAACAACATCCTGCATAGCTCCAAGCCCCCTCCGCTCTTCTTTCATGTTGTCCGCCAAGGTCACCGCTCGTTCTGGTCCATCAAAGCCGTTCTTCGATGGCCACGCTGTACTTGATTCTGCAAGTCAACGATCCTACGTTTCTTCAGAATTCGCTAGGCGAATTGGTGCTCCTGTTATTCGAACAGAGCAGATTCGCGTCTCTTCTTTCGGTGGCATCATGAATTCCTTCAGTTCCCGCTTGGTAGCTTTCTCCATTCGCACTCGCGATGGCTTCGATCTCAGCATCAGAGCTTATGTCATTCCGAAGATAACCGACCCGACGGTTCGCCCGATGGCAACCCTATCTCCAGAAGCTGAGACATTCCTGCAGTCCTACGATCTAGCCGATACTATTCCGTATGCTTCGGAGTCCCGTATTGTCGACATTCTAATTGGCGCAGAATACTGGGATCAAATCTTCGCTGACTCCAGTGTCTCAGTGCCGGGAAGCACTCCGCTATCTCTCATTCCTTCTCGTCTGGGGTGGATCCTTACTGGAAAAGGAGAATCACCAACTCCATCTGCTACGAATGAATCGGCAAACATCGTCTCGCATACGACACTTCTTCTCACGAACACTCATTCTGAAATCGATTCGCCTTGTCTGAACTCTTTCGACTCGCATGCCATAAACATGGCCGATCCTTTGACAAATTTGAAACCTGAACAAATCGGAATTCGTGACTGTTCATCTGATGCTAACGATAAATCGGTACTACGCAAGTTCGAGAATGATCTACACTCTACGATCTCGTCTAGCTTCGTCCCTGGAAATTCAAGTCCAATAGACACAGCATCGCCATATGACTCCTTGAAAACTGTCGCTACTCTCATCTCGAGTCTGAAAGAACCTGATTTCCTATTCAATGCGCCCAACGAGTGGCCCACTCCTCTGAAAATCTCAGCTCCTGACGTCAACGATTCACATTCCCTTCCTGCGGCTACAGTAGCCCATGATCTACAAAATCGCGAAAGTACGCCATCAAAGAAAATTTTAAATCTACACACCTTCGTCGACGCAGAGGGCATCATCCGATGTACGAGTAACTCACGTTTGGCCAAAGCCGATCTTCTGGCCACAGTAAAGAATTCCGTACTGCTTCTAAAAAGAAATGTATCTTCTCGCCCTCTCAATTTCGGCACTAATGTCCGCCTGGAACACATCGGAGTTTCGCATACTCCGCCCGCTATTCGGCAAAGGATTGGTAAACCCATTCGTCAACCGATCGCTTCCTCCGTCATTCGAAATCGCTTGGTACGAAAACGCCCCGATGGTGGCTCATATCCCGCTCACCTGTTCACTCCTATTCCCGCTGTCCAAGTCATGAAAACGCTCCCTATTACTCACGCTGACCCCGGCTATCGTGGTCGCCTCCTGGTCAAGACGAAACTCGACTTGGAAAAGAACTTGAACTGCATCTTGTCCTATCTTCCGATTCGTGCATTGAGCATCACCCCTACGTCCCTAATGAAGAAACTTCGTTGGACGCACCGCCAGCCCCGAATCAAGTCCCCTGATGCTCCCCAAATAGGGGAAATCGTTCTTGTGAAAGCGCCCGCTCCCAGAATGCACTGGCGCATGGGCAAAATCGTCGATTTGAAACGCGGCACGGATGGGCAAGTCCGCAGCGCCACCATCCGAATCTCGTCTGGACGAACGATTCGTCGCCCTATCCAGAATCTGTATCCTCTTGAATGCGCTGCCTCGCACGCACAACAGTCAGATGTATAAAGCATGCAAATACGTCTTAGATCTATTTAAGTCTTATCTAAAGGTCTTTCGTCGAGTTTATCTAAATACGTATCTAAAGTTTGATCGGAAAGTTTGGTTTTCGCATGAATAACTCTTCTGTAGTATCTAAACGCTCCCTTCTCTCTTTTTGGTAGACTAATCCCACTATAATATACAATACCTTTCTGATAGAACCCCCTCGTGAGCAAATCGTTTCAGGAATCCATGAACTCTGGTCCCAACTTTTCCCTTCCCTGGGCGTCTCTCGCCCGCCGGAGTGTCGCGACGGAGCGCGATGGATTCAACGCTCACATTACAGCCCAGGAGAAGCATCGTCGATCCGTGACTTTACGATTTGACTCTTTTCCTCTTTTATGCCTAGTTCGCTCTCCTGTGGCTCATTCTTCGTTCTGTCTCCGACCAGAGAGGTCGCCTGCTTACCTTTGTCCGTAAAGACAGTGTAACGAAGTTTGTCTATACTCAGTCTCTCGTCGTCGGCCGACCAGAGCAGTCGGTTCGATCATTCTCTCTGCTGCTAAACGCTTCCACAACGCTTATCTCGCTACACGGACTATGTATGTTCGGTAACCACGGTTCAATTTTGGGTAGTATTCAGCGTAATTGGCACCGATCTTAATTGATGGATACGGTGGCTCTGCCGATGGGCTAGAAGGTTCGGTGACGTAACTCTCATACAACAAACTTTGAATTCTGTCGTCGAATAGTTTTTGCCGAATCAAAACGTCGTTAATGTTTGGGTTTGTCTTGTGCTCAGGATTTTGGGTGCGTTTGTTCAGTTCAATTTCTTCGTCCAACCATAGAGGGTATCCCGTGTGAATCTTTATTTCATCGATCCTCTGTTGCACCCTTTCCCTGTCTTCCCAATCCAACCAGTCGACTGTGTTTAGCAAAAAGCGAAAGGCGATGAAAATATTCCTCACAAGTTGCAGAAGGCAGCCGTCCATTTGTTTCGCGTTTCGACCAAAGTGATCCATGTAGATTCTGTTGACTGCTGCTACATAATTATGTGTCTAGAGAATGAAAAAGAGTTACAAAAGACTGACAAAAAGCGACCTCAAACTTTATCAATATGCAAAAATATACTGGTGAGATTATGCTGCAAATAAGTTCATTAACCCGTAGTTGGTCGAACTCTTGGGTCCACAGACCCAACGCATGTTATAACACAGGGCGAAACGGTTTTATCTGCATATCTCGACAACCAGCCATTATTATGCAAAACCGTTTGGTAGTATCATAGGTTGATAGGTAGGACATGCTAGTACCAAAAATTATCGAAATCGATCAAGCGATTCTCAAACGGCGGCCCGAAAACCCCCAAAAAGTGCCCAAAAACAATAATAACTTCAATTGAAACATGAATCGTACGAAAGGAAGAACTATCTTCTAGCACAGGCATCGTACAGTTGCTACTTGATGCTGCAAACAGTGAGACCAACTAGGTTCCTTTCAAACGATTCATGTTTCAATTGAAGTTATTATTGTTTTTGGGCACTTTTTTGGGGTTTTCGGGCCGCCGTTTGAGAACCGCTTGATAGATTTCGATAATTTTTGGTACTAGCATGTCCTACCTATCAACCTATGATACTACCAAACGGTTTTGCAAAATAATGGCTGGTTGTCGAGATATGCAGATAAAACCGTTTCGCCCTGTGTTATAACATGCGTTGGGTCTGTGGACCCAAGAGTTCGACCAACTACGGCTTAAAGCTGGTGGAATGATCCTTATTGGAGGTGGGGAATGCCAATTAACAATAAGGCGGGAGGAATCTCTAACTTGTTTACGCAGCATCAGTTTACTGATAGTAAGACAATCGCGTTTGAATTAAAAATAAAAACAAAAATTTAGGTGCAATATGCATAAGGTGCTGTCCCCAGGGTCTGGCTCTATTGGCATGGCAAAGCATCTACAGTACCGTAGCCGGCTACGCACGTAGCCGTAGATATTCACCTTCAACCTGCGCTAGGCCAAGATTACTTTGCCAGCGCATCACCATAGGATTGCCCATGCACACGTCCATACTTTACTATACAAGCATGGGAGGTTTGGATGACACTGATGGCTAGGGGAAGCAAGCGTAAATGATTTCATGGATTTTAAATTGGAGCGGAGGTGTTTGGCCAGAGAGTGAATAGCATGGCAGAGCATTTTTAAAAACTTTTCCCTGATTTATAGTTCATGCGTACAGTATTTCAGCTATAATATTTCAGCTTTATAGTATGTTCAGCTGAAATAAACAGAGTCAAGCGTCAAAATAGCACAGCCTGGCGAAAGTGCTTAAGGATATTCGTTCATGCACATAGAAGGCCGGAATTCAGAATTTGATAAAAATCAAATCATATTATAAATGGGTCAAAATACACAAAAAATTTCCAACGCGGTCACCCGTCGCTGACTGCTGGTATTTATTCCACTTGGGTCAGCCCCCCACCTGTATCTAGTTTGAAATGGACCATAAAAAGAAACCCGTTTCCTGAGAAGATGGTCCTATGGATGGGTAGGTTGCGGTACACGAGCTGTTTGTTTCTGTTGAACTTCTTGTTGAACCAAACTACCAATATTGCCAACGAACGAATAATATCTGCCGTGACATTGGGACACTTTTCCAAACTCGTTGAACATTTAAGGTTGTCTGGATGAACGGAAACGTTTACTTTGCTCATAAACTCATTTAGATCAATGCCTGGGATTAAACTTTTCATCATCGCTTCAAATTTGCAATTGGGGTAGCAGAAAAAGTGTTCTTGTCGACAATGGTGGTCTCCACTAATCTTGTTTTTGAGGGTGCTTATGAGCCATTAGATTTTATCGAAGACATGTTTCAGCTAGCGAGGCGCCGTTCAGTGAAAGCTTGATGCTCCCTTTGTCTGGCCTCGTTGTGACTCCAGCTCGTTGATACCGCAAGCATTTTTTTGTGAGGGAATTATTGACAGCTTTTGGATAAGTGATGAAGGTTTTGTGAAGGTTTAGAGTCACGTGCGACGGGATTCACTTTGAGCGTCTGGCAACCCTGAGGAAGAAAGAAAAGGAAGGAAGAGCGATCAAATTGTATCTGGGCTGAAAACCAAGACCTGACCTGAAGGTATAAAAGTTTGAAACATAGCTTCCACAACAGGGAAATGCGTAAAAGGCGCATTTATAAAAGGCGCGCAAATTATAAAGCAGTTATTTCTAAAAGTTTCGCCTCCCCCTGCACTTCGCGCTCCTACAAGCCTTGGCGCCCTGGCCGCCGTTCATCTTTTCCATCTCTCCTACCTCCCCAAGTCCCCTGCCCCTACTTGCAATATATCGCAACTTTGCCCCATTCACGTACTCCGGGCGAGGCTGATAAACAGTTGGTTCCAGTTTGCAAGTAGGCGTACAACTCCGGCAGGGCATGCAAAATTGTGCACGCTTCACGCAACTCTGGGAGACTGACCGTGGACCCAAATTTGGCGGCTGCCCACAGAACTAGAAGTTCCGAGCAAACTGCGAGTTTTTCAATTTAAAATACTGCACAGGATCTTGGCTAGCCCCTCCAATCTGCACAACCGGGGTATTGGTGACAGAAGCGAGTGCCGCGCGTGCGGAAAGGCTAACGATGACATTGAACATACATATGCTGGTGATCTGTCCTCGCTCCGCAGAGGTATGGAATAGCGTGCTAGCAGGTTTTATTCAGCACGAAGATGTGACCTTGACGTGGACACCACTGCATCTGATCTTTGGCTTCGTTCACGATTGCCCTGTCTTGTCACAACCAACACGACAACGACTGAATGTAATCACAGTGCTGCTAAAGTACTACTTATACAGCCAACGCAAAAGTCAATCTTCGACCATGTCAAGGGCCACCTTTCACATGTATCTGAAGCGTTTCCTACTTGATCAATGGCATGTTGCTCAAACTAAAGGACAGGTGAAACAGTTTGAAGATGGAAACCCTACATGTAAATGCTCCTTCTCATGTCATCTAATACCTAAGCGTGTACCTCTCTACTAACCCCTTTTCACATAAAAAAAAGAAAAAAAAACCCAAAAAACCCAGTGATTTATGACCACCTTACTTACGATTAGGTGTAACACAGCTTGGCGGGTTAGGCAAGTGCGAGAAAATTGGCGATGACCAAACCCTCGGTAGGTGCAGTGTACTCGTATGATGTATTGCCCAATCGACTTTAATCGTTCGCATTTTCTGAGCGTCAATCGACCAGTTTTGCTACCTGTGAAAGAAACTGATAAAGATGCAGAACAATCACCCACATGGCCAAAAGTTTGGACGACGGACAACACGCAAAGACTGTGCTCACGACTTCGTCGGTATGCAATAGCAAACTGACGAAGTCGTGAGTGCGTGGAAGATTCTGCACAAGCCTGCCTGACAGGAATATGTCATTTGTAAGCCAACCAAGACGGGTAGCCAAAAGAGAAAACAATGTAAATACAAGAGGAAAGCAGGGAGAGAAAAAGTATCAATTAGAGATCAACCCAGCCCTAGAAAAAACCTTTTTTTTGGGGGCCCCTAAATTTGAAAACGTTGCAAGCAGGAAATAGTAGTGACAGAGTTTTCATACTCTGGACAAATAATTTACTCTGAGACTCTGTTTACCGATGGTCCTATAGCAAAGTCACTTCCTCTCATTATTTGTCCCCGTCCTTTCCTGTCGACGTACCTGATCCTTGTTCCTAATCATGATGTACTCTACCCTCAATCCCTGAAATATACGTGCAGTACAAGATGTGTTTGTGGAGCCCAGACTTACATTACTGGTGCAATGAACTGTAGCTTCTGTGGAGGCGGTGTCAGCCCCCAAAAACTTACGGTTGCATCAAGAAAAGGCGACGAAATTCGAGCTTATCAAGAAGCTGCTGCAGAAATTGATGCTCTTACCGAGCCTGACTTCGACTCTGACTCTGATTTTGACACTGCCAATGACTCAGAAGAAGGATCCCTTTCCGGTCCTGACGACGAAGTCACCTCTGAACATCGGATTGGTGAGAGTCGTTATCACGAGTTTGCTTATCTACCCTCCACCCTGTATGCGCAAGAAGTGCTTCCCGCACCCCTGACCCCTTTCTGGGTTCTCCACACGATGGCCCTGACTAGTCAATGCGAACTCCCAGCTATCCCCGAGTTCAGACGATGACTACGACGAAGTACTCGATTTAGCTTTGCAGTCGACTAGTCCACATGTAGCACCCACCGTGCTCCCCAGCGCTCATGTGCTAGTCACTGAAATCCCCGACTCGAGCGATGCTACCCTCGAAGTCTCCGTTCAGCCTGATCACAATCTTTCGATCGATTCTGATTCTGATCAGGATGATTTGGAACTCATCGACGAACTCGACCCTGAACATCAAGTGGAGCCCGAGTTCGACGTTCCTTCTTTAGCTGCGAATGTGTTTCCAGCTAAAAAAGGAAACTACCAGGAGGATGTCGCTTATCCGTTGAGTGCACAGTCATGTGTTTGGATAAGAAAAAAAACTAGCAAATAGCAATAGCAATAGCACATCAAGCACACTCGATCCACTGCCTCTCCGCTAGTGGTAAGCGTCCAGTGACATGAGCTCTAGGACCTTTTGTGGTGTGTGAGTCTTTTAGAGGGAAATGGGGGTACCGAGCAGTGATTGCGTCTCGTGCGCACGTAGGAGTATAAGAGTTGTTGTTCCTAGGGTATTTACGCGTTTTGTGCGTTCTTTCATGTGCCTTTGGGTTCAACAAGCCGATCCTAGTGCCCCAACGAACTGCAGGTGAAGATCTTGAGAAACTCTGCTAGTCAGATCCACCAGTAAAATTTCTTGTGCGGATCTGGTCCTCTCTTTTGAGCGAAGCTCTCCCTTCGTTCAGGAAGTCCATCTGATATGATCTATTAGGACCTCACCGTCCTGGGATCGATCAGCAATTGTGTCGGTTGCTTTATGTTCCCTATTCTGAACTCCGAGAGTTTAGTTTAGTAGAGCGTGGGGTCACGCTCAATTGGCGGTGGGAGGAAAGTAACCCGCAACCTCTCCGTGAGAGTGGTTCCTTCCCCCTCATCCGCATGGCACGTGTGTTTCCTGCAAGTGAATTACTTCCACGTGTTCTGCCCTTCCTGGCACTGGATCAGATCTAGCCAAATCAAACCGGTATCTCTGCATACCGGTCCTAGGCCGTCGGCCCACCTGACACGGGGTGGTCTCTAATCGTCAGTTCGTGCTTGGGTTATCTGCTTCCGAATCCATCCATAAAACCATCCTTAAAATGAGCGACGACTTTTACTTAACTCTGCCAAGAAACACTGGCAACAACAGTCACGCCGCCAGTTTTCGTGTTACTCTGCCAAAGCGAATTCGACTGACTGGCGAATGGGAAGTGGCCCTGACAGAACTTATTTACCCTCATTCGTGGTTTAACATCCGAGCCCCGGACAATATATTTTATGCTCTATTCAAAAGCGAGAACGATGGAGTAGCTCCAATCTCGCAGCCTCATATCACTTTGCGGTGCACTGTTCCCGAAGGCTACTATAACAAGTTGACCGATTCGTTTGAAACCATGGGAAAACAAATGAAAAAGCAACACCCTTGGCTACCCGATCAACTGCCTATAAAATCCCAGTTTGACGAAATACTAAACCGAGTCACAATTTCTCTGACACATCCCGCTGATGATATTCAGTTATCCAAGGCAATGGCCTACATGTTTGGTTATGACGTGGACAGCTTTGAGGATATTTCGGATGACCCCGGCCTGGCACCTCACCCACCCGACATGAGAGCTGGTGTTGTCAGTCTTTACCTCTACTCTGACTTGGTCGAACATACTATTGTACTATCAAACATTCAGGGGTATGTTTTGTATAGGGTTATGTACGTACAGGGGTATGTTTTGTATAGGATTATGTACGTACAGGGGTATGTTTTGTATAGGATTATGTACGTACAGGGGTATGTTTTGTATAGGATTATGTACGCACAGGGGTATGTTTTGTATAGGGGTATCTTATACGAGCTATACTCATATCACTGCACCTCAAAGAGACCCGAAGAAGTATTGACGCACATAAATCAACTGATGTGTTATGCAGCTTCTGTACCCATGGCACTGCACTCTAGTTTGTAGGTTTTGAGCACCGAATTCAGTACACGTGGTAGGCGAGCGGGCTCATACGATGTTGGTGTCATGCCGGCCTTAGCGGTGCTTAGGCGCATGTTTTGCATTGTAGGTTGAGGAGTGTGATATGGTTGCAAGTTGGTTATTTTAGGAGTGATCCCCTCGCCAAGATTTCATTGTCGAGAAAGAAATTACGTAAATTGGAAAAAGCCAGGCGAAGGAATTGTTGTGAGAAATAGCAGATTGAAATTAGTAAGTGCTTGAGTGGGGAATGAATGTGTGGATGTGTCGCAGCGCTGGATTAGCTGGTCTAGACGCCCAGATCGATGGGAATGGTGGGTGGCGATGACGGAAGGGTGTGAAGGGCAGATGCAGCGAGGTGATGGGCCACTGTTTTAGAGGCTGGAGGCTTTTAGAGGCTTTAGTTTTTGAGGCTGGAGTGAATTGCCTTGGCGTGACCAGTTTAAGACTAAGTGGCCTGGATCTCGTGTATGCTTTTGCTAAAACAAATTAATGTGCTGTAGGTTTAGGCATTGAGTTTTTTGTGTGGAAATTTTCCCGCCATTTGTCGATTTGAATTTTCCATGTCCATTTGATTTGATGTCCATCTAGAATCTGTATTTATTAGTATTTTTGATACCCTGTCTGTTTCAGAAGTTCCGCGATAAAAAGGCGTTGTTGAGGTAACTCGCGTGTTTTATTTGAGCCGACGGTTTTAGAGTAGGCATTTTCCGCTGAGTGCTGTATGTATGTTATGTACAGTATGTGGATACCTGTGCTTCGGCGCTTACGTCCAGCAGAGTAATGTATCCTGGAATGCCAGCTGGGGGTAGGACACAGTAAGATAACCCGTAGGCTTGACGTCTTAGGAGCTGCTAGAAATGTCTGATTGTCCGGACAGGATTATACCATCTGCAGTAGTAGGAGACGGGATGGGAGAGATGCTGTGTGTGTTTTGCTTGCACATGCTGTAAGATTTTGGACAGAGAAGTTTGCTATGTGGTGAAGCACAAGCCAGCCTAGGATGCATGGTTTACTTCGACGAAAAAGTCCACTTTTAGTTGAGAATTTTAAAAAATGTGTGTGCGAACACTCAGGATCTGCCACCTTGTCCAGACTTGATGATGTACAGTCGGTGTATGGTAGGGATTTTCCCATGCGAGTATGTACGTCAGCACTTAGTGCGTACGCAGATTCACCTCAGCGTATGTAACTTAAAATATACCATCTGAAACTCTTTTACGCATTCGATGAAATATATGATGGTGACGATGAAGTACTTGTAGCTTGATTGTGTGACAAAGACTGTGACAAGGATTAGGCGCGGAACATACTTCTCGTGCCTGTAGCTGTAGCGACTCCAGCCGCGAGCACCGCGCACATTGGCCAGTTTTTTTGTACTGTCTCTGGTACCGCGCTATGCTACAATGACAGTATGAAGACCCGTTTTTGCTCTTATGTAGCCTGTATATGCGAGCTACATGACACGTACTTTCCCGACTACTTCTCGATTCTGGTCCGTTTTCTACACATAAATGTAGCGGCGGGCTTATTTTTTTAAATATTTGGAAATACCTTTGGGGGGTATTTTGACTGCTTTTTCAGAATTTTAACGCGGAAAAAATTTTGGCCCGCCTAATTTTTTATGTTTTAGGCCTTCGTAACTTTGTAATAGACCTTTTTTACTGATTTCTCGCATTAGGTAAATGATGAATAGTCGAAATTCAGTCTCTGCTCGAAAAGATACATGCTACCTGCTACGTGCTACAGGCTCCACAAAAAGTATGAAGGACCGCTACAGGCTGCCCGACTGCAGGCAACAGACAGGCACAGCCCAATGCTACACGAGAAGTATCTATGTTCCGCGCCAGGCTGATTTATGGGGAAGCCAGATTGCCATTCCCGAAAGAGATTACAATTTTTGTGCGTGTTGGATCTTTTTAGGCCGGTTATATCAAATATTACTTCCAAAAAAGTCTGTTATTACAGACTCGAAACTTTTAGACCAGCCAATGCACACAGTGGAACCAGGGCTTAGGATGGCTGGTCTACTCGGCCACAAGAAAGGAGAGGTGGCCCGACATGCTGCGCACTGCACACAGTGTACGTAGAATCACTCGCACATATACTGTATGCATGCATTTAGAGGTCAGCATCAAAGCCACAAAGCCTGTATTCTGTGTACTGCGGATGTTCAGACAGGCTCCCCAAAGTCAGCTGTGCTGTGTCATACAAGCAACCTGACTCTGCTAAAGCTGTAGCGCTGCGAGTAAAGTGATATGGCTTGTACTTAAATGCCTAAACCTCGAGAGACACTCTCAACAATCTTTCCCCCCTCCTTCCAACTTTATGTTCATGCTCATGGTTTATCATATCAGTAATAAACCGCTCGAGGATAAAGGGATACATAACACAAAATGATTTACCTAGCCGCGGCTTGAACACTACCTACTATGAGCATGTGCGCGCATAGCACGAGAGCTAGACACTCCTAGCCCACTAGCAGACCACGAGCACAGGATTGCAGGACCCTCTGCTCGTTGCCAGGATCAGTCGTCCTGTTGGTATTCATGCAGATAAAGCAGCTTCTGCTCAGACTTTTCCCAGACCGTGGTTGCGCTTAGCAGTGACCGAGTAGACCAGCCATCCTAAGCCCTGCTTCCACTGTGTGCATTGGCTGGTCTAAAAATTCGAGCCTGTCATAACAGACTTTTTTTGGAAATAATTAGACCGTTTTTCGTTTTTTTTGCTACAAACTAGTTTGGCCAAAACACCTCACCGATCGATCATTTCATACTAGTCAGAAACTCTTACTGATGAAATGCACAGATTTTTCGAATATGTACTAAGATATACAGGCGGCAGGAAAAACAGCAAATGAAGTACTTATTTTATGCATCTGTCACGCCTGAAACCTTATCTCTGACGGGCAAAAAAGTCAAGGACCAACCTCATATTCCTTGTTCGCAATAACGTTCGTCTGTCTCGTGGAAGGAAGAGAAACAAAAACCGAAAATTCGAACTGAGTCGAATTGAGAGCCTCGTGGTCGGAAAACAAAAGTGCTGCTGAAAAGCCACTCTCTGCCACAAGCAAATATGCTCTAAATAAACTAAAAAATATGTAAAAACGGGCAACCTATCGGAGACTGAAGCTAGCCTAAAAAGAACTGGGTCATGCTCGGGGTGATCTGAACTTCTGTTTCTTCAGAAACTGAAATTCAGGATCCGCAACGTTCGTCAAGTTACTAATAGCTCGAATTTTTCTCAACAATATTACCTCCGCATCAAATAAAATATGTGCTGCCCACGTAAACTCTTTCCACATCATTTATATTCGTTCGCACATTCTCAATTTATAATCGGCAAATTTATTGCTGTGCCAAACCCATCTTCGTTAGAGCCCGCTAAGCCTAGCCAATCAATGGCGCTGCGCCTCAACCCGTTCAGTTGATGTTTCTAAACCCCGCGCCAAAAATACAAGAACAGAAACACCAGCGCCGACTACTTTCGATAGTCGATAACTCAAGAACGATTGAACTAAAAAAGTTGATTTTTCGCAATCTTTGCAAGATAGGTCTGATCTGCAATCATGTCAATTATTATCCAAATCCGTCCAGTATCTGACGAGTGACGGTTTAAAAAAGGCCAAACAAATGACTAGGCCTCTTTTAGGAATACTGTAACTTTTTAGAAATGAATGCTTTTGAAAAATCTGTGTTAAAAGGCAGATTCTAAAAGTTTAAGCTTTTAGAAAAACCAAGTTTTACTGCTGTACGATGTCCGTTTGTTGATCTAGGTCGATCTTTATCCTCCTCCTCCTCGTCTTCTTTCCCTGAACAAGAAATCGCGTATTCTGGAACTCGACAACGACCGGATGGATTTTGATCAAAATTGGCGCGATTGTAGATTCGGCCGATTCTGCCATGTGTGCAAAATATCAAAAATTTTCATCAAACCGTTCTCGAGTTATTAGCCGGCGAAAATCGTCCTTTAGCATTAGGCGTCTGGTTGGGCATTTGCTCTGCTGATTCCTATAACAGGTGACTTTTTCAGATGTGCGCGTGGTAAATGTACGTTTTTAATTACCGTCAATGGTCAATACTGTAATCTATCTAAATCGTAATATGTATATCTGGATTTGTATATCGATATCTATGGAAACTATAATTTATCCTTCATCTTTATGTGTCTGGATTTATCAAGAGAGGGAACCTGTATGAAAACTTTTAGGCCTGCGCCTCTTTCAAGTGCATGCATACAGTATAAATTAGTCTATGTCCCCAGTACATATAATCTACTGCAATTTGAGATCATTCTTAGCATTCGATTAGAAATATCGAGCCACCAGCCATTTGGGATACTACACAATAGGCTTCGTAATGAGATGACCGCGAGTGATGTTCGTGAATGGATCGGGACCATTCAGATAAGATAAAAAGTGTCTCGCGTTCATGCAATGCTAGAGAGATTGATAGATAGACATCGATGATCGAATTCTCGTCCAGAAAACCAACAGGGTCAACCAACCAACAAACCTCCCGTCGGGCAGCCGTACATTGCTGTCGTACAGCCTTTACGAATTAGGAGGTCTTCTATCTGACCAAGATGTGCGTTCAAAAAGTTGCCACCATGGCGCAGTACCGTAGCTGCTGATCTAACGGTGCTTTTATGCTTTATGAACCAGACGAAAACTGGAAATTGGTGTGAACAGGTCTATCTAATCAGGCAGTGAGATTAGCTGGACCTCCGCGCACCAATTGCCTGCAGTATATCTGTACCGTAACTTTATACCTGTGGTGGGATGTGTCTGACTAGTTTCACGATTGCAGTGTTCAGCGCCTTACTACAAAAGTACGTACGAATCCGACCTCTTATTAACAGTGTATTGACTGCTGACATCTAATTGACACAATTTTTATTCGATTTTTCTCTTTTCGACGCACCTTCATTCGATGCCATGATAATGCATGGTGATTGCTCTATTCCTTCGCTCCCTTTCTCTGCCACTGCATCAATGTCACACCGAAGAGAAAGCTTAGGAGGCATACTCAAAGGGGACGTTTGACCTTCCCTCATATTTGCCTCACGAACTACGACACTACGGGAAGCCTTATTATAACGCGCGAGCTTAACGAGCCAGAGTTTCAATAGGGTGCTTGATTCAACTGATTCGACAGCTCTATACATTTAGTACTGGTGCTAACATTGGTCCACAATAGGCAGCCTGACATGCACACAGCACGCGCATATGACCCCGTCATCACAGCTGTCAGTCACCCATTCTTTGATGGCGAGCCAGCGGTCGTTCCATTCGTATTCGTAGCGGTTGCGAAGCAGGAGAATCCTAGTCTGCTCAAAACTTTCTGTGTTTCTCGATTTAGACTTGACAAAGAGAAAATACAAATCATTGGGTCGATAATATTCGGGATATACCAGATCAGCCCTATGATTGGGGCGCTACTGCGCAAATTCACATTCAAAGCGTAGGCAGAGAAATCGAGGACAGTTTCAGGCAAGAGGCTTATGAACACAGAGATGCTGATTCCAACCACGAGTCTGCGACTACGACGAATGCGGCGCTCTGCCATCTGCCGTGCTTCCTTTGCTCCTACGCCCACTGCGCCTACAGAAGGCAGTTGCTGGACTGCTGTTTTCTGACGATTACGTATCACAAACACTGCGAAATAGGTAACAGGGCAGAGGAGCCATGGGACCAAGCGATCAGTGACCAATCGAGTGACGTTCAAGATCTGGTTGATCAGTTGTACAGGGTATGTGGTCTGTGTTATCCCACTCGGAGTGCCGGGCACGGGTATTTCAAGGGGACTGATGGGACGGGTGGTCAGGATGGGGATGTAGTAAACGAAATTACTGAAGGTGCCAACCAAAAGATGGGATAAAATGATTGCAGTGATCTTCCAGATGACCCGACGTTTCGATTCCTTTGACGTGTAGTTGACATGGTGATAAACGATCAAGAAACGGTCGATGCTGATGCAACATGTTATCCAGATATTCACCCCCGCCGTCACCCTAAATGAGGAATCCTCGGGTGATAAATCTGATAATACCTGCTGCAGACTTACTGTAAACCCATGATCAGAAAGCTTGTAAAGACCATGGGAAATTTGGGACAAACGAACCAGCCTCTGAAGATCACTGTTGCCAGACAAGGGCCGACCATGATGAAGCTGGAGAAGCATAGCACGACCACGTATATTTCTTGGTTCGACAGCCGCTTCTGCTCACCAAGCAAAGCCAACACGAACGCATTTAGGAACATGCCCAATATGATCATGGGCACTGTAATTGCCAGGGTGACATTGGCGGGTAGGTCCATGATCGTTGGCCGATAGTCGTCGGGGCAGTCAGTTGAATTGTTCATATTGAGTGTCTAAAAGGGAAAGAGCATAGTCTCTTCCTCTTTCTCTTTCTAAATTGTAAGAACTTGGTCTTTGTGTCACCTACTACTTGGACCACTTCACTCCTAAGTATGTTTTGTCGGCATCCAATTGTCCACATACAACAGCTTGATATGTTTCCTGCCCCTATCAACGAAGAAATGGGCTCGTCACATGTGTTCTGCGACAAAAACCAACTAACCTTCGGGGTTTGTTCGAAGAAAGCCGCCCCTCCTCAGGCACCAGAGACCTCATTTGGCTCCTCAGCACTAGCATCAAATGTAGGTACAAAGGCTGTAATTATCAATAAATGAGGAAAGCCTGAAAAGGAATACAATAGCAATGATGAAGACATGTCGAAGTGCGCACATTTCTACACACACAGTTTTCCACGAAACAATGCAGACGAACTTGCCCAGCCCCAGCCTACGATCAACTTATACATAGTTAGTTTCAGCACGCCCCTTTTCCTCATCCACGTGAACTAAAGTCGGAGCATCTTCAGGCAGTCGATGAAGCTCGAGTGCATTTTGAAAGAGCACAGAGACGAGTAGCAGCATTCAACTAGCTTGTCGTACGAGTTAGCATTAGTAGATACACGTTTGAGCATGTTTTAATCTCGTAGAGTGAGCTCTGACTTACACTAATCGTCAGTCCAATTAGACATCGTCCCATCCCACAACATCGTTAAAGGTCCACAGACACGCTCTGAGGGAGCGAAACTGTAAAAAGTACTTATCGAGATGAGAAAAATAAAAAAAATTTCAGCCGTTTTGGACCAGCCGTTCGTGAAAAAAGTCGTCCAACAATTTCAAATCCCAATTACCGCAAAAAACAAAGTGCAAAAGCAGGTTCAGTATGTTTAGCGCAAATGCACCCCGAATTCCAACTGAAGTGTGCGCACGGAGGCGCGCCTTGCGAGACGAAAAAACGAAGTTCGACGAACGAGTGAAAAGTTGGGACTGTACGCTGGGCAAGAAGATGAATTCTTCAGGTTTTGAAGACGAAGCTCCTGAATATGTACTGTACTAGTGCCTATCCGTCTTTTGATCCATCGCCGGAAGACGTGAATCGGTCTTGTCTCAAGCAGGAAATATTTTCGAAAACTTTCCAGATATGTACGATCTGAGTTAAGCAAACCGTTTCATTGGAGCAAGATACCTTCAAAGGTGCAGTCACCATTTTCCGATGGTTTAGATTTTCCGATGGTTTAGAAATCTTTTATTAGATTTAGATGCCTGCGATGCCTGCCTGTAGATGCCTGCTCTGCCTGCCTTTAGATGTATGCCTAATTTAGATTAAAATTGAAGCTTTACCAGACGGAAGGAGACTACTGGATTTCGCTAGGCGTCGAAGAAAATCCGATGGTTCGAAGCATCGCAATAATTTATTTTGATTGCTGTTGCATTATACAATACTCATTGATAGTCACTTTCATTACGGTAGGTACTCATTATTCCCCATGTTTATTTACTTTACTATTCTAGTCTTCCAGTTTGCTTTATATTTTATTATGCTTTACACGTTCTATCTACAATAAAAATTACCTGTATGACAATCACGTATCAGACTAAAAACAAATCGTCGAACTATTTTATGGGCTTTCGGAGTGGTCGCTCATCTCAACTAAACAACAGCTACGGTTCCCACGCTCGATTTCTTCCTGATCGGAGTCAACGAGGCAGCCAAGCGATCAATACACTGGTCTGTAAGATTCTAAAACGAAACGTGACTGCTAGAAGGCTTTTAGGGTTCTCTTCTCACTCTGGGAGGGTGTTACTTCTTAAGTTATAATACCAGAGATATGGAGTCCCAACTGATAAAAGAAATCTTACCTTGCGCCAAGCGTAGTTTTTTGGACCTTTTTGTGAGGTTTGTGAGGCTAGTCTCGATAAGTACTTTTCACAATTTTGCTCCCTCTGAGCGTGTCTGTGGCCCTTTAAAGCGTTTGTTACAAACTTTGGTTCTAATAACCCGAATGGCATTTGTCAGGTAAGCACAGAGTCCCTCTGGGGGATCAAATAGACTCATCATAAACGGAGGCCGTGGGCGTGCGATGCACCCATTATAATCAAGGAAACAAAATAGTCATCTAGAGGATAGCATTGACAGGAAAATAAAAAGAACTCTTATTTTTCTTCGGCCTATAATCTACCGTAATCTGCACCGGATCCGATGTGCCGATGTTAGTTCACGGCTCTTATTTTGCTCTTTGAGCTTTTATTTTGAACCTAAGAGCTTGTTGAGAATACTGTTGTTCAAATGTGCCAATAATTGTGTGTGCTGATTGGTTATGATTGCTGTCACATTCTATGTAGCTAAAAGCTAAACGACGAGTTTGAAAGCCAGAGGCAGTTAAAATTTTGCACCCGATGCTGTACCGTTAAAGCTTGCATATTAGCGTGTTAGAGCAGCTGGTGCACTCTTGCTCAATTTCTGCATTGAGCGCTCACGGACATCACAGTAGGCGAAGTAAATCTGAGAGCACTGTGTTCACTCACACCACCAGGAGCACTGCCGTAACACAACACCCAGAATTGCAGAGTCTGACTTTGGCTTAGACTCCCCATCGTAGATCTTATATCCACCGTATTTTCCCCAAGATCTTCTTGGCCGTCCTCTTCAGATTGGTTAAGGAGGCAATGCAGACGAGTGGGTCGATTATGTTTGGCATATACCATACTGTATAAGTCCGACCACGGGCGCCTTACTGCGCAAGTCCACTCTCAGGGCAAAATTTGAGAAATCGAGGATTGTTTCAGGTAAAAGACTAATAAAAACGGACACACTAATCCCGACCACCAGCTTTCGACTGCGGCGTATTCTACGTTCAGCCATTTGACGCGCCTCTGTGGCTCTAACTGTCGCTTCACCCGTCAGTGGTTGCTTGAGTACTACCGCTTTTTGACGATTTCGAAGAATGAAAACGGCCAAGTAGGTGACGGGGCACAGTATCCCTGGCACCACCCGATCAGCCACCAAGCGAGTGACATTCAGGATTTGGTTGACTAACTGAATGGAGTCGATGAGAGGCGCGGGTCTGAAAATCTGTTCCAACATTACCACCTCGAGCGGGTCCACAGGATTGGTCACGGCGCTCGGAATATAATGTATGAGGTTGGAGAACATGGCGGCAAGGAGATGGGCGATGATTATTGCGCACATTTTGCCGAGAACCCGAACTGTGGTTTCTTTGGTCAAGTAGGCAACATGGTAGTAAACAATAAGGAAACGATCCATGCTAATGCAGCAGGTAAGCCACGCATTGACGCCTGCTGTAACTCTAAAAGGAGGCAAGCTTAGCAACGTGCTCGTATGTATAGAGGTCAGAATGCACCGGATGGCCTTTGGGGCAGCAGGGCAAGGCTGGAGCGTAGACCATTTTGGTGTTAACAACGACAGGCGTTTAGAAAATTGGGTACCCTCATTTTACTCCGAGCCTAGAAAATGACATATTTAGAAGAATGAGTAGAGTTCAGACACCGCAACACCAAATGCTTTGCAGGATGCACCCCAAAATTTACAAAAGTTGCACTTACTGCAAGCCTATGGTTAGCCAATCAATCGCAATTCGCGGCAGTTTCTGACAATCAGGCCAATTGTTCAGCAAGTTTGTGGTCGAATAAGGACCAATCATTGTGAAACTGGACAGACATAAGAAGAAGACGTACATCTCCTGATTGCTTAGCCGTCTGATTGTGAGAATCATCAGTATGACCATGGAGTTCGTGAATACGCCCAATACGACTATGGGGAGTGCAATGGATAGCACTGCGGTGGGAGGAAGGTTCAATATCGTGGCTCGATATCCATATATACATAAGGGTGGAGAATTGTTAATTGTGATAAGCCCTCTATTTTAATTAGTCGAGTCTAACTCGATGACCAACCAGCGGATATCAGCAGGACTGCAATCTTCACTGGAGCACAAATCCCATTTCCCGCAACTTGCATGGCTCGCACTATCGCCACTATGCACAGGACCAGCATTGCCACGTCTTGTTTGACCAATGATGTAACCGAGAGCAGATCGATTAGGAAGCCGTTTTCTCAGGTAGCTTGTGGTCCGGACGTGAGCAAGAACCTCACCACCTATGAAACACTTCTATGGTACTCGTGCCTATAAAGAACGAAAAGCAGGCATGTGCAACAACCCGTCTCGTGAGAAATATTGGCAGTACACGAAGTGCTCGAGGGATGCAATTAAGGGAAACGTAAGACCACAGTTCAGTCTCCTCGTCACTCTGGGTAGCTTTGCTATTGTTCAATTATTGAGGCTACGCTCAATAAAACGGATTGCCTACGCTGATACAGTACGATAGGTTGTGCTATTTGCTCTCTGGCCAAACACTTGGCAGGGCGCTTAAACGGCAAGGACATGTGAACAAAGAACGACAATAAAGCCAAACTAAACGTCTAGACCTGCGAAACATGACGTCTAAAAGTATCGAGTGAATCAAAAGTGTTCCAATAATTCTTTAGAAAAGAATACTCAAAACATTGCGCGAATGTGCTCTTGAACACAACCGGAATTTCGAGAAAATGCTCTGACTGATCTCGCTAAAGCGCCCCCCCCTTAATTTAAAATGTGGATGAAGCGATTACTCGGATAACGCATGACTGCGGTACATTTAGAACTAACACTAAGTTGCCTTTATCTGATTTCGGCGTGCCTCCAACGTAGAGAAACCCAATGCTGCCATACAGTAGGTTCATCATAAGGCTTGCATTGGTCGGACAGCAAACTTTTGCACGCTTTTAAGCTCTTGGATTAAATTAGAATGGATTGGTGACAGCGCAGCATCCATTTTCGAGCTTCGGGAGGACACACTGCGTGTAGAACACTTTCAGAATTTTGCTTGAGAACTTGCCAAACTTTCTTCTGAACGCCCCGATCATCCTTCTGGCTGATTTTGCAACTTCGTGACAATGCTCTGCGAAATGCATGTTCGAAGACAGCGTAACCCTGAAATACGATTTCGTATCAGATAGCTGAATCTGTGAGCCACACAGATGAATCTGTGGGATTTGGCGAAGAGGTTTTGCTTTGCTTTGCTTTGCTATTTTACGTCACCCAAGCACGTTGCCATGCACTTAAACGGGGCGTAACAGGAAAAACTTTTTAAAAAATTCACGAGAAATTTTGAAATTGTCACGAAATATGCTGCATAAAACATGGATATGAACTAGAAGCCATTTCATATCGAAGATCGTTCCACAAGATCATTGCTGAGTATTCGAATGATTGCTTGTATGCTTCCGTTCTTGGGTTCGTGATTTCGAGTTGAGCAGTTGGGTGATCCTGGAGCTGATTCGCCTGCTTGATTCCGCTTTGTGGATAAAATGAGCATTTGGATAAGCCTGCATTCCATGGTAAACTTTGCAAAAGGTTCGTAACTTGATCAGCTTTCGTCGTTCAGCGAGGGAAGGCCAATTAAGTTGTGACCGCATTTCGTCATAGCTGGAATGTCAGTCGTTTCTGACAGATCTTGCAGCAAACTTTTGGGCACGTTCCAGCTCGTCACATAAACCTTGTTGGTTGTCAGTTGGGGACCATGCGCAGCAGCCGTATTCAAGCCGGGGCCTCACACTTTGAATGTAGGCGCTGCGGAGAACCTTAGAAGCCAATTTGCCAAATTTTTGCCGAAAAGCTCCAATCATTCGCCTTGCTGAGCTAGCAATTTCCTGGCAATTTTGGCTGAAGCGCATGTTCGATGAGAATTGGACCCCGATGTATTTAGCCGAATCTAAAAAATTAATTTGCTCCCCCTGGAGGGTGACAGTCGGCAAATCGATTGCCTTGTGATTGAGCCGGAAGACGCAAGCTTGAGTTTTCTTGATGTTGAAAGAGAGACCAAGGGCCGCGACTTGATTAGCAATGAAGTCGATTCCGGATTGCAATCGGATTTGAAGTGACGCACAATTTTTCCCAGGGGCTAACAACGCAAGGTCGTCCGCATACGCTTGAAGGAGCATGCCAGGAAAAGTCCGCTCAAATTCGACAAGGACATCATTGATGTATGAAATGAATAGCGTCGGTGATAAAATAGCGCCTTAAGGGACACCTGAGCTTATTAAGTGAACTGAGGATGTGGCGTTGTCGACATCGGTAAACTGCTTCCGATCTTCAAGGTAGGAACTGAGCCATCGCAGAAGTGTTGGGCTGAGTTTGTGCACGAACTCCAGGCTCTGAAGGAGTCGGTCATGTGGCACTTGGTCGAAAGCCTTCTTCAGATCAAAGAAAACTTCCGCAACAAAACGATATTTCGGTTGCGATTTACTTGACCAGCTCAGCCAGTCATGGATTGATTGAGAGAGTCGAATCAGTGCACCTTCGGAGGAGTGACATGGCCGGAATCCATGCTGATTTTTGGAGAGCTTGATTTTTGGACGAGTAAGTTGGAGTATGTACTGCTCAAAAATTTTGGAAATGATCAGGAGTAAAGAGATTGGGCGATAATTGGCCGGGTCTGTTCGATCTCCAGGCTTCGGGATTGGGACGACTTTGGCGAGCTTCCAGCTGGCAGGGAAGACGCCCAACTCAATTGATCTGTTAAACAGCTTGGCCAATGCGGGTGCGATTGTATCTGCGATATTTCGCAAGATCATAGGGGTCAGATTGTCTTTTCCGGGTGCTCCACGAAGTCGGAGACTCTTTAGTCGGTTAGCGACAAAATCAATTGAAACGGAATATTCGGTAAAGTCATCCGGGTCTGGTTGTGGCGGCTCATATATTTTTCGTGGACTTCGATTAAAGTTGCTCAGAAAGGACTGCTGAAGAAGCGATGCTTTTTCTTGTGCTGACGAGTGAACGCAATGCTGTTCATCCAATAACGGCGGAATAGTTCTGTTTTCAGGCTCGAATTTTCTGATGGCCCCCAAAAGTCGCCTGGTGATTTTAAATCCGCGAAAACTGACTTTACGTAATCGCGCTTTGCCAGACGGATTTCCCGTTTAACTATTCGCCGTAGGTTGCTAAATTTCCAATAGTCGGATTGAGATTTGGAGTGGTTCCAAAGACGGTACGCATGATTTTTCTCTGCTACCTTTGCTAACAGATCAGCTTTCATCCAGGGTTGTTGCTTGGTTGTACGATACGAGGGACGGGCGATATTTTCATTGAGGACATTCAGCACATGTGACACGAGATTATCACAAGCTGAGTCCACCGATGAGCTGTCAGCTACAATATGGAGACAACGGCTAGTGGATGATTTGTCTTTGATGTCGTTCCAGTTTACATGTCGAAGGTTCCACACTTGCCGACATTGAGAAATTTTGGCGTGAGGTCGATTGTGTAGTTCAATCGATACGGTGCAATGGTCTGAGTTTCCAATTGGCGGCAAAAAATCAGTTGAGATGTGCCGACTATGGTCTCCATGATTGCCACATCAAGTAGCGTGCTGCTACGGGGTCGGGTCGGGACAGTTACTGTTTGCAACGCATTAAGATTAGACCTTGTAACCCTCGTGCCTGGTGGGCCATGGCGAGTGGGAGAGAGTAATCGATACTGTCCCCTGGCTGAGAGACGTCAACCCCTCGGGTTCATGTTTCAGCCGTAGGTATAGTCGCAAGACTCTCCTGCTCCAGTCAAAGTTTTTGTCCCGCCGACTTCGGTCGGCCGCCTCCCTCCTTCGCCTGCCTGGCTTGGCTACATCGATCTCTATTCGGCAGTCCTAATTTCGCAGCACTATGAAGAAAGCAGTGATCGCTATGATCAGTTATTGCACGCCGATCGCTATCGTCTTCATCAAGTGAAAGCCGTTAGTATCGCATCTATGTGTACCAATCTCCCATATTTCGACTTCGGCGACGAAGATGATCAAGATTTTCCAAAGAATTTAATGAAAGAATTGATTCAGGCGGCTTCAAAAAGGCAGTTCGGAACAGTTCATATTCATGTTAAAACTAATCCTACCGTGTGAAGATGATAAGGTAATTTTTTTGCTTGAAGACACTAGGCCAGCTGGTTTTGTTGGAAAGCAGAAAATGTTCGCCTCAGGCAGAGGATGTAGGTGTATCAATAATCTGGATTAGGGTAATGGAAACAAGGCAATGACGCCATATCGAAGGGCAATTTCACTTCTGGAGGCGCTGCGCTTTATTAGTTCCTACTGCGACGTACAGTAAAGCCACGCTGTACACTATCAAAGGTTCACAAGCATGAGCATCGAGAGGCGTACAATTATGTGCGTAATTGCATGCTCTAACAAGCCAGCCCAAGCCCAATTGCTGGTGTTGTAAGGGCTTGGGGCCGACCCAAAACAAGACACCAGAATCCACAAGTGCTTTACTAACGGCTGCACACGAGCAATCACATCGAGACATTGACACCAAGAGCAACAGGAAGCAGACAGGCCGCACCATTGGCCTAGACAGTTGGAGACAAAGAACGAGGGGCTGGGCTCATATCCTGCTGCACCAGTTGGGCCAAGTCGATCTTAGACTAGGCTCATTAGAATGGATCGTATGTCCATTCTAATGATAATATCTTATCACTAGCGGTTACAGTATGCTGATACTATCCTACCATATCCAACCCATCATTATACGCAGTGTGACATGGGCCACCTGCATGCTTTCTCTGGTACGATGACAGCGTGGATATTCTGTCACACAGAGAAGTCTTAATCGTTTGAGGGTGGGGCGTCTTGGGGCGACTTGGCATTAGATCGCCTGACTATGAGCCCTCTTCATAGTGCCGCCTGCCTTCATGAATTGCTGACTGGCTTGGGCGCCGCACTAGAGGCGCTCCTTCGGATCTGGAAGGTCTCAGCATTTCCATGGTAATTAACAGCTTTTCTTTCTTTTGAGCCATGGGTCGTAGAATGGTTTACTTTTCAGCCATTGGTGATATCTCCGTCCCTGATCACGAACGTGTTGGTGGGACCGATGACGGCCCAGGTGATCTCCCTTCTCATTCTCATATGCATTCGAAATAGGGGCTGTTACAGCGCAGAAGTCTGGCCGTGAGCAGCGTGAGACAATCGCCAGGCAGGACATCATTTTCTCCAATTGCTGGTCTCTGGCCCTGATCCCCTCTTCAGATAATGATTTGGCGGCGCGGTGGTGCAGGCGGCTTGGCATTCGCCTACCCGTATTGCCTGGTAGTGGCTGGCTGGGCTCGTCCCTGGGTTCAACCTCCGGTGATGGAGGCCGGTTTGCTAACCGTAAAACCTCGCTGACCTCGCAGCTAGGCAGCACGTGACTCACCCAGTTCACAGCCCACCCGCCATAATCTGAAAGTCGGTGACCAGTCCAGGATGCGTGTGATCGTGTCGCGTGGAGGTGAGTGGAGACACGCAGAGGGACGCTGCTGTGTGCGCTATTCTCCCCTCACAGCCGTGCTTACAGTATAAGTTCTGATTGCTGGCCGGCCAGACAAAAAATGTTTTAGAAAATGCGCCGCTGACTCGAAGTTATGCTGTCTAATGTGCCTGATGGTCTGGTGCGTACGCTGTGAGTGTTGCGCGGCATGTGTTCCGTGATCAGTTCCCGTAGATAATCTGGTTGCGCTTAGTGAAGCTACACCTTTCAGTTGTCTCTGCCATGTTGTGAAAACTTTATTGCTTGCTGGTGCGCACTTGTAGCCTATCGATCTACTTGTATACGGCGTCTCGGGGATGCGGTATATTATTTGAGAAAGAAAAACGCATTTTTATGCCCTTAATTATTGCTGGTGTTTTGGGTCATATGCTGCTTGCTGCCAGGACTGCTGACTTTTTTGCTCATCACAGAGGCGCATAGTAATGTGATGATCAGAGATGTATTGTATGTGTTGATGACGTTCTGATGCATCACCTTACCTAAATGTTTTGCACCTGTTGTTTTTCATCAACAAAAATATTCTATCTTTTATCTCTTTATCGTAAAAACCTTAACTTCCGGCCGCAAGGTGCAAAAAACCAAGCGCAAGGTCAAGTGTTGTCGCTCTTTCAATCAGCCCAGCATCATAGGAATTTATGTGTCCAGCTATGAACAGAACCCACAAGCGGTTTTTTAGTGGCGGTTAGATTCGAGCATCGTGAAGTGCTGAGCAAATCTCAATTGTACGTCCAGTTTCTTGAGTGGTGCGCACTCGAAACCTTTAGCCTCTTATCCAGGATCTTAAAAAGTTTCAGAGACTGGTAGCGGGCTATGTCCACATTCCCCGCCCCTACCCCCCGTTTCGCAGTAATACGAGTATCGTCTCTTCGAAATGGACATCTTCTCAGCCGCCTATCAAAGTATAAAGCCCCGATTTGACGATGACTTTGCTGATCGAGCCAATTACTATTTCACCTCCAGCGCCTTCCTCTTCTTCGCCCTTATCTTGACCGCTCGTCAATGGGTCGGCCAGCCGATCGAATGCTGGACACCTGCGGAATTCAAAAGGGCATGGGAGCAATATACTGAGGATTACTGCTTTGTACAAAACACCTACTGGCTCCCGTTACAAACTCCAGTACCGCCCAAACACGACGACCGTGTGGCAAGGTAACTGTGTATTTGGTGCCGTAGTGTCGAGGGTGACCTTGTACTTTACTTGAAGGCAAATCGGTTATTATCAGTGGGTGCCATTCGTTCTAGCTTTGGAAGCACTGTTCTTCTGTTTCCCTTATATGGTGTGGTGGCTTCTGAGTTGGCAAACTGGTAAGCGGTGATGTTCATCGGGGCGGAATACTGTACGCTACTGTATTTGACTTTTGATCTTTGATCTTGCCTTCGACTACGACTGCTCCACTCTCCCCTGTATAGTATACAGTGCAAACTGCTCTATAGATGCCTCCTGCACTGGTCATTAATTTTTCAGGCATAGACATCCATGCCATTGTAAAAACAGCTAAACAGGAGACCGAAAGTGCACCTGAGACAGTGTTGAAGCCACACGTCAATGCGTTGGCCATGTTCATCCGCCACACTCTCTGTGTAAAGATCTGTCAACAGCAGACCAGACCGAATGCGATCATGATCGGTTACGCACAAAGGAAAGGCTGTTACGTGACCATGGTGTACCTGTGTTGCAAGCTGCTCTACTTGATCAACTCGATCAGCCAGCTCTTCTTGCTCTCTATCATGTTGACCACTGGCCGGTCTGGAAAAGGAATTGGAATGTTCGTTGATATTCTTTGGGGCGAGGACTGGCAAGAGTCGGGCATATTCCCTCGAGTAACCATGTGCGACTTTGATGTACGAATTCTGGGGAATCTGCACAGGTAAGACCTCTTGGTTACCAAGTGAACTGACCTGGCATCTCCTTCCTTCCGCAGATACACAGTGCAGTGCGTCCTAATGATCAACATGTTCAACGAGAAAATATTCCTTCTTCTCTGGTTCTGGGTGGTCATCGTAGTCGTGCTCAACTCACTCAGCTGCTTGTATTGGTTTGCATTGTGCCTGAGCATTCGCTCACGAGTAGAGTACGTGGGCAGGTATCTGAGGGCGCAACTGGATCCGACCGAAATTGATGCCAATCGCTCGGCAATCAAGAAATTCGTGCAATACTTTCTCAGATTCGACGGAGTTCTATTGTTGCGCAAACTAACCTATCACTGCGGGGACATGCTTACGACTAAGTTGATCTATGCCCTTTTTGATTCGTTTGCTGAAGGCGAAGGAAAGATCGAGTTGAGAAAGATGACACCACTTAATTATCCAAAAGCGGTTCGATTGGGGGAGCGACCTAGCGTTATATCCGATGTGGCACCGAGCGATGATGAGGCAAAGTCATTGCCTGCTCAATCTGATGACGAAAGTCAGCGAGAGGAGAAGTGATATGAGCAGATCAGTCGTTTTGAGTTAGTGGCGGTTAGAGTGGCACCTGTGGTATGTTACACTAGCACTGCTCTCTGTATTCTGAGTCTTCCGTGTCCTCGAGAAATACACGAGTTTGACCTAGGTCGATGAAAAACTGCAGCCGAGACTAAAACTCCCACCAGAACTGCCCCATTGTGGTTCACCTGACCCAACCTCCGAGTTCGTGCCACCCAGGTTGCATTGAATGGCCTGCCTTCATCTTGTTTACTATAACCGTTTTGTCGTCCAGCCAATTTCAAAGTAGCTCTATCGAGGATAGTATCGAATCTAAAATAGGTTACCGTGCTACGGCACACAATAGACGAGGTGGTAACTGCAGCAAAAAGTCAAGGTGAACAGAGCAGGCTTCACTGACCTTCGCGATGACCTGGTTTCCGACTTGGACGCAGGCCTTATTTTGGATAATAGTACAGAGTTTTATACGACTCGACCATAACTGCGGTGCCGTCGGCCAGCAGTCACGTCTGGTCGTCTCTTCAAGCTTGCCTTACACCGAGCGTGATGGTCTCGCTTATGAATGTGAACACAAGCGTCTTGATGCTGTGTGTTCTGACAGGGGTTCACTGCCAGCTACAACCAAGGGTAAGCATAAAAGGCTTATGGCCAGGTGGGGAAAAGGAGTCCCGCCCGGTCGTGTCTTATTCTAGTCGCGAGTGCATTATAGTCAAGAAACGACATCATCGTTCTTGGAAGAAGCTGCGTGCAGGAAGTGGATGATTACAGGCAATGCTTAGATCAAGTGCGAGAAGACATTGACCGCCGTTTTAACGACACAGAGAAGCTGGGTGTGAAGGAGCGTATGAGACAGTGCTTAATAGAGTGAGTGATTATTTAACCCTCCTTAACGGGTTACCCGTCAGCCGTACAGCTCATGGCTGCCCGATTTTCTCCGTAGCGCAGTCAGAAGTTAGAGGGTCTAGAGAGACTAGACAATGCGTCCCAGGTTTGTTAGATACTCTTCCGGCAAAGGAAGTCGGTCTTACTATAGGGTTAAACGCAAGGCTAACATGAACCCCAAAAGCGGTTCGATAGCAGGATGCACCATTGGATGAAGTGGTTGTTCCTCAGGGTCTGTCAAGAGCAATCATGAAGATCTCCAGACAAGTTCTATCTTACTTGTACCCGCCTTCTAGGCACGGCTGCAATGATCCAGAAGAAGAGTTAGTGGCTGAAGGAGTGCCAAAAAAAGAACATAATAAATGTATGCAGCTGGCCGCGGCCGAGGCCAGGACCATTATCTACGGCTGCGTGCAAAGACAAGTGGCCGAATTTTCGCTAGTGGAAGACCAGCCTTCGTTGGAAGACGATGTGTCTGAAATGGCCAAGTCAGAGTTCCCGACAAGGGGTCCATGGGGCCCGAGGTAAGATGACGCACAAAATAAGCATTTATTTCTTGAAGAGAAACATATTAGTGGTTTAGGAATCGGGAAAAGCCAGGACTATTGCGATTGGCTGTGCAAGCATTAACTTACACGAAGAACTCGAAGGTTTGCGATGTCACAGCCAATGCAACTGGACTTCAGTTATGTCTCAGTCGCGTGTTCCGAGAAGCTGCTGCTGGAACGACTGTGTTCGATGGGACCATAGAAGCAGAGCAGAAATTTAATTTTTATTGCTCCGGACGGGATCGATGCCGTCAGTGGTAAGTGATGTCAACGGGCCTTTTCTCTTCATCAGAGAAGCCAGATATAACAGCTCTAACAGATCTAACTGGCATCAAAGGCACATCCCCCGCCCCGAACCCCACCCCCTCTCGGGCGAGCGCGCAGCGCCCGAGAGGCGGTGGCGTCCAGTACAATCGTCGAAAGTGCGCATACTTCGCATTATCCCTTCACGTGAGAGGAGCCCATTTCACCGAGGTGCAATCCCCACCATTGCCTGCCATGCTATCTGGAGCTGGCGTGTACCGTGCCCAACCCAGTCTTACCAAGATGATCAGGCTATTTGATTTGGCCAAAAGGACAGCCGGAGAGGGCTTTTTGTGACTTCAGCCATTGATGGTCAACATTTCAGGATGACCGAAGCGTGCCAGAAATATTTGGACGATGGTAAGTCAGCAACTTGTCGATGTGCAAAACTGGACCTCTTCACAAAGTCATCCCAGCTGACACGCACATACAGCACTTGCGTGGGCAAGGAGTCAATCCATGGGAGTGCGGCCAAGATTATTGATGACCTCATTCGTACGTATTGCACGCCCAGTCGCGACCCTTGCATTGAAAACTTTCCCCCACGATACCAGCTTAGCCTATTTCGCAACAAAGGGTTTTCGTGAAATGCCTTGATTAGGAGCTTCATATTTACATATATGTTGTCATTGCCTGTACATTTGCCAGCCATGTAGTTCCAGCTGCTTCTCTGCGTCTTTTGGCCTGAAAATATGTACACTGTACTTCCGTTCACTGCAGGAGGAGACATATTTACGTACGTATATGAATCGCGTGGGTCTAAAATTTATGGTATCGGGCTGTTACTTTAAAACGCAGCAGGGCAGCAAAGCCTGGTTTCTTAGGCAGCTGAAACCGGCTCATGCCAAAGCAGAAGGAATAACAAAGGCGTTTGTATGGTGCTGGGAGCGTCTGCCAGCGCTTGCAACCTTTTTTAATCGTTGGCAGCCTTACTGGACGGTGTGTGTAAGCAATTTAGGCAGGTGTAAGCCAGGGATTCCAGGCGTTGATCGCTCATCTTTATCACTCAGAAGACAGGTACCTCGCACATGGACACTGCACTCAACAAATGGGCATGAGACTAAGCTGATGGGCCTTCCATCCCAGGACCGACCGACCTGGGTCTGAGGTCCGACCAAAAGCAGCCCGATCTGCCCCACCCACTGTTGTATTATGATTGCTCATATGTCTACTGCCATGATGTCATGTCTTTCGTTGATAAAGGGCCATCGATAAAGGACACCAGCAGTCAGTAGGGCAGGGGTTGAAGGCACTAACCCACAAAAATCACTTGGATTTTTGTGGTTTCAGAAACCCACAACTCTGTAAGGAGTGAGCACGTGCGATCGAAAGCAAAAGCTGTCACAGGTCGTAGGATCCTAGTGTTCTACCACTTGGATTCGGCCACTCGTAACCACAATCCTTCTTCCTTATTAGTCCAAGAGGCAACGTGACCACAAGGCCTGGCATCCAGAATATTACTGCCATCACAGCCTTGCATGAGCATCGGCTAATACCACAATGTGCGTGTGTGGTAGCGAGCCTTACAGCCTTGCATCTATCTCACGGATCAGTATCGCTTCAGCATGCTAGCTAGTACGGTCGGTCATCGATCATTCCGCTGACTGTTCAACGACCTTCCTCTTCGAGCAGACCTATGTCCGCGAAGAATCGAGCAAGCAAAATGGCACTCATGGAAATGCGTGACTTGACTATGGGTTTGCGGGCCTCGAATCTTTTCTGCACGCCTCCATTGCCTAATGTCGATTTCAGTAGTGAGCAATACTGATCAGGACCTCCTAAGACACGTATCTTCAATCATAAGAGACCGCTAGATGCAAGCAAACCATCAAATACTGGTCGTCAATGGCAAGTAGTACGATAATAATCAGTCATGCAGAGTCGATCTGTGGAAAATCGGGTTGGTCATGCCTAATCTTAGCATGGCCACTACAGCATCTAATTTTGCTTCGGCTCAAGCCATCTCAATAGACCTGGTCTCATTGAATTTAAGTCGATTCTACGCAAGTCCATGGTCAATTGTGTGGAACAAAGCTTTCTAGGCTTTGTGATCTGGTGGAAAAGAATTTAGTTGTACTTGTGACCAGTTTAGAGCGTACAGGGATCGATACTGATTGTTTAATTTGATAACACATTGCTTGCTTCATCCAAACCACGCATTTACCTTTGTGCCCGTTAACGCCTCTACGTGTGTCTCTGATACGAACTGTATGTAAATGTTGGAACCCACCGTAGTCACCTGTATGGTGTCCCACTCACAGGATCAGCCATAACCCCACTTTAGTTGGTTGCCCGTTCTGTCTTACTCCTGGTAGCATCCGACCCAGATACTGCATATACTACACTAGTTGACTTCAGAATTAACTTTGGTGTTCGAAGGTCCTGGGCATGAGGACACCATGAGAACATGAGAACGCGCGACGAGTGCTTGTTTTCGTCTTCAAGAAGAATAGACCCATTCACGCCTGCGACTCGACTGCGTCCAATATCATCATTTCTAATAAACTTACCGCCTAACTTTAACAGTCTAAAAAAAGTACTTATTTGTCCATCTTAAGACATTGCTCTTTAGCGCGAACAAAATGCGTCAATCCAACTTTCCCAAACAATTAGTCGCCGTAGGCAAACTAGGAAACGGTTTCGACTAACTTTACTTTACTGTACTCGACAACACCACCATTTGACAAGTGACTCGCGAAGATAGCCCGGGGCTGTTAGAAAATACTTTATTCTGATCCTCGCACGCAGCAATAACTTGATTTTGAGCAAAGGTGGTGGGAGGTGATGTGGGCCAAAGAAATATGGTTCTGAACCAGTGCAATCAACTGAGCGAAAAACTTTCGTCGCAATCCAAATCGAACCGGTTTTTGATGAGGCTGGTCGCGAATGACGCGCTTGGATAAGACGAAGGTTGTTTTGTAAAATGTGAAATCACATGTTCCCGGACGACCCGCCGTAAGTTATATTGTCATCTTTCAATATAAAAGAAGAGCCGAAAGTCGAGAGACAGTGCATCCCTCTTGTCACTGTCTACAGTCGGAAAGATCGTTCGGTTGGTTCAATGGCTGCCTTCGCTTTCGTCAAACTGCTCTTCGCCGGATTTCTGTTGTGTAAGGTTTTTTCTAGTGGAAAATATAGATTGATAGGGTGTGTGCATCGCTGTCCAGTTCAAGCCAGTGTGACCCTGTAGACAGGTCTCTTGCCACATAAGCATGACCGAGATCAGCGCTGGCTTTCCCTGTAGCGACCAGCAATGACGGCGGTTCTTTGCTTTTAGATCTCACCTGCTCTTTGAGCGATGCATCTTTGGCTCGAGTGACCTCCCTGACGAGCGGACTGGTCGAGCAAGCAGTTTCTGCTCACGCACGCGTAAATGCTTTTGGGCATGGCAAGCAAGCGACTCGGTTCAAGAGGTAAGGAACACAAAATGCAGGTCTTGCAATGCTGCGACAGTTGTGAACTGTCCCCTTTCATCTTAGGGAAGTCCTGACCAAAAAGCTGGAAGACCCGAAAGGCTGTATTCAAGATTGTCGTGATAATGAAACTTCGCAAATGGTTACAGCCATGATGAAGAATATGGCTCGCTTGGTGGCTCTGGCTTTGGATGATGTCAAGGGAGATGAATTAGACACTCCTGAAAAAGAGAAGGCTTTCGAGGCGCGTGTGGAAGAGAAGACCGTCGCTAACATGGGACCACTATTCGAAGATTTGTGCAGGTTAGTCCAGGACATCACTCATTGCATTCTCTCAACTGACTGTCAATGTTCTGTTTTAGAATTCAAAAGAACAAAGGTCTTTGCCTGTCGAGATGTCCAGAGTCTGACGCCAGGACCATTTTGCTCATCGATAACGAGGGCTCGCAAGATGCCTTATGCGAGCCAAGCAGGAACTGGGATAGCTTCCCAAGTACGCATTTGAGGGTTTCTCAGGTGGCCTTAGCCAACTAACTTTCCGTTGTTGCAGCATATTGGGCTGCCTTGAACTGCACAAATTCAACTGAGCTGGACAAACCTTGCGATGACAAATGCGGACCAGAAGCACCCCTTCGTAATGCTACCAAGTTGAGCTTGGACGAAGAAGCCACGATCGACGAAATTGACGGCGACGAAATCAGTGCTGGTCCTATCACTTTCAGTTATGAGACTGATTCCAAGAAAAACGCCGTTGCAGCTGGCCAGGCTTGCAAGTAAATTGAAAAATGTGACTATTATTTCCTTGTCAACATTGATGGCATCGCACTTTTCAGGACTGTTTCCTGTCAACTCGACTGCTTTAAGCCGATCATAACCAAGCAGTGCGGAGCCAAGGCTTATGACATGTTTACACGAGCCAAAAAGACTGAGCCCCGCGAGACGTTACGAATGCTAAAGGCCATGAAAGCTATCGACGTGCCTGATCAATGCAAGGCGTTCGTATAGAGAATGTGATTTGAGGGTTCTATTGCATCCGTTAAAGCCTGACTTTTATCGAATATTGGTTAATCTTGATATCAAAACAGTATATTTTTTAAATTGTGCCTAGTGATATTCAAATATGCGAATAAAGGATCTGATGGAATGATAGAAATGGGGTGAGACACTGAGAATGAAGAACACCGGTCGGTCCAAGTTTGGTTGTAAATGTGTGTGGTCGGTACGGACGAGCTGAGCACCACCAACATGTAACTACCTCGCTAAATTTAGACACAGGTGTGAATAGGCTTTATTGCGAGATCACTTGTCAGGATGCTTGAGGTGGGGGGCGTGGCGGGTGGATCGCGCTCACGATAAAAGGACTCGAGTCAATGATTGTTTAAGGTTTGTGCTTATGTTTGCAAGCAGTAGTTTGACCTTAGGATTATGTCTGTGCTTCGATAAGTTTGTGCTAGCAGCCTCATGCAAGCTTTAGCTTATGTAGTCGCTATCTCGAACTACCTGGTTCGACTTGTCAGTACACCTCGATCCTGTCTCCTGTTCATCTAGGTCAGTCCCCCTCAACTGAAAATGTCATTCTTTTCCATCACTATTAGGTCCAGAGTCTCCTTTATCGCCTCAACGAATAACACATCCGTTTCGTCTCCCCCGCTGCTGATTTTATTGGTGAAATTTTAGAAAGGTAAAATCAATGAGTGGTTGATGTACCGGGTCGCAGACAGAGAGGGCGTGGCGAATGGCACGTGCGATCTCCAGCCTAATTCGAGAAAAAACTTGATAGGGTAATTTTTTCACCCGGCTCCTCGAACGAGTGACTGCACAAGCAACGGGCCAACATTTGAAAATCCCTCAATTTATGTGTCTGACTTCTCCAGAGTGTTCCTGCGCCGAACCTTTTGGGTATCTCGCCTATATATACGAGTTTTGTGCTGTCACCGTTTAAAAACAGGAAAAAGGAGGGAAGTGCAGACAACGCGTTGAGGTCAGCAAGAAACGGCCGTCACGGCTGGTGCAAACCAAAGCATATGAAATCCGCAGTTGTTTTGATAACGATACGATGCGCGCTAGTATATGTTCGATTCTTTTATTGTGAAAGCTGCATGAAAGCATGAGAAGATGAAGCCGCGTACCGATTTTCATATGAAATCTTTGGCTTATCGCTAGCCTAGGGCAAAGTGGAGCTCACAGAACTTGGGGTGGTTTAGCCATAGGAACAGCCCCACGTAGTCCACGACGCCCTTGTGCTAAGTTTATCTAACCACACCGCAAGGATCGTATAGACTTTTAATTTGAGGTTCTGACGGACCTGAAAGCGAAGTGCTCACAGAGCAGTTAAGATCAGGAGGAACTCAAGAGAAGTCCTTTACCGATGCCTGCAAATCGAACCAGCCGCCCGACCTCTCTCTCGCTCTCGCTTGGCCTCGTGCCTTACCCTGACATACAGATAGGAGAGGTTGAACCAGTGCACTGATAGGTACAGATAAATCCATCCACGCCTATTACACGTAGAACTTTTGAGCACATCCGCCATCTCGGTGAGCTCTAGCGATTAACAAATTGATCATTTCGAGCAATACCCATTTATTATGGGACCCACTAATTTTCCCTAATCGGAAATGAGCAGCAATACTTTTCCATGGCTGACAGTTGCACGGGGTCTATGCCTCCTCCGCAGCGGGAGAGCATAGACGGTATGCAACAGGTCTCGTGATGTTACAAGGGTTATGGCGAGTATTGATAATAATTAGGCTGTGGAGATAGATGGTAGAGCCAGACGCCGACGGAAGTGATTTGACATTTTAGCACGCATGGGAGCAGAATCTTCGCGGAAAGCTGGCAAGCTGACAAGACAGAGCGTCGTCGAAAATGAGGGCCACTACCTAAATATTCCTACTATATACGTCTATAGGGCTCGCAAGATCAGTACGGATAGAAACGATAAAGATCGAGCCCCTGAGCCTTTAAATTTATGAACTCGTATAAATATGTACTGTAGTGTCAGAATATTCCCTCGGCAAGGATACAGTGTACTCATATTGACTATTGTGCCAAAATTTCAGAATATTTGGTCCAATTCAAGTGAGACAGCTGAATACGGGTCACTAAAAAGGTACTGTAATTTGAGAGAAAAGTCGCTACGATTGATTTTCGACAGTTGAGCAAGGCAGTTCCTGGCATCTCTAGTTTTGTATTCGTGCAACAAGCATATTGAGGAGAACTTACCATGCCCCAAATTCAAGCAGGAGGTATTGCGAGACACGAAAATAAATGCAGTCAAGTAAGTTGACAATTATTGGTTTATAGTTTCGCCCTCAAGTAGTTTCGCCTTTTTTAGTAAAAAAAAGGGGAAACTATATGTCCTGATATGTGCGCAATGTGATTCATTCCATCGACAGGGCACCCTTGCTTTCGGTGACAAGAAGGGAGAAGAAATTTGAATACAAATTTATTTGTGTATTGATGCTTTGGAGTATGAAATAACCAAGAAGGACCCACAAGGAATTTGATTCTACAATGCGTTTAGATACTTTTGAGTCCCCTCAACTATGTAGGTCACAATCTCGGGCCTATTTGAAATATTTAAGTATTTCACCCATCATAACCGATGGGTATGTCAGAGAAGCGGGCTTGTTTCAGCATGTATCTATTTTCCAAATTTCAGTCGGTGAGGACAAAGACTTTACGTGGCAAGCGAATGCGGACTTAAGTAATTACAAACTCAAAATGATTCACTTGCAAAAGAACTCAGAGGCAGACATTTTCAAAAATGAAACTTATAAAAAGCTAGAAGGTCACAAAAATGCTTTCAAAAAAAAATACTATTTGCTATGAGAACAATTGAATTCTAAGGCGTGACCGAGCCAGCTGAAAGTCCAGCGTAAATGCACACTATATGGATCGGCTTTGAAAATTACAACAATAGGTTAATACAGTATATCACTTTATTTTATGATGGTGGGGGGGGAGCCATTTTCTCCCATTCACACTATGCCTCGGCTGAGCAAATTGCGAAGTACGTCGTCTGCTACTGATTTCCGAAGAGGCCTGAAATCCTCAAACTGACAATGACTTTTGAGTTTCTGAAGAGTTTTTAGTTTTTGCGTAGATGCGCTACCTAAATAGTTGCCTGAAAAACACCCGCGCCGAGGTCCTTGCGGGACTCTCCTGGGTGCTTCCAAGGCAGCTTTTAGGCGGCAACAGCGATCTGCAAGCGGTGTGTATAGCGGAGGTTCACGCAGAGAAGGAAAGTGGCTATAGTGCATGGTGTTTGAAAGAATGCTCAATATGGGGGAAAACGGGTAGGATATATCTCGCGAAAGTTATTCCTAGAAACAACCCGTCATTCTGACCTCGATAAAATGTAGAATTAAGCTCGCTGCAAGTTCGCAGGTAGTTAATTGTATGGTTCTGACAAGTACTGACCACCAACCATCAGGATTGGATTTGACGTCTCTTCTCAAATGAGACGTAAGGAAAAAACCACAAAAAATTTTTTCAATAGAAACCGAAAATCAAACTAACGAAACAAACCTTTATCATGTGTAACAGCTGCGGGAACGACGATCAAAGAATAAACTACTAGTAGGATATAATCAATCACAGTTTAAGACTTCACGCACTCATGTCGAATTGCCAGAACCTGCTCAGGCAGGGTGATAAAAAAAGCAGCCATCACCCGGCATACTGCACGTTCGGAAACTCAGAAATACTGTTGGTGATTGGTACGAAACTCTCACAAAGTCAAGAAATTTTAGACTACTGTATAGCAACAGTGCAACAGTAAATATACCCCTTTTTACTTTTAGCTGAAGTTACTGACGGCTGAATGAACTGGTGACCTTAAATACCCTCCTTCGTAAATTGGGAGCCCATCGCCATGACCGCATACTATTTAATTAAAGGCGATCGCTGGCTGAATGGGCAACATGGCCGATGTGGTCGCGTTCAACACAGCAGCTGCTGCGAAATCCTGAAAACGAAGACAAGGCGAATGCTACTTGTTCCCTGATTCCATTTAAATCTCCTTACGTCCACTGAAATAACGTAGCGGCCACTACGAGCGCGTAACTCGGCAACTGACTGCTCGTATGAATGACCTGGACCAACCGTGTTGATGCCAGCAACACGGGCTGGAGTTAACAAATTTGGCTGCCCGAGGCAACTGGTGCTGAAAATGGCACGTGTTGCGCGAAACTTGTGTGTCCACTCTGATCTTACCCGCAAACTTGGCCAAACTTGGTTGGCTCTTGAAACGCAGAAACCGGCTTGAAACTCGACGCATGCCCCAACGAGCTGTTACCCAAGAAGACCAGTGGTCGACTGGCTGGCAAGCAAGCAGGCGCCCCGCAATATGAAGGGTTTTTCGGCTGTATGGGGTGGCTAGGATGACCGATCGAGACGGGGGAATGAGCTCGCCATTCGACTTGCCCTTCGTCATTGCTCACGGCGTGAAGGGCTTCTTGGTCCACTGTCCACCAGTTTGGTTTCTTCTGACGACCGCGTTGAACTTTACGGAATACTTTGTAGCGCGACAGAGTGTGACGAATGGTATTCTGAAAGGCGCACCTACTTTTTGTGGAAAACCCAAGTTGAAAATGAAAATGTGTCAAGTTGAGATTGCTGATCGAGTTCAATTGCTTTGTCATAACTTCTGTTCCCCATTATGTACTGCGCGCCGCCCACCCTACTGTACTGCCCCCTCCTACATCTACAGTAGGAGGTGTACGAAGAGGAAGAGCGACGATGTGTCACATGACGCTCAATGCTGCCCCTACTCAACGGCATTGGCTCAGGTTAAGGAGCCTTACTTACTTTCAGAGTTTCAGCCTTCTTCATGGGCCCGTACTTGGCCGAAACTTGATCAAAGATTTCCTTGGCCGTCAAACGTTGATGAGGCGATTCCAAGATGGCGTCCGATATGACATCGACGTATGGTATTTTGTGGGCCATGTTCAGGGTTCGCTTCGAAAGGGAGAGCGGACGACGCAATTGAACTTGCTGCTCAGTCATTTCTCCTGTCTACGCCTTGTCAGCGCCAACGATCTTCGTCCCAATGATGAGCCCAAACTCGGAAAGTGCGGATAAGGAGGGCAAACGATGCCAGCCAATCCTGTTTCAGCTATACTCACCATGTAATTATCTTATTGACATCGCAGCTCCTGTCGAACGGGTGCGTCTCTGAGCCAGCGGCGCCCTACATAATTGCATGTCGTGGATAACTATCCATGGAATGAGGCAGATCGTTATCGACGCCAGTCGGCGTCACTTCCTCAGCCGCTTTTAGCCGAACATCACATCCTGGCAGAGCCCCATCGGTCAGACTGATCATGGGACGTTAGCTAAGAGCGATCATCAGAAACAAGCACAAGTAACAGGACAATCTATACACTGCGCAAGTTGGTCAGATAGTGCTACCTTACAAAACTTATCGCTGTGCCTCGTACTTTGCGGGAGGATGCTCAACGTCAAAATCATGGCAAGCTAGTACGTTCTAACGGCCGGCCTTTGACAGGCTGGGCGAGCGAGCGATAGGCGTGGCCTTGCAAGCGGGCTGGGCGAGCGAGCGAGAGGCGTGGCCATGGCTATACTTAACGCATTCTCGAGAAAACGTTAAGTATAGCCATGGGCGTGGCCTCGCACTTTGCAGCGCGAGCTGTTATGCGCAGAAAAAATTATGGGCGCTGTTCAAAACTTGAGCTAAAGTTTATAGCGATACAAGGGTCACGCACAGATCGTTTTGAGCCTGAACATCCTAAAAACACAGGTGTTTTTACGCCATGACGAGCATGCCCTATTGTTGTCCTAGCGGTGCCGATATAATACGTAGTTTAGTTATACGGTGGAGGTCAATGAAAAGTGTAGAAAACTAATTTTCACTAATTTCGACAAATTCTTGAGCCTATAAATCGTCGAACTTCGCTTCGTTTCAGGAGTTAATACGGGTCCTGTATTGTATTATCTGTTTTTTTGGTTAGTACTTTGGCTTTGGGCGCTGATCTCATGGATATCAATTTCTGACGAAAAGTCGGTTTGTAAGTCATAAACCTTCGCTGATCTGCATGCGATGCTATGGATACCCGTAATTCACCCAGCACTCAAGACGCACCGAGTGGTGAGATGGTAGCTACAGTAAACAAGTAAGAGGCACCTGAGCTGAGCCTACGCCTGAGCCTAAGCCTAGGGGGCCACTGAGGCGGTCTGTCTGCCGCCTCAGTGGTGTAGCGGTCAAAGGCTTCTGCCACAGTTTGCTTGGCAGAGCAGGAAGCCGGTCGGCGGGGGTTCAACTCTGGCCGTCTGAGAACTTGGTGAAGTTCTCTCTGCGCCTTGCACGCTAGGCGGTGGGCGACTCACACTTCAACCCTCCGGGATCGATAAACGAGGAGAAGGCGGGAGGCTCTCGAATCCAGGTCCCCTCACGGGGCGCGGGCTGGGTATGGTTGCCCCATGGGATAACCACCGACATCGCGGAGTGACTAACACGCGCTCTTGCCTGGAATGCATCCCGGATTGACCCTAGTCGATGGCAAGATAGGGTCAACTAACAAACCCCCTAGTCCGCTGGAAAAGAGCCAAAAATCTACCCTCCCCTGAAACGACTAGGATCGAAAAAAGGTTTAGTCTGTCACGCCAGCAGGGCTCAGACCGCACCCACATTTTCCGAGGAAGCCTGTGACTGGGACCCTCGTGTCCGTTCAAAGGTGCCTCAAGTGCAAACACAGAGAGGGAACCTGCCACTTTATGGATCCTCACAGGGCATCGCCGATAGGGTTTTATTTTTTTCTAGTGGGCGGAGTCAGAAAGAGTAATATTCTGTACAAAAAATATCTCACAGGCAGATTCCTCCCAAAGTAAAAGTTCTTTAAATAAAAAGCTAAAAAATGAGAAGTGATGGCTTCACAGAATATTGCAAGGGCAAGTGGATTCCTGAGAGCTTGTCCGTTCTATGGCTTGACTGCGGCTACTGCAGGCGAGACAGTCGCGGCTCAAGTAGGGGAAGCCAGAATAGAAAAAGTCCAATAGCTTTTAGGCTCTTTTCTGCGATAAGAACTCATAAACGAGACAAATTTTTCAATTTGTTGATAGTTTTCGACAATTTTTGCGATAGTTTGAATGTCTTGAACAGATGTGAAACTTGCAGTTAATCGAAAAGGCAAGGCCTTTAACATCTTAAAACCATTGCAAAAATTAAAACAAAACAAAAGAATCGATTGAATTTTAAACTTGGCGCGGGTCACGAATGACCATGACTATGACCAAATAATATTCATTTAGATCAGTAATTATTATGATGTACAAAATTGTGTATATGTTACCACGGCTAAAAAAATCTTTCGCGACCACTCCACAAAAACCTCTTCATGATCACTTTTACGCTATCCCAAGCGAAGGTCTTCCCGCAGTTGGTCGAAACGAGAGGTTCTGTTGACTTGACGTACGTAGCTACCACAAGCAACACAGAACAACTTTAAACGGTCAGCTAGTAGACACTGCAAAGTTAGGAACGGGACTTGCACCATAGTTGGCGCACAAAATGGGCCTGTGGACCCAGCGCGAGCGCTGATACTTGTTTCCAGAATATAAAGAATACTAGTCTGACGATGAGCAAGACGAAGAATACGCGGATCGGTTCATCAGTCCGGTTATTCTGCAGCAGTAGTCGAGGATGACCTTGTGTATTATCCAGTCAAAATCGTCTGGCCGTACTGTACGTACGAGTAGAACACTCAAGCAGCCATTTTCGCTCCTTCTCGTGCCATCTCATCCAGCATTGTTAAGAACAAGGCATCTGAGGACTTATCGACTGGCATAATTCACGCCTGGGGCTCTGCTAGTGTGTGTCTCTCCCCGTGTGTGAGTGCGGTCCAATGATGCACGAACGAAAAGTCGATGCATTGTTTGTTACTTTCCACTGGTCCTGTCGGTGTGGATGTACGTAGCTTGCGATCTACAGGGAAACATTCGCCCACGAGCTAACCATAGGAGAGCACTAGACCCCTCTACATGTCCTACGTCTTTGTTTATGTTTGTATCTTCTGAAGAGTTTGTAGACAAAACTTTGAAAGAGATTGTGCTATACTTCACGTACCGCATTTCTCACAAGTAAGAGAATGTTCAAACGAATCAAGATGGGAACCGTGGTCTGCTCGAGAGTAGCCTCTGCTAACGTTATTTCGATCCTAGATGATTCCGATCTTCTGACTTCTTCCAAAAAGGAGGTAAACTGCATGAGCTAGCGTATGGAGCAAGTATTTATCGGCAAGCCAGTCCCTTTTGAATTTCCACATCTGGTTTTTCAAAAACCAGGACATTCTGAACATTTTGATACGTCGAACCAAAAGTGTTTTCGATTGTATTTGAGACAGGTTTTCATTAGTTATATGGATGCTTATCGAATTCCTACTGTATGTATGTATGCACGGTTATTTGAAGGCGCTAACGATAAGAGCACATTTGGCAGGTGCAGGTCTTTTAGCACATCATATAGTGTCATATAGTAGCAATTCGATTATGTGTCACTTTGCAGAAACCGTGCACTCGCATTTTAATTTTTAGAAAACTTTCGTCAACGTACAGTCAACCAGTAAGCCTGCAAGTATCTAGTACCCCTCTAAAATACGTCCGAATCGAATGGTACTCCCACTAGAGGGCAATCAAAGCGAATAATTGTTGATTGCATACGCTATACGCCTGAAACCTCAAAACTCAGGCTTGAAATCAAATTTAAGTTTTGGTTTAATCAGGTTCGGTTTTGACCTTTTAGAAATAGGGTCGGGCTTGGGCCAATTTTAAAACGTGGTTTGGGGTTTGATAAAGCTCCCAGCTCCCAAGAAATTCTCATGATCGGGTTGAAAACGTTTTGCAACAACCAAAAATTTTAAGCCGTGGGCACTATTACATGCTGATATATCCTATTAGTTACTGCTCGGATACATTTTGACATGTGAGACTGAGACGACAAAGAGGAAATTATAAATTGAGGTTTCTAAGCTATGAGCTAACTGTCCATGCTTGTAGGTACGAACCTGTGAACCATCTCGGATTCCACGTTTCGAATTTTACCGATTGCATTTGGCTCTCGAAAATCGGGGCATTCAGAACATTTGGAGACATTGTTTCGGTCAAAGCTTTGGCCATGAGAACAGAACTTTTCTATGCAAGTTGAGAGCAAAACTTGTGGCTGCGCTGGTTAATAGTATGACCATATCTGATTCAAACTGAAAGCTTACGAATGATTTTCACCTGCATCACTAGCCGAATAACTCGGATAAGAGGTCAGGCCAGCAGTCAGGGTACAAGGACGTTGGGTGCTGACGTTTTCCTGGTTTTCCTTGTCCAGGAAAACGTTTGAATAATAATTTGCCCGTGCAATTATTCCAAATGAAGGACTACAATGACACTTTCAAATTAGGTATGTCACCAAATACTCAACATGCTGATCAGCAGGAGCTGGGGGAACTGCGTAAGACAGCCTGACCACACACATCCTATCAGTGTTTCCGAGTATTTTTATGGATTGAGTTGATTGGCTTTCGATACTGATTGATGATTTTGCACGAACTGGTACGTCCATACCTTACTCGGCGCTGGCCTCCAATTTGACGTATGCCGGAGACGCCAACTACTGAAAACCGAAAACGGGTTCCCCCCCCCCCCCCGCAACATGGCAGAAAATCGAATCGAGTTTAGGAATACACAGCCCACAAATCAAATCCAGAAAATGTCATCTACAACAATTTTCCACTGCCAACGGGATTCGCTCGATCAGAGGTGGAGCAAAAATTAAAAAAAGCAGGACCCCGAAAAATTTTGAGAGGATTACTTGTAAGTTGCACTAGTTCCTTCTCTGGACAGCCAACAGACTTCCACGAACCAGAAAGCACGAGGAGCACGAGAGAGGATGGTTTTGTTGAAGCAAGAAAGAACATCAGAATCATCGAGAGACACGTAAATGACCCTCTCAAGGCGAGAGTCGGGCAAATCAATCGGCTTATTTCACATCGAAGTCCATGAAACATCACATAGGAATCATCACTTCTAGAATCTCAAACGTACACATGTGTACGTGCGCACACGCGCGCGTGCACATGTGCGCAGGGCAAACACCAGAACGTGTCAATCACGGGTGGTTTGCTGTAAGAGCAGAATAATACTGTTAGATTCTTCGACCAAAAGCGAATACCATCGAGGAAAATATAGAAGCCTATCGCACTACTTTAGTGCCTTGGACAAAAGATATAAATACTTTTATCTTAGCCGAACGACTGACATAACAAGCCACTTGAAATTTGTGATAATGATAACGTTACGTTTAATGATAGGGTAAGGATTGTTAAGATTTTAGCGACAATTGATACCACCTTAGATCAATTGAAGGCGATCGCTGGCTGAATGGGCAACATGGCCGATGTGGTCGCGTTCAACGCAGCAGCTGCTGCGAAATCCTGAAAACGAACAGAAGTTCCCTGATTCTTGTTCCCTGATTCCATTCAAATCTCCTTACGTCCACTGAAATAACGTAGCGGCCACTACGAGCGCGTAACTCGGCAACTGACTGCTCGTATGAATGACCTGGACCAACCGTGTTGATGCCAGCAACACGGGCTGAAGTTAACAAATTTGGCTGCCCGAAGCAACTGGTGCTGAAAGTGGCACGTGTTGCGCGAAACTTGTGTGTCCACTCTGATCTTACCCGCAAACTTGGCCAAACTTGGTTGGCTCTTGAAACCTCTTGAAACCGGCTTGAAACTCGACGCATGCCCCAACGAGCTGTTACCCAAGAAAACCAGTGGTCGACTGGCTGGCAAGCAAGCAGGCGCCCCGCAATATGAAGGGTTTTTCGGCTGTATGGGGTGGCTGGGATGACCGATCGAGACGGGGGAATGAGCTCGCCATTCGACTTGCCCTTCTTCATTGCTCATGGCGTGAAGGGCTCCTTGGTCCACTGTCCACCAGTTTGGTTTCTTCTGACGACCGCGTTGAACTTTACGGAATACTTTGTAGCGCGACAGAGTGTGACGAATGGTATTCTGAAAGGCGCACCTACTTTTTGTGGAAAACCCAAGTTGAAAATGAAAATGTGTCAAGTTGAGATTGCTGATCGAGTTCAATTGCTTTGTCATAACTTCTGTTCCCCATTATGTACTGCGCCGCCCACCCTACTGTACTGCCCCCTCCTACATCTACAGTAAGAGGTGTACGAAGAGGAAGAGCGACGATGTGTCACATGACGCTCAATGCTGCCCCTACTCAACGGCATTGGCTCAGGTTAAGGAGCCTTACTTACTTTCAGAGTTTCAGCCTTCTTCATGGGCCCGTACTTGGCCGAAACTTGATCAAAGATTTCCTTGGCCGTCAAACGTTGATGAGGCGACTCCAAGATGGCGTCCGATATGACATCGACGTATGGTATTTTGTGGGCCATGTTCAGGGTTCGCTTCGAAAGGGAGAGCGGACGACGCAATTGAACTTGCTGCTCAGTCATTTCTCCTGTCTACGCCTTGTCAGCGCCAACGATCTTCGTCCCAATGATGAGCCCAAACTCGGAAAGTGCGGATAAGGAGGGCAAACGATGCCAGCCAATCCTGTTTCAGCTATACTCACCATGTAATTATCTTATTGACATCGCAGCTCCTGTCGAACGGGTGCGTCTCTGAGCCAGCGGCGCCTACATAATTGAATGTCGTGGATAACTATCCATGGAATGAGGCAGATCGTTATCGACGCTAGCGGCGTCACTTCCTCAGCCGCTTTTAGCCGAACATCACATCCTGGCAGAGCCCCATCGGTCAAACTGATCATGGGACGTTAGCTAAGAGCGATCATCAGAAACAAGCACAAGTAAGAGGACAATCTATGCACAGCCGTTTAGTCGGCTCGTGCGACTTCGCTTAACTTGTGCGCCGATCATATTCTCTTTTAAAATAGGCGTTTCACAGGAAGCTGAAACGCTAAAGCGGCACCGAGTTGCTCGCTACAGTATGTTGAGCCAAGCATTTTTCGGAATGGCAATTCAAAATATACATTGGCTTAGAATTAGCAAGTGAGAAATCGAGTGTAACTACGCTATGCTTTTTTGTCATATCTACTGTGCCTGACCCCATAAGATCAACAGCCGAATGTAGACAAAGTTTGATTTTGAGTCATGGGCAACATAAATTCATATGCGGATAACAAACGGAGATCCCAGGATCCCAGGATCTGGTCCCAGGAGATCCCTTACGCACAGCCCAGGATATCCCGACAAGCTTTACTGTACCCATATGCTGACTGTACCACTACGTATGCCACTGTGTACCACTGTACAATGCAGTGCAGTGCTTCTCGACCTCTAGTCAACTGCCATAAAATCTTGTCCATTGAAAGTACTGAAACTTATGAAAATAGTCCTCGGATCCAATGGTCCTCCAAAAACAACATATCAAGTGGTCCCCGTGAGCCTCCATGCGTGAAATGAAAGGACAAACAGAATGGCTTTTTTCTGTAGCGCAGTTCTGGGACGCCTGAGTAAAAAAGCAGGGGGCCTATTAAATGCAAGCTCGTAACTCTGCAAAGCTCAGAGGCATCAGCATTTCTCACCATCATAATCGATACACTCCGAATTACACGTTTCCGATAAGCGAGGTCTAAGGTCAGAAATCGATCGACTAGTATCTACGTATGCTAAAAACTGATTAATCGGCATCGAAAACGGCTAGAATAGACATAATTTCCCTCGCTAGATTTGTCTGACGAGGGTAGACGAGGATTCAGGTCGCAGGAGAACGAAAATTTTGATTTCGAAACCTCATTCTGGTTCTGCTAGGTATTTAAACTTCGTCTCCGGGCAAAAGTCGCTGAGGGAAAAACTGATTCAAAGACAATGAGTCCGTATCTTTCCACTTCTCACGATCAGTGTCTGGCCCATCCAAGTCTTGATCAGCCAAAGCTGATCTGTAGTTTATTTTTCCATCAATCCTGATTTAGAATTGTCATCACTTTTTGAGAAATGAGAAATCCGACACTTTTTGACTTCAGTGGCAGCTACGGGTACATTGTGCGATCGGTTCGATTGCTTATAGAAAGACAAATACCGAGATGCGATTACTGATGCTTCAACGCTATAAAAGAAAAAATTAGTAAGGCAGCCGCTCACTCAAACAACAGCAAGCCATGTACTTGCACAGTATATGTACGTATGTGTCGCGAGACAGTTCCCAGAAAGTGTCTCTAACGGATGTCTGGAAATCAAATACGATCCACTGAAAGCGCACTTATTGCCACACCCTCACTATAACCACACTCGTCAGGCACAGAGGGAGACAGTATAGGTACCCGCGTAACGGAATAGGAGGCGAAACTTTGAATTTTTAGGGCCGTGGCGGCAGCCTTGCTTGAATGATGTGCTTGCTTTTACTGAGGACACATAAAAAAACTGATGAATTTTTTTAAACGCCAAATTTACTCTAATTTTGATAGTACTTACATAATTTTTGGTGACACTACATCAACTTGGTAGTCTCACTTTATCTTGTCATACTGTAACGTGAGAGGATGGCCTCGGTCATAAAATAAGTGAGGGCCTTTTGGTGGAATTTTCCTCAGTTTTTGTGGAGGTTGATTACACGGCATTTTTTATTCTTTGGACATTTATCTTGTTACTTTTCTGACTTCCACGACGATGTAGCCGCATTTTAGCGATAGCAGTTTGCTGGAGAACAAAAATCACGCACTATTATTGGTTAAAAGCACTGGCCACAACAGGAGCATCATGAAATCACCGAATCAGGGTCTATCGAATAATACCGTAAATATTATCTAGGTAACTAGAATTTGATTCGGATAACTTCCTTCGAGCTCTAGTAGGCAGTAGACCATTCAACACTTCTAGACCATCTAAATGTCTGGCCGCCAGGCTGAAGATGAATCGTCAAGAAAGACTAGGCTATGCTGACCATTTCTGTGCAATTCGCAAGGAAAATTTTTAGCATTAGTGCCGTGTAGCAGACTGACGTCATTCCTTCCCTGGCACCTTCAAGAAACTGCTAGAGACTTGCGTTAGCTCGCGCCATCTTCTGGCCGAGCACTTCATGCGTTATAATCGACATAAAAACACCCCATTTATTTTCAACCCAATTCAACACATTCTGACGACCGTAATAGACATGAGATCGAAACCTCTTTGGGGATGCTTGAAACCCATAAGACTCTTTAATTTCCCCAAAACGAAGTTTTCTTTCTCATTGCACAAAAATTACCAAGGAACCAATAATCTTTGCATTTTCAATTCTACAACTTGATCATTTGTCAGGAATTATGGCTAGATTGAAATTGAGAAATCTGAATGACCTAGGAGATTGCGTGATCTGGGTGATCTGCGTGATTAGGTTAAGAGCACTGAAGCAGCTCAGATCTTAAAGCAGATCTCAGATCTCTTAGCAAAATTTAAAAATACTGCAGCAAGTTCAATACTTTTTACTTGTCAATGGCATGGTCATGAAAACTCAAACAAAGTGTTTATCCTACGGGCCCCTATACCAAGTGAATCAACAATTGATCCTGCGGTACCCAGGAATAAATGCGCTCTCCGCGATCCCACAGGAAAGGGGCCAATAAATGAACGTATCTTAAAACCCAGGAACAAGAAATGCGCCAAATTTGAATACTGAAAGAATGATTTGATCAAACCAGCACTTTAGAGATGCAGCATTTTTCAACTCACAGCAACCGAAATAACCGAATTGTGCATATACATCTCGATTGAAATCGTATAAAAACATGTGGGCATGTACCTGGGCTTGAGGTCAAAATTTTGTGACTTGAACCGCGTGGCTCTCAGAAATCTTGTATCTTGCAATGGGTGCCAATCCTTTTTCCTATACCAACCCTCCAGCAACAACTTGCGATTAATCTGAGTCTTCTCCGGTTACGGCTGAAGAGATGGCCAATGGTCGGGACATTCCCGTGCGTACTGCAGGACCGAAGATCAATTGATTCTAGTGAAAACCAGGGCGAAGGGGCGAAAGAGAGGTGGACTCCACCCATTTTCCTTGAGCCACTTCTAAGCCACGCCTCTGGACTACAGCATAGTGCCTATGCTCACGATTCGAGCGACGCCTAGGGGTCAAATATTCAAGGTTATATGACAGATAGGTACCTACATTGCTTCGCGTAACTACTGTAAATATAACCGACACGATACACCTTACTGATTCACTCTCGCCGAGTAAGCAACAAAGCCATCCAACGCTTTGTTGCTAATGGAGTTGCACAAAGCCAGAACATCGGTAGGTACCGTTTCTTGGCTCGGGCAGAAAGTGGTAAACGGCCTCATTCACGTTTGACTAATGCAGTACGTTCTCGCCTGTATCTCCTCACTCATCCCCCGGGTCAGAGCGTATTGAAATCCTAAGCCACCCCTCACTTGATAGATACTCTTAGTCTGGGTGTATAACCATCATGTGAAGTGTGGGTACCAATATTATAAGGTACATTTTGCGCACCCACCATAATTTTCTTCACATAATTTTGCCCTTACTTACAATTTGTATTGTCATCGCTGACAGAAATGCATATTAGGGTCTGGTACATGACAGTATGGTGGAATAATAGGCGAAAATATTGTACGCATGATCTGATTGAGCCTTTGAACCCTCTTGGTTGGACCCTTGGAAATCCTAAAGAGTGTCGCGAACGCGCGCAAGGATAAAGGTTGTTATAGCATAGGAATGCTAGTGATGTAAAGTCAGAATGTAAAGGCGATGATAGAGGATTCTAGAGATGGTGAGAGTGTCGTTTTATGGGAAGCGAGTGTACGGTCGTTTATCAAGTACTCTATCGAAATATAACCTATATAACCTAGGGCAAAACTGACGATTGAGGGGACTGTATTAGTCCTTTCAAGGATAGCTAATCTGATGCACCTTTTGAATTCCGGGGACTGATTATTATAGGGATTGTATTCGCGGGCCAGCTCTCTACACAAAAACGGATGCAAGTTACCCGTGACAAAGGGTCAACTGAAACACCTAACATGACAGACGCGACTCACGTACTGCGTAGCCAGGTATCGTACGAGTAAATTGCAGAAGACGCAACGCCACATTCACTTTACTTTCTCTATCTCTAAGGGAGTCCTAAATTCAGTCAGAAACTGCCAGCCTCATAACTGCAACAAAAGTGATGGAAAAAATATTTATTGGCGAAATCTGATGATGATGCTATCCGGATGATGATATTTGCCTATTCCGGAAACAAAGTTATAGCCAGACCGCCTTGCGATCGATTATCGTCAGGAATCGATCGCTCCGTCCAGCAGTAAATGCTGGAGCCTATTTCATTGCCCTATTTCACTTTCCAACTCTAGGCCACTCGGCCAGTAAAAAGACTTTCCTAACTGCGATGCTATCCGTACTTAATCTGACAATGGCTTGTGACGTGACTTTTTTTTAAAAGACTGTCCAAGTCGCGCGAAATAATCCCCGCCAGTTAGCGTATACGTTAGTTCAATGACACCTTAGTTGGCTCGTTACTCAGCCTACAACCTACGCGGTTTTTCATTCCAGAAGTAGTCCGCTTATTTGAGCCAAAGCTCCTAGTTTTTTGTGCGGTGGGCTGAGTTGGCTGGGAGGTTACTTGAATCCGTATAATCCAAATTACTTACCAAATTTGAAGTCATCAGCTGGCTCGAAGCATCGTTCGAGTACTGTCGCGCAACAGTTTTCGTGAATATGATGGGTAAAAGAATAAGGAGGCCGCTGATGTGCTAGAGTTAATTTGTTTCACCCGTACTTGTTATTTGCACCTGGAATGGGGACGGATAACGGTGGACTCACGCGCGGACTAGTCGTATAAAGGCGATCAACAATCTGTACATGCCCATTAGTACCCCACCCTTCTGGGGCCTCTCTGTTCTCATAAGCACCCTTTCTATCTCCTTAAGAGAAATATCAGAGCGTCATAGTTTCATGCTGGCTATTCCTAACATGAAAATTTCAAAATGGTGAGGAAGCCTACCTAAAACCATTCCTCGGATCCGGAGCGCCCTCCGGCTCTGCAGAGCGTCAGTGGATCAATTCTGGGAGCAGTCAAGGCGGTGGAAAACGCACGCACTCTGACAACAAAAGTCGACGGATCCTTTTCAACTCCCGAGCCCCAATGCAAATTGTATGGCCCTATTGTTAGGTGGTGGAATAAGAAGGCTGTGGTGACTGGGGTAATGGCTTTTGGATTGTGCTCACTGGGGCTATTGAATGATGACAACGGGTTACCCTACCATCGTGGTATTAGTTATGGGAAGATGAGCGGTAGAAAGGCTTGCAAGCTTGTACTTCTATTATTTTGTTCGAAACAATGGAGCATATTCGTAAGGACCTTGCTTTTGTTTTTGAGTCTTGCCCCGTAAGCGGAGCCCGTTTTTCCAATAGTGAACCCTGTCTTGTTCGACAGCCAAGACTGCGGCTGTGCTCTTTTGGCTCCCCTCTTTGACAATTCCAGGCGAGTGCATTGGATTGGCAGGTCAGCGAGAATTTATGGTTTACAAACCGACCTCCTTTGCCGAGGATTAAGCCCCATGGGAGATGAGCCCATCCGGGGTAGAAAGGTAGAAAGACTTGCAAGCTTTACTTCCATCCGCTGTACCAAACACTGATCCAGCGGGACGAATATTCGTCCCGCTTGTGCATTGTTTTTCTGCAGAAACCAAAATAGCGACTACAGAATTCCGAACTAAAGAGCACATGTATCTGTCGGGTCAGGAAGCATATCCGTACGAGAATGTGTACATGCGAACGAAGTTGGCCGAGGTGAATGCGTAGGTTGGTGTATCCATTGGTCTGCAATAAGAAATTAGTGCCTCTAGATTCTAAGATGTTGATGAAAATAAGAGCAAACTACATGGAAGCCCAACTGATCCTCAAAACATTCTTTATTGTGACTGCTTCCCAAATTTACCCCCCCCCCCCCCCCCCCCCCCCAAGTTTGACGGCTTTAGCGTTAAGGATTTTGCGCGGATTTTTCATGCTTTTTGGGGTAAGGGATTGTACAAAAGTTGATGAAACTGATTTAAATGCGACGGTTTATACTAAATAACTACTCAAGATCAGTGAAGTAACTGTCCAACGTTAGAAAACTTCCCACATTCAGCACATAAAAGACTATCAGATGAGAAAATGGTAGTTGCTCAGCCCATGTAGTGGCCTAGTTGTCTTGTTTAAAGAGTCATTGGGAGACTGCCCTGGGATGTACATTCATTTTTTCTCTCTGTTATCGGTCCTCAAAAATGCCTGAGACTCGATGTTGACGATGTCAGCTCGCTCCCCGCTTGTTACGTACGTAGCGGATAATACCAAATTTTCTTTGGAAAAAAGGGGAACCGCACCGTTGATTACTGAGGGCCTGTGCCACTTGGGCACGCGCCATTTTTTTGGTGACCCGCGCCACTTGGGCACGAGCCTATACTTTGCAGGTGTGCGAAGTCGGTTCGTGCCCAAGTGGCGCAGGTCACGAGAGCAATAGTGCGTGCCCAAGTCTCACAGTCGATTACTGATTGGGGGATTCGCACTGATGACATACGGTATGAATTAGGGCGCAAAAAATTTGAAAGGATTTGACGACAGCAACTCACGATCAGTGGGATCAGTGGTCATTGTAAAAGCAACTGAAATTCGTCTTGCAAGCCCCAATGCGTAGGTGGTAGGTTGCGTAGCGAGCCAACTAAGGTGCAGGCGTTTATGGCAGGTTTTGCAGATATACAGTACAATCTATCCGCGTTTACAGACTTGATGCGAGGCGGCTTGCTATGCGTGACTGTGGCTACTCATTCAGTTCCCCCTCGACTTTTAGGGCCCTCCGGATACAGCTCCCCTCAAATAGTTCCCTAGGTACTGTACCAAGTATGGGCACCTACTGTATGACTGCGACAGTATGCACGGTGACTCAGATCTAGCGATGCTCTCACGATGGTCTCATTGGGGAAGAGGATACAGTAGGCAAGAGACAACGCTCATCAATGCTCTGCAGTGGTGGCAATTCCAATTCCCTTACCGTGTCTGGTGTTCACCCGCCAAGACATGCGATGTGTGCCCCTGTCTAATTTCCTGCCGCTGGGCATCAAGAAAAATCGCCCTCACGATTCGCCACGGGGTAGACTGCAACAAGGTTTTTGAAATGTTTCATGAATTCTGTCAGAATTTTTGAAGTCTTCAGTGTGTGTGAGAGCCGATTCGGATACGATCTAATTTTGATGGAGTCCATTCTGATAAGACTTTAGCAGTGGCAAAGATGAGGCGCCAGTCCATGTTTCGTCCTAATTGGAATCGTCCAAAAACTTGTCGCAAACTGGTTGGCTTCTCGTGACATCTATGCATGACCGATCTGAAATTGATCGACCTGACCTGAAATTGACTCGATCTGGTGCAAAATTGCGTCTAACGGGTTACAAATGTAAAATATTGCTATCATGGTGAGATATCGCAAAAATCATGCTCTCGAATTTAAATAACCGCTCAAGGCAGTTCAGTTTAAAGTGAGGAGCATGTAGCACAGCTAAATTTGAAAAAACCATCCTCAAAAAGTAAACCTTTAGAATTGTGGGTCTGGGTGGCTGGTTTGTTCATAAACAGGGTTTCCTTCCTGCGTACGATGTACAGACGGAAATTCATCACGCGGGGCTCATGACTCATGCGTTTTTTACAAAACTGTACTCGACTCTCGACTGGAAGGAGCAAGTGCAAACAGATGAGACTAGAGTAGAGGTACACGTAAGAGATCAGACCAGGTTCATGAGTTGTCAGCATGTCTGCTGCAGATATAGGCGAATAATATGCCATCAATTTACATTCGAAAAGAAATCATCAAAATGGTCAGTGAAGCGGACTCGGTCGGTGGGTGCAAGATGGGCACAAAAAGTTGACGGAGGGGCTCGTGACGACAGTCAAGTGTAGCTAACCAGCTCTAAGTATTCCAAAATTTAATTTGGTGGCATACAACGCGAATGGTATTCAAGGGAGGCAAAGCCATGTTTCGAACAAGGGAGAAGGGGAATCACATCGTAAGTGTTCTTGGCGACCCGTAAAATCGTGTGTACTGTACTGGCGGTATGCACTGTAAAATCGCTTATTATGTGGTGGGGCCCATGTGCGCAATGAGCATCCAAGTCGGACAAGTGTTCAAGAAATTTGATGCATCAGTTTGAAGCCATCATGCAGCTTGGGTCTTGTGGTGACAGATCAGCAAAAATCAGTGACCGTTGCTGGACGAAAATGCTGCATTCGAGGGTGACGTTCTAGTTTCTGTGGATGAAATAAAAGAGACCGCTCTATGTATGATATGCAGATGAAACTGCAAAAATGGTTATTCCATGAGATAAAATTTTGTAACGAGTTTTAACATTCATCTGCGGTTAATGGTTGTAAATTGAGGGGCCCGCCTTTTCTGGCAATCGTGTTTCAGGTATATGGATGTGAGTGTCGCCAAGATGGCAGAGATAGATTTATGTCCACTCGCAACCATAGGCTTTTCGCACGTGGAACTACGTGGTTATCTTTCAGCAAAAATGTCTGAGCACGAAACGAAAATTTGTCGATTTACAGTATGCGCGGCGAGCCATCAGGCACATTGTATGTGCGCAAGTCAGTAATAGCAACAGAAATAATGAACGGAAGGAAGAACATTTCGCGTCGTCTTAATTAAGCCCATGTAGACGAAGAGCTGGCACCTTCTCGAGACAACTCAAGTTTCTGTCCACACTCCCAAAATAGAATATGGATAGAACGGAAGAAACATGGTGGCTGGCACAGTGCTCTGCTTACGGTACACGCCAGTTTGGCCCGCAACTAAAGTGAGGGTAACAAAATTTCTGCCATATTGCAAGTCGATTGTAGTAATTCGTGATCGCAAATAGAATCTCACACTGCTTCACCTCGCATACCTCTTAGCGGGAAAGTTGCAAAACGGTAGACCCAACCAAAAAGCGTTACTAGTGAGTCCTGCTGACCGATGTCAATGCAGTAGCCCTTTTGTCGGAGCTCCTTGTCATTTTTATTGTCTGATATCATTCCAAATAATCTCATGTTCTAGAATACTTCTGTCGTGACGAGCTTTTAGGTCGATGATTGTCGTGTACGACTCATTCATCGTCAATGCGCGAGAGAAATTTCTCGATGTCACTAAGGGGAGGTGAACCTTCCAGTAGAGTGCAGCTAGCTATTCCCGCTGCTTGGAAGATAAAATGTACCAGCTGCGGCAACTTTCTTTTTCAGATCGATGAATCTCGAGTTTCTGGAGAGGGGTCGTGGGTGGCTTTGGTGATGAGGCATCATGGCGACTTTGAAAGGAAGCTATACCAGTGACGTTTTGCTGACCCCTTGTGGCAGCTTACGCACGATGGAAAAAGCTCCTACAGTCAGACGTGGCAATGCTGCGAAAGTGCACTTACAGTGGGCCAAGGCATATGAAGAAAGGTTGTACTAATAGCTGGAGAAGCTGGGGCCTAGGGATCAAGGCAGAAAGACAGATGTAGCGGTCCTCCAGCAATGCGTGGGTTCGTTGGAACACATTGACGTTATGGGGATCCAAGTGATCGAGTACTTTTTCCCAGGAAACCAAGACAGAGTGGGTGCTGACAAAAAGGCCTCAGGTTACAGCACTTCCTTTTGACCCGACATGGCTTTTTCTGTTTCTTAAATAGGCGAGCCCGCCCACCGATTTTCGAAAATTCGGTGCGTTGGCGAAGAACTTTCTTTTGCCTTGAGCATGTTAAGCCACCTCCGCAGATCTCGCCACCTCGTCCTCCTCCGCACTTATCCTTTACCGCCCTCAAAATCTGGTTTGCGTTACCAATTTGGGCTGGGCTAGGCGATTGGAGTAAACTGCTCTGAAGTCTATGTTGACGATTTCTTATAGTGCGATTGGCCATTGGGCGTACCTGTTCTCTGCACTTTTAGAGCCCGAATGCGTGCATCCGTTTTCATTTCTTATAGACCCATCAGAAAATAAGGCAGTCGCTCATAGTCAGTCAGCCGACGACAACTTGTCGAACAAGTTTCTAAGCCGAACTCGTGAATAATAAGGAGACACTCGGCAAAACTTGTCTCCTCGAATCTTATTTAAACTCGATTGGCGCCAGCCGTGTGCTCATTGTGTCTCTGCTCGCTCACCTGACAGCTTTTGGTTGGTAGGCTTGTTTCGATTAGTGATTATTATTGGCATTAGAAGTTGTTCTCGGCTCGAGCACTTTTATGCAACTGAGCATTGTTTAGGTGCTGAGCCAATCGAAGGGCCGACGTTTCTTTGAGCTGACGATGAGACAGTAGCTTTGTCTTGGGAAACGTACGAGTAAAGCCAGTTGCCTTTAAAACTCGCGGCGGGTATGTCCTCAGTGCATATATTTATAAATCGGACACGAAAAGCCTATCATTTCGCACTTGGTCAGGGTGCCGCCTTTGGTGAATGCAGCGCGACAGTCGTGTTTTGAATTCATTATTTGATAGCAGAAGGTGGCAAAATATAGAACGCCTGCTTAGCCAACTTGTCGCACTTTCTCCTTCTGCTTCTGTTTTTGCTGCTGCTTCTGCTGTTCCAGAAGTAGCACGAGTGGCGAAGCGGGTCGGGACGAGTGTGTCGATTAAAGAGTCGACGAACGGTCGGCTGGCGATAATAATAAAGTGTTCAAGGCCCACCCACGCGCCTCAAACGCATCCCTCTCCTCCTCCTGGAAACTCAGGTTGCACGTTTTGGGTGGCGTATGGTCTCGTGTTGACATTTGGCTGTCGTCGTCCCGTTTTTATATTCGGCCAACAGATTCGTCGCATCCAACAGCAGTGACAAGGTTTTTTCATTTTTCAAAACGCCACCTTCGCCATCCCGTCATTCATTTCACATTTCTTTGCTTTGACTGTTGGCCCGCGTACAAGCGCCAAAATCGCGTTTACTTATTGTTTTGCAGTGCTCACATACAAGCCGTGCGAAATTCCCGTTTCTTATTGCTAGCAAATTCGTATGGACTGTCACAAGCTGGCCAACTTGCAAGTGATGGTCGCTGGGCAACATTTGGTTTCAATGGCTGACAACGGTCCTTCCTTCGCACTGGCTCGATCCAGCAGCGAGTCACCACCACTCGACACATCATCCGCTGCACCATCCAAGTCCTACCCATCAGTCAAGAAGACACTCATGAAACGATATCGTAAGTACCATTTGCATGCCTAATCTTTCCGCCGCCAGCTTATGATCTGGAAACAAGACCAGCATGACGAGTCTGGCGGGGGAAGCACAGTGCAGTGTACAATAGGCAGGACTGGTTTAGAATATACCTGGGTACAGCCACTGGGGCGAAGCTCTCTGTTCCGGTGTGAGTTGGCGTGATTGGAACTGGTGGAGTCTTTGTTTATTTGTACTCGCTCTCTATCAAATCTAGTTTTTGATAAATGTGCATCTATCCCGCGGCTGGTGGGTGGCTGAGTCATGCTGCACCATTTTCGGCAAAAACATGATATGCGCAGAGGCCAGGATATGTAACGGGGACTCGGAACTGTAACAAGTTAGGAGTCAAATAGGGTAGCTTACGTGTGTGAATTAGGGCACGTCATAGTCATTGTTAGTCTGCTTTTGAGACCGTAAAAGCGGCGGTCCTAGATAATGAGGCTTTCATTATCGAGTAGCATCTGACGGGTAGTTAGCATCATTAGCTAAATCAGGCAAAAATGGTGTGCCTAGTGACTTCACCCCTGAGAAAACCTAATCGAAATATGAGCATCCCATCAGCTAATGAGTTCAGGTAGCTGTCAAAGATTAATAAAGATGAGCTGCTCATAAAGGCAGTTTTACCGATTGTGTGCATTCTAATTTTTCAATAGGTAATTCTATTTTCGACGGTCCCCACTCTTTTTTTGTCAAGTTTGTTAGGCAGATCTTGGCGCGACTCGGTCAACATTTTCTTCCGCTTTCACCAGTCACGCTTCTCGTACCTGTTTCACAATAGACTGCGCTGCGAATAGATGGCCAAGAAAACAAAACTTTCTCGCTCGGCCTCACGTTCGAGTATAAAAATAGGTGTTTTAGTTGTGCGAATACAATTTGCAGCAGTTTGTTGTGCTGTCGTATTTATGGGAGTGGCGTGAAATTGGGCGCTAATTATCTCGCTAACGTGAAAGTCCACTTTTTCAAGAATTCCAGTTGCAAGAGCCTAAAAGAATTTTTAGAAATAAGCGTGCGTGAAGAATGACGAGGATGCGTCGTAGTTTGAAAAAGTGCATTCCTGGCCGTCTTCAGGGTTCTGTTTTCGTCGCTTATTGCTTCTTCCGACATGCGTTGGCAGTCGAGAGAGTGCCTTGTGTTGGCTCGTATCACCTCGAATTCCGTAGTTGAAACTACAGTAAGACTCTGAGAAATGGAAAAACGCGGAAAAGGGGGTGAAGAAAGGGAGGAATGCGGCGGCGGCAGGGCGTCTTGCACGATTGGAATGCGGAGATTGGGAGTTTTCCGTCTTCTTCTTTCGTTCGCCTGTTTGCTCGAACGTCGAAAAGAATGTTGGTCGATGACGAGCGAATGCTTGAAACTCGTTCATTATTACGAATCTTAATGAACGATCGTCAGGCGACGTTGCTCATCGATGCACTTGTCGTTCGTTCCTTTCTAACCGAGTTCCGAATTCGTGTACATAGAGGCCAGAAACAGCATCCGCCAATCTCGCCAAGAATTTCAGGCGCTCTAAGAAGCAACTGTTTACGGAGAGATTGCGTAACGAAGAAACAGGAAGCATTCAGGCTGAACCCGTCATCCCTCTCAACATTCCTCCATTTTTCATCGTGTTCCAAAGAGAATTTTGGAATTTTAAAGAAAATATTCGCCCCTTGTAGACTTTGGAAAAAGAGCGTTCCAATCGGGGCGCCCAAGCATTCGTCAAATAGATACATTTGCTACAACTGCGGCGATTTGCGGTTTTATGTTGTTGTCGAAAGTCGGCGAGCCGTTCTCAGACTCGCCAGGAAGCCCGAGTATGCGCTTGAATGACGTCATTCAAGCAAAGATTCCTTATTTCTTAGGATCGCCAGACGCGCTCAAGTTTTACGTAACTGCTACCACTTAGCCATGGGTGGCACCGATCGCTATGATCGCTGTGAATGCCTACTGTCGACGGCTAAAAATATGCATGTCATCCCTCGCGTACGTAAACATTGCGTAAATTGGCACTGGCGAAGTTTTTGGAGAAATCTCCTGGAATGCTAAGAATCTTTGCGATGCCTTGGGAATGATCTCCCGCTTTGGGTCCCATCCGAATGCATGGTAAAGACTAAGGCATGCTCGAATAACTGTTTGGGAACTAGTTGTCTGGAAATCATTTACGCATTAGGCATTCGGTGTCAAAACAGGAAACGCTGACATTGAACGAGTCGCCCGCATCGAATCAGTGCTACTTTTAATTTGAGTCCATTTTAACCGGTGCGTCGAAATGTGAGAGTGTGACCATAGGCGGTGTCAAGGCTGTTCAAAGGCGTGTTGGAGTTCTCGCCCTTCGTTGTCCCTTTCGAATCGTGAGAAAGGACGGGAAGGCGAAAAAGAAAATCAAGGTCATCTGTCAGGCAGGCGTTGAGTCAGAAAGCAGGAAGATGTAGGAACGAGGAAGCGGCCAAGGACACCAGTCTCGATCAAAACATCAACAACCTCAGTCGGGCTCGTTCGCAATAAGGAAGTCGTAAATTCGAATCGAAGGCCCACCCGACCTCCAACGGAAGTGTCTCGAACATGAGTGACCGAGGTGTTCACCTTGACCGCTTGAACGGACGTTGTCCACAGCTCCACGGGACACGTGATCGTTTCCTGTTTTCGTGTTTGGAATGGGGGAGGTTGCCAGCGAACCCCGAATAGCGTCGATCGTTACTGCTGACAAGCCAGTCTGGCCCGGTTCTGTTTAGGCATGAACACATTCTTTCAGGGATGCAACATTTTGATATCGGCGGGAGAATCGATCAAGTGTAATCTCTAGGCTCAGCAGGTGGAGCCCTTGTCTTATTCGCGCATACGCCCCTGGAAAGGTCGTGCGATTGTCCTCCCCTCCACATTGCAAGAATCATGGCTACATTAGCGATGTTGCCAAGTACATTGGCACTGATGAGACAGCATGCAAATGGTCTGGCTGGGCATCGCTTGCTCACATGCTTTCTCCAGCAATAATACTGTAGTCCAGAGCGAGGGCGAAAAGTAGCCATTTACGCCTGACAGACAGTTTGGTAAATATTGTGGTGTCGGCATGCCTATTTTGTACACTGCCCTCTGTTCTGCCAGAGGGCGGAGGTTGGGTGAAGCCATTGTCGACAACGTCGGAAGCGTGCTGAGCTTTTTGTGGCATCACTTTTGACAAATTTATAATAGCCTTGTATGGACTGGTGTAAACAAGGGTACTAGTGCGTTTTTCACTCGCCTTTCGATGTGACTAGTGGCGCGTGCTAGATCAAAATGGTTTTTTAAGCCCATAACGAGGAGAATTCTAAATCGGTGTCAACTGTACAAGCGAGCTATGTGTACTAGTTAGTACACAACAATGCGTATGGGGTCGTGTTTGAGAGAGCGGCCGTCAGCAAATTCCGGAAGCTCGTAGATGGATGGAGAAGGGCCGCATAAATGGGTTAAAAATATCTTTCGATATTTCCTGCGGCGACAAAAGGAAAGAACCTGAGAGAGGGCCATTCCATTGTTATTGTGCAATAGAGCTGCATTCGGCGTGAACCGCGCTGTCGCTTTGGAAACGAGGTTGGCATTGCATTGCATGGTTTCGTGTATTCTTTCGAGCTATTCACAGACGCAAATTCCAAGTCATATGTTATAAACGTACGCGAGGGAAATGAGGCTAGTTGCATCCATTCACGCGGAGACGACGCCTCGACGCGCGCGCTTCCCATTTTTGCCTGGAAATCATGGATAGATAGGCTAGTTTTATAATGTCGTTAGAGGAATAATTTCCTATTCATGAACACCACTACCTTACGGTAGTCGCTTTTTGGCAAGGTTGATTGGCAGTGTACGCAAAATTCGGCCTACTTTCCAAACACCAACACCTTGGGCACAATCGCGGTCGGGTAAAGGCGGAAAAGTGGCCTGGAGCTGGATAGGTCAGTAGAGTAGGTTGATTTGATTTCACGCGCCCGGCTTCACCCGGGGCTCGCCCTCTTTGACCACTCATCTGAACCCCTTCCGCCCCCATGCTCGCTGTGAGGAAATGACCAAAAAAGGATGCACATCCAATGTATCCGTGATTTGCGAGTCGCCCCCTTTTGCATCGTTTCACGCGACTGGCAATAGCGGCTTAATGAAGGCGTATATTGTGAATAAGGACCCCATTGAACGGCCTGCTAGTCGCGTCTTTTGTGCAGACCATATATAGAGGACGAATAGTCTATCTAGGCCTCCATTTTTGCGTCAGTGGCTATCTGATCCTTGGCCTTTTAGGGTATTTCTTGGGATGTTCACGCCAGAAACAGACTCCTCTTTCGCGACCATTCTCTGCCGTCCTATTTGACACTACACGTTTATCTTTTCAGTGAGCGGAAGCGGTGATCAGTGCTCCGACGAACCCATCAGGCAGAAAAGACGCTTCGAAGACGACTGTGCATTGAACGAAGATCATAAAGCGCATCAGAATACAGCCTCGGACGAGACGCTGCTACCGGGACCGAGTCGAGCTGCGGAACGTTGCGACGGCAACCAAGCCTTGAACAAAGCCGAACAAGGGAACCACGTGTTACAGGCCATGTTAGAGTTCGATGAAAGCAGCGAGTGCAAGCAGACTGCTATTCTCCGAAAGCCCGCGTCGTGCTCCTTACCCCTGGCAGACTCTGGAACGGCCGTTACGGTGTGCGGGCCTAACGTTACTTCTCCAAACCCTGTTTTGGTTGGTACAAGCCCGCTGAGAGCCCGAGGCACACTGGATCGCACTTCGTCGTCGCACGACTTGGTTTTGTCATTTGAAGACAAACGACCTGTACCGGTTGCGTGTGAACTTACTTCGGGAGCCGATTTTGTCTCCGCTTCTTCGAGCTCATCGTCAACAACAGCATCGAGGACATCGCTATTGTCAGCGTCACCTCACTTCCCGCATCGCCAGTTTCAGCTGCACAAACTGGCTTGCGCAGTCTCGGCTGTCGACGGAGACGATTCCGCTATGGTAGCATTGAAACAGGAGCAAAGTGTCAGCGAGCCGTATGTCTCGACAACGGCATCGACGATTACGTCCGCTCGCTCGTCACCAAAACCGGAGACGATACCGATGGAGAAACCAGAAACGGAACAGGGCATTAATACTTCGGCTGCTCATGTGATTCCGGCATCAGCCACAAACAAAGTGAGTACTTGCGCGCCAGCAATTCCGAATCCGGCTCTGAACAACTATAAGGGGACGGAGGACAAAGCGGAAAGACTACTCGACGATAAGGCTCCATCGACATTGAGAGATATGGCTCTAGCGCACGAACGGAATTCTCTGTTGCACCAGAATAGCTTGCGATCATTCGTGGCTAGCGCTCAAATGGACGCTGCTCCCATCAAACGCCTGGATGACGTTGAGCTTTTACAGAAGCTACTAATTGGTCAGAAGAAGCAGCAACAGCTGTATTGGGATTGGTTACGGACGACAAGTGCAGCTGCTGCTGCTGCAGCTAAGCAGCTGCATGGCGCGAAGCCGCCCGCAGCTTCAGACGCCTCAGGTATGTCTCCAACGCCGTAGCTTTTGTGACAGTCCTAATGCTGTGCTCGCATTGCAGGTTCCAGCCCTTCCAGTCCAGACAGCGGCTTGGGCGAAAGTGATCACGAAAGCTCGTTGCAAACTGGTCGTTTATCGCTGCATAAGGCAGATAATACAGGTATGCACTGGGTCTCTGATGAGCGCTCTGTGTCTGTAGAGATGTGGCTGTTGGGCACTTTGTCGGAGTATTTCTCTTGACACCTTTCCTACCCGCAGGACACTCCTCGCCTCTCCATCCCATGCACCACAGTTCAACTGGCCTGGATGCTGTGGCTAAGACTGCGCCAATGCTGGATGCCCTGGCATTTCAAGCTGGTTGCGCCAGTGGATTTCTGCGCCCACCGTCCTCGACTATGGCACTGGGCATCATTCCGCCGGCTCTGCACAACACAGGTAGGCCGATTACGGTTCTCTTTTCCCCTTGTCGCTATAGTCATGTTTTGAACATTGTGCACCGGCGCTTACGACGATCTCATGGTGCGAATCGTGTGACTCGCCTAAATAACTACATCCTATATCCACTTTTGGCACGATTATCGTGTGTTCCACAATTACATGGTAAAATGATGTACGTACAATCCGGATAGCAATGTGCTAGTTTTCCTGTGTACTAGCTCCATTTAGAGCAGGATGCTCTCTCTTCGGATGAGCCGGGTAATCTCCGAGCTCTTTGTGTACAGTACGTACTCTTCTGACGCAACATCCGTGTTGGCCCGATATAGTGCGCTCGAGTGAGGACGGAAAAGGGTTATTATTTTTGTTTGTCGGAGAGTAAGGCAATCAAAAAGTTGTCGGCAGACGATGTTTGGTATTTGGCATTCTATCTTTGCTCAAGCTGACGTTCAGCGAACTAGGTGCGTCGAAGACAAGCATAGACTTCGTTGCATAGTTGGAGGTAAACTTTGTCGACATGGCGTAGAAGACTGAGTGAGCTTTGCGTCATCAGCGTTTCCGGTTTTCCATGCAGCGAGGCTGGATAACACACAAATGTTAGGTGCGATCGGAATGTGGATGACGTTTATGAACTCTGAGCTGTTGATCGATCGTCAGGAATTTTTAGCTTTTCAAAAATAGCAAGCAGGCCTTTTGTTGTTTGCTGATACTGTAAACCAGGAGAGAAGCATCGTGCAGGATCAGGAATGGTGGCTCGAGTTTTTGATCGGGTTCCATGACTTGGCGCGGTATGACATCCATTTTGTATGGGTCATAGAGTAGAAGGGAGTCGGGTGGTCTGTTTGCGTTGGGCTTATTCCGCTCGCAAGTGGCCAAATTTGGTGTTTATAGGTTTATGCGCGTGAGAGCACATCTGGTTAGCCGATTACGTTTCTATTAACTCGGGACTTCTGGCAGTGTTTCTCGTGTTCCAATTCTAGAATGCTTGTTCTGTGGGTCGTTTCGTCAACAAGTCTTAGTCTCCGATCGGTCAAAGAAACATTGCATAGGGGCGGCAATGTGTGTTTGCTTAGCTGCTATTACTGGAAAACGAAAATAGCCGCCAACAGCAGAAGGATTTTGAGGAAAGAGGTTAGCGTTTTTGACGAATAGTAAATCGGTAAATCTACCGCCTACAGAACTGTTCTTTGGGTTGGCCACAAAGACGCAAGGCTACTCGGTAAATACAGTTGCTTTGTTTGTGTACGTGTGCTCGGCCTTGGCTGCTGTTGGAGGAGAGAAGTAAATGTGGCTGTTTTATTTTTAAAATATCTCTCCGCATTCGAGGCATAAAAAGCCCAAAAACAAGAACACCAGCCAAATCGTTCTCTTTCATTCGTTCCGCAATGAGCGTCCTGTTTGGAGCAATTGAAGTTGGTGAGTTGCCCTTACTCTATTTTACATGGAAGAGTTGCTGGACTCCTTGCTATTTCCTGCTCGACGATCGGTGGGCGGACGCATCAAGTACTCTGTACAAAGCATGGGTGCAGACGGGAGGACTGTGGGCAGAAATGCGACTGATGACTAATGGGAGAACACGCCTCTGATTGAGTGGTGGGTCGTCAGAAAATTTCCATCGTCGTTCCACGACTTTAGGGTTTTCCTGTGATTTATCGACAGGACGATCATTTTTCCCTGGGAATGCAGTAAACAGATTCGCCTTTGGGCAAAGGCGTCAATACGACTTGTCCGAGGCGAATTGGCAGTAATGCCTATGTCGAAGGCAGCTAATTACGGAAGCGTTTTGGAAAAACATGGACCGGTTTGCATATTTAGAAATTGACTGGTTTTTGGTGGAGTAGTTGAACTAGAGAAAGGGAGGGTGGGGTTGGTAGGATATGTCGCCCTTGACGGAGATGGGAATTTTGAGGTGTGTATGCGACGGACTTGGCTGTGACGATTTGATCAAGTATTATGGCGACATTGGTGGGTGCACACCAGATTGGGCCTCCGCTGCTTCTCAACTCGAGTGATACATTTTGAGGCGATTGGACAGGCGGTATCTGATTGTGGCACGCTGCTAACAAAGTAGTGACATAGGAGAGATTTTGGACTCGGTCCCCTTCGTTAGTTGAATATGAAGCGGGACTTCTTGGATAGGATGGTTAGACTAATGCTGATGCACCTTACGCCCACGTGTTCGGTGGTGGATGATAAGAAGAATAGGAAACTTTCATTTCCTGTAAGGCGAACTGAGAGGAAATAAGAAAGGGAAGCCGTCTTTCTCAGCCAGTAGAGCTGCAGCCGAACTTGAAAGTCGTCATTTGATCATTTTATCTTGTTCCTAGGAACGCGATTTCGTGAATCGGGCGGGACTTAGCAAAGTCGTAAAACTAACTTTTCTTCGTTTGATCATGTCACTTTTCATACGAGTTGTTTGTTTGAGTTTTGACTTTCGCCGACTGACGTCGCTGCCTTCCCCGATTTGCTCGTGTTTTATCGTTTTGTTATTTAATGCCGTTAGTTGTATGCGCGTGATGCTTATGACACCATCTTTCCTTCCTTTTGACGACATCCCGGACGCGAATCGCTGATAACGCACTGCAGGATTTGACAGAGTGCTAAGCTGATAAAGGCTGTGACGCAGCGAGCATTCTCTCTCGCCCACTGTAGCCAGTGATAAGGCGGCACGTTTGCACTGGGGGTCTCCCTCCATGGATATAATCGAGCTCCCGTTCCCGATAGGCATTGCTACTTCAACTGCTCCCCATCAAAGCAAAATGTGCGGCCGTGATTTAGAACAGCGCAATGAGCAGGAACCTCATGCGGTTTATTCCGTTTCAGTTCCAAGCGTCAGTACAACTGGACCCGATTTCGGCCAACGACCTGTCCCGCCTTCAATGAATCCTTGGCTCTCATCGATGAACGCGACAAACCCGGCGCTGATGCATCAGATTCATCAATTCCCTTGGCTTCTACCTTATTTGTCGAATCTACACGCAGCAGCAGCGGCCACTGCGGCGGCGGCACTGGCAGCGGCTGCCAATGAATCGGCTCAACAGCGGCAAGTTAATTACTTTTCGTCACCGCTTTATCAGCAAGACAAGCGCCCCGATTGCGCTGCCCGCAGTGGCATACCGACACCAGTGATAACGACACCCGCCATCGCCAAACTGGCAGCGTCTGCAAACGTTACGGCAGCTCAAGTGCAGCATTCGGCAGCTATTTCGGCCACGGATCTCCGTCTACGGCAGAACTTATTTTGTTCCTCGACTGCGGCTCGCGATGCAGCCGCGCTGGAAGCAGCTGGCATTCGACGACGCAGCGAACCTGTCGTGCCCTCAATGGGCTTTGGAAGCCCAGGTTCCAGTGCGCCTAATTCGACTAAACAAAGGAGATCTCGAGAAGGTAGGCGGAGGATTAGATAGTCCAGGGAGGAAACCGATTGCTCCCCTTATCGGATGTCTCATATCCCATCGGCACCCCTTGGCGCATCCTTATTGCTTTCTCTTTTCAGGCCATGTTACCTACTTGTGGGAATTCCTGCTCCAACTGCTCCAAAGCAAGGACTATTGCCCTCGCTACATCAAATGGGTGGACAAAAAGAAAGGTGTGTTCAAGCTGGTCGACTCGAAAGCGGTTTCTCGGCTGTGGGGAATGCATAAAAACAAGCCTGGCATGAATTACGAGACCATGGGCCGAGCATTGCGGTGAGTCAGTGTTCTGCCTTAGCAGTCGACATCAACTGACATACCTCCGTTTTTCAGCTACTACTACCAACGTGGTATCTTGTCAAAAGTCGATGGTCAGCGCCTGGTCTATCAATTTGTGGACATCCCTGGGGGAGGCGAGTACGATGAAGGCTACGAATTCCCGAATCGCAGTGACAAGTCAGGCGACTCGACTATGTTGATGGAGACTAACAGCGGGGTCGAGTTCGACGAGGATGAGCATTCGAGGCAGCCAAAGTCGGCACCGTCGGCACAATATTACTCGCATCCGATGACTTATCTCAACCTGTCCGTCAAGGAGATGGAATAGAGTGATCAAATTTCAGTTTACTGTTCGCGCTTTACTTCACATACCATTGTATTTTCAGGTGGTTTGAGTTGTTTTGCCAAACCGGTGATTTGCACTGGCGGCTTTTTTTGCTCTTTTTGACCCGACAGTATAATATGGACTTTCTTTTCCAACATGTCAGACAAGCGTAGTTAGATGCGCGTGAGTGGTATGGCTGTGCAGCTTTTTATTACGTATCAACAATCAGTGACATTGGATTTAAGCTGAGCGGGTTTTCAGGGGGTTTGTGCTGAAGTGTTCTTCTGTCCTCGTGCTCTTTATACTTTGATCGATGGCCTGGTATTGAGCCTTTGCCTCTTGATTTTCAGTCCCTTATACGGACTTGCCAAGTGCATTAGAGGCTGACACAGAATGTATTGTCTTACGTATTTTTAATATTGGTACCTGATGGTTGAGGGCGAGTGAACTTTGATATTTGTGATAGGACGACCTTGCTAGGTTGTACATACAAAATGCGTGGTTAGAGTGTCACCCTGAAGTGGGACACGCTAGTGCGTAGCCGACTATGGTCTGTATCAGATGTGTATGTATTGCAAATATTCCATGGTCCAAACTGGTTCTGTGTTCTATAATATAATCGTGAACTTGGCTCTGTCTACTCTGAGAAGACATTCGGTGCATCGCTCCACCAGTCCGAGTGACAAGTGAATCCAGTGTAAGGAAGTACATTAGGCAATGTCAATGCAAACAAGCTTGAATGCCTGCTTGCACGCCGAAGTGGCATTGATCGTATTCGCTTAACAGCCTTATCGGGTGTCTATTGTTAGCATAAGTAGGGCGAGTGAGTTAAGTCAACAATATGCCAGTGCAGCTGCTCTTGCTACTTTTTGCATAGGCCAGGTTACGGTTCAGTCAGGAAGGGTGTGAATGCACATCGGAGTTCAGAGCCGGCCTGATCGTGAGTCGCAGTTTGGAGCCGTCAGAGTGATGTTTCAACTGCGGACACCAGGTTAGAAGACCTTGTTATTAGAAGGCCGGTCGGTTTCTGGTGTCGCCTCGATCAATCAGGCCCAGGCGTATTGCAGGGGGATACTTCCACAGTGCAATTGGCGGGATAGTCCTGCATTGGAGATATACCGCGGGGAGCGGATGGTCTCAAAAACCCTTCGGGGCACCTAACGTAGGAGCCAGAGCCGACTGGTTTCTGCCTCGCCCGAACGAGCGGCCAACGAAGGCAACTGATGCGCTACCATCTCCACAGACCAAACACACCAATTACAACAGGAAAAAGTAGACATGATGGTTCTTGCTTGACTTTGACCTGAGTTCGCATTTACGATTTCAAACGCTCACAATGTTTGGGCGTTCATTAGTCGCGGACACTGGTACTAGGTAAATGACCAGCGACTCGAATAAACGCCGCCTACTGTGACCAAAGAAGCATATCAATAGCGAGTACTGTGCACTTCAAAACAAGCAGAAGCCACCCCCTCTCTAAGAATCACAATAACTTGCCCTTGGTGGTGCTAGCTTCTCTTCCTCAAAGACAGGCATCTGTTCCAAATCTGCATACCATGGATCGAACTGTGGGCATCCATAAACGGCGTCGATTTCGTGTCTCAAACCTTTGACTTGTGCGGCAATACTGTCCAGCTGCACATGGCACGTTTGACGCGCTGACTCGATCAAACAGCTCAGGAACTTGGTCAGCACTAACGCAGCTCGACAGAAGGCCAAGGGGTCGTTGTCCTGGACCACGGCATCGACGTAAGCTGGCAAGGAAAACCGGCTGTAACGATAGTCTGCCAGAGCAAAAGGCGGGATCAGCTTGTGGTTGCATTGGAAGCAGGGAGTGGTGGGTTGATGGGAGAGGAGGAGAGGAGTACACGTGAAGTTGGAGGTCACAGAACGACGCAAATTCTGCGCTATGTCCACGAATGTCTCGAGAACGCTCATCCAATCGTGCAAAGGAGAAAGTGAAGACCCGCGCCCGCCAAGATTTGTTCCGAACAGGGCTACACGAGCGCATCGCATGTAGGCGGCTAGTCGGGTGGTCATGTTGGCCACCACTGGTGCCTTCTCCTCTATCAGTAGCTCGCGAACGACTTGATTGGGATAGATGCTGATTGTTGTGGTCAAGGGATCTGAAGCGGCCTTGGCTTTCAAGCGACAGAATCCATAGAGTCGTCGAAGATCAGAGGTGTCTGAAGCAAGGACAGCGACGATTGAGGTCATTACTGGCTGGGAGAGGGTACTTACGTGCGTCTTCGCTCGTTTGTCGTCTCGCGAAAGGCGCCAGTGGAGTTAAAGGGCATTCGAAATGGCCCTCCACATTAGCGTTGTTGGTCCACACTGTCTCGAACATGGACTTGGCTGTGCTGGGTTCTTCGTCAACACAGTGCACATGCATTGCGTGCTGGCTGCACATAACACTCTGACGTACATTAATACAGTTGTAAGGAACATCGCTATATCGCAGGGGAGCTGGACTTTGGGTCAGAACATGAGTTGACAGTTGTTGCAGCGCCGAAGCCATGCACACGTCGTAACTCCGACTGGAATAGATGGTACGCAAACAGACCAAATTGGGTTTCAATGAATCCAATACTTGTGGATTGCACAAACCAGCCATGCGATGTTGCAATGCCGTGGACTTGTACTCGCCAGCTTGGAAACAGGCTTGGATAAGAAATCGATGCTTCTCAAATTGAGCGCTGTACATTTTACATGACGCAACGGCCAGTGAATACGAGGACTCGGTGTCTGGCAGCTGACCACCCAAATAACTATGCCCGAATTGAAGAAGCCAAAAATCACGAAGAAGAACGTCGAACAATTCCGAGGCATTGCATGTACGACTGGAGACCGAGACAACGGCCTGGGCTTGATCAATGGTTAGAAAGAGAAACAAACCGACCACAGTCGTGATCATGGTTCCTTGAAAACTGTATTGCACACTCAGCTATGGAAAGACAAGTGAGACTGAAGTCAAGAATCATACAAACACTGTTTTGGAAAGTGAGAGACACAAAGAATGACATAAATACACACTAACCCAGGGCCAAACCCAATTTCTCTTTTGTTGAGTGAAACGAGGTCCTTGGATTCCCTGTGACCCACTGTGCATCCTCGCCTCTCACACCTCGGGCATGTGGCCGCGGAGATTGAGTCGAGGTGAGTATCCATGGAGCGCGTATGTTGCTCCAGTTCAAGAGACAAAATCGAAGGGTAAGGATGGCCACTTACTGTCCCTTGACTTATGGCGAATTCTTGAAACCTTTATTTTCAATAGGCTGTGCATAATGTCCATCCTTGTTGCAATATCCGACTCGCAATCTCTTGCGAATCACAACGGTCGTATGGAAGTGTCGAATCACAAGCACTCTTATTAGAGAAACGGTCGAGAAATCTCGAACTTCAGATTTAAATTTCCCGCTGCCTGAGTATCATTATTATTATTGCTAGAAAGTTCAGGAGTGCGCAAATACATTACATTTACATGGCGGTGAGTTTTGCAGAATTTCTCGAAAGTTGTCGACATTTTCGACTTTTCGACGGTGGTTTGTCACTGTTTCACTAACCTTTGCTCTCCTTGTTTACTCCAAATTCCAAAAAAAATGCCGATTGATTATTCAAAGTGGAAAAACATTGAAGTAAGTTGCAGGTTCCACCTTTGGCAATACATACTGTAGCCTACTGAACGAATCTTGATTCCGTGCAATCGTGAATCATGATGTTGAATGATTTGCGTTCTGTGTCTACAGTACTTAGTTCAGGTATCCGACGATGAAGACGATACGCATCCTAACGTCGATACGCCGTCCTTGTTTCGATGGAGGCATCAGGCGCGCTTAGAACGAATGGAACAGAAAAAGAAAGAACGCGAAGAGCTAGAAGAAGGCAAAACGAAAACGCAGCGGGAAATAGCCGAATTGCAACGTAAATTGGCCGAAGCAGCTGCATTGGAAGAAGTGAGTGTTCTGAAATGGCGCTTCTAATGATTCACCTCGGACTACTGTATTCCCACTAAAATCCTTTACGCTTATTTGACCCGGTTAAAAACTTTTTAATGCCCGTCACTATTTCAATAATTTCTAAGAGGCTCAGTTGAGCAGTCCTTGATCGCCGATCACCGATGCTATCCTAATTGGTCCCGCAGGTTGATTGCCTGCACCAGATCTTGGCTAGATCAAAGTTGGACGATGGTTTTTCCCGCTTCTAGTGTTCTTAGGGATACTTTTCACGGTGAACTGTCCGTCAAAGAAACTTAATTAGGAGCTGTTTCAGACGGAAAGAGAAAAACTCAGCACGAAGCTGAGCGAGTTGAAAAGACAAGACGAAGAATTTCGAGCAAAGGAAGCGGATTTGGAGCGAAAAGAACGAGTAAGGCGGCTAGAAATTATTTCCTTATCATGTGCCATTCATAAAGTCCTGACTCTGATTTCTACCTAATCAGCGCATTTTGCGTGGGTTTTTAGCTGGAACCCTGGAATGTAGATACTATCGGTCAGGAAGGATTCAGCAAAAGTCGTATCAACAAAATCCAACCTGCCGCCGCGCAGGAACAGACTCTTAGCGAAGCAGAACGTCAAGCGAAAGCGGTAAGCGCTTTAGTGGCACTGGTGGTCTTTCCTTGCTCTGAATAGTGGCCTGGCCTTATTTTAGACCAAGTTTTTCAAGGACAATAAGAAACTGATTATGGAATATTCGATGCTGCATAAATGGGACGACAGCAAGCAGTTCTTACTTGATAACCACCATCTCTGTTGCGAAGACACGGCAAATTATTTGACAATCGAATGTTTGAATAACGAGATGGAAGGAGTAAGTCACTATTGCATTTATGCATGCATGTTACGGGCATTTAAGCTAGCCTAAAATGGGCACTTGTGTGGTTTGGGGGATTGCAAAAACGAAAGATTACAATTTTGAGCGAAATGAAGAAAAGATAGTTGACTATTTTCTGAATGACGGGCTTTCTCTTTTAGAAGCACGATTTGATGGAACACATCGCACATCAAGCAATCGTTATGAATTTCCTTCTCGAATTGGCCAAGGAGCTAAAGTATTCTCCGCAAGCTCCTCAATTAATATCAATGTTTTTTGACAAGTAAGATTGCGCAAGCCTATTGTAAACTGAGACTTGAAAGATGTTGTTTGATTCCAGGTTGAAGAAGGCGGAGAAAGCGTATCACGATGCTTTTGAAGACGAATTGAAGTCCTTCAAGGAGCGCATTGTCCGTCGTGCAAAGGAAAAACTGGAAGAGGCGATGAAAGAATACGAGGAAGAAGAGCGCAAGAAGCGTTTAGGACCAGGCGGATTGGATCCGGTTGAGGTATTCGAAACCTTGCCTGCAGTAAGTGGACGTGTCGAGTATTCCGGGTCGGGTGAAACAGTCCGTCCTTCATCACTCACGCTCCCATTGGTAGGATGCGGATTCCAAAAACATAGGTTTTCAACATCTTAGAACTTTTAATAGTGTGCTGATTTTATGCAGCCCCTCATGTATGGGCAACGCATGGCTGGCCAAGGTGATTTGCAAATTGTGCAAATTATCTGGGTGTTGAAAGATTTAGGCCTTATTTCAAAAGAAACCGTGCGATTATTGCACCCGTTGGCGATACTGTTTGTTTCTATGATCTTCATGGGGGATAGCTTGTCTTTTCCGTGAGACGCCACGGACCCCCCTTGTTTTACCTGATGTTTTATTTTAGGAAATGCAACGCTGTTTCGAAGAGAAGGATATCGCCGCGTTGCAAGACGTCGCTGCTAGCATGTCACCTGAAGAATTCCGCTATCATCTGAAGCGATGTATCGATAGCGGCTTATGGTTGCCCGAGGGTGGCAAAGACGGGGCTGGTGATCAAAGTCAGAGCGACTTTGATGATCAACAAGGATCGGAGCAAGACGTCAGCGAACCGAAGGAAACTGAACTTCGTAAAAGAAACACTGCGTCTGGAAAGACTGACGCTTAGTGAAGCGGGTCTGGAACATTTTTAATCTTCGGCTCGCTGCGACTTCTATTTTTCGACTTCTTGGCATTTTGTTGTGATTTGATGTAAATGTGTATACTTGGATGACTGATACGTCGATGTTTACTCAGTGTATTCGGTGGCTTGTGACCCAAGCGATTTTCCTTATTTAAGATTTTGCTTATGTCTTGACGTAAACTTCAAATGAAGCCTTCTTCTGCCGTTGACCAGGTACGGCCTATTGAGACGAATAGCCCATAAAAACATACGATTAGAACTATAGCGGAATGCTCGTCATCTGACTCGAATCTTCGCCCCACACTCGCCTCAAGAAAATGCAAATCGCGCTTAGCAAGTTTGTTTTCGCGCAAAGCCGCGCTGCGCATGTTCAGATGTCTGCTTTGAGCGCGTAATTGTGGTATGACGTCATCAAAAGACAAGGGGCAGTCGATTGAAAAATACAGTACATGAAAGTGTCAATTTGATGTAATTTCTGTACTATGCCCGACGCCAAAAAAGGTGATTCTGCTCATCGCGAAATCGACACAAAGTCATCGTCTTCGTCGGCCGAAAAACCGAAACCTTGTTGTTCGTGTCCGGAAACGAGGAAACTTCGCGATGATTGTATGATGGAATACGGTGACGAAGAAAAGTGCAAAGAATTCATCGAAGCTCATCGCGAGTGCATGCGCAAATTGGGTTTCAATATTTGAGTAGTTCGTCGTCGATCGTTATTCCGCTTTTAGCCTAGTGTAGTCTTGTCGACGACGTGTGTGCCCTGCGTGAGTTAGTGTCAGCATCCAACCGCTTTTGTCCTTTTATATTCAAGTTTATCCCCTAAGCAAAAATGACTTCGAAAGTGAAATCTATTGGTACCGCCGACCAACCAGTCCGTTCAATTCAAAATGACCTTGCTCAGTTGGACGCCGACATCAAATCAAAAATTTCCCAATTGCCCGATCGATGTCGCGACTCGTCTTTGGTGGAATTAAATCGATATTCGCATGCCGTTCGCGAACGGTTGACTCAATTTGATAATAAAGTGGCCGAATTCGAGCAATTGATCGATCAAAGCAAAAAGGGTGGTGTCGACGATAAGAATGTATTAGCTTCCCTGGCCGCCATCGATCGATATCGATCGGAGTCGAGCACTAATCTTCAAAATTTACGTCGCGCTACGCTAAGCGTCATGCAGGCGATCGAAAAACGTGAACGTGAGCAGTTATTTCAAAAGCAACACCCTGAGAATGACACCAATTTGCGTCAGCGTCAAGTTCAAGGTTCAAATTCGGGAACGGGTTTGACAAGTCAAAGTTCGGAATTGACGGAAAGTTTGACATCTTTGGTCAAACAAATGGATGGTCAAGTCAGGCAAAGCGAAGCTACGTTGACGGCATTGATCGGATCGTCGCAAGTATTGGGCGAAACTGAGACGGAATTCAAAGATATGGGTGCCACGATCAAGAGTTCGGGCAAGTTATTATCAAAGTACGGCCGGCGAGAGATAACGGATAAGCTTCTGATTTTTTTGGCGTTGCTATTCTTCTTCGGAACATGCGTTTACATCGTGAAAAAGAGATTCTTAGGTCATTTGTTCTGAGGGGTGGTATAATAAATTTTTGTTGAAGGATAACTATGGAATCAGTGATGCTTTTTTTCTGGGCACTTAAAGCGGAAAAATGCTTCGACAAAGCTCCAAAGACGCGCAAAAATTTCACCACCCGTGTCACCGATATGTTCACACGGGGCTCACGGCGTTGTTGGATTTCTTTGCTTTGATGACAGGCGACGATCCTTTTTTGATGGGTTCTTGTTTCGGACTTATTTTGATGCTGCCACGAGTCACCACATCGGCCTTTACGACACCGCCGCTTTCAGCTATCGTGCGTTTTCCTCCCAATGGCGATCCATCCTTGACTATGCCACCCTCCGACTTCTCCAAACTCACTTTCCGGGAGAAAAACCTGTCTAAATTACTTTTCATTTTGGTTTCTTCACGTCGGTTCGATCGTTTGAGTTTCTTCTGGGCTCGCAATACACGCATTTCTTCTTTCTGCTTCTTTCGTTTTTGCGATTTCTTCACAAGCACGACGACGACAGGAATGACAGCCAGGATGACTACGGCCACGATCAGCAACGGGATCCACCACGGCAGACGAGTGCTTTGATCTTTAGGAGCTGGGAATAATATCACTGGTGTGACTGATGCCCCCACAACCAGCACTGCCGAGGTCGTGCTCAAGTTCATGGTGATCGACGACGAGCCGCCCCTGGCCAGGCGAATGACTGCGACTGACCATTAACTAGGCATCCAGGAGCCACAAGTGCCACTTTACACTGCTTGAACCACTCGCGATCAGGATGCCAGGCTGTAGGCGAAGGCCACGGTGGGGCCAGGGGAATTTAGGTTACCACGGTTGAGGAATTGGAAAGCCATTCTCGCAGGTTCATGGAGGCGGACTGGAGGAGGGATTTCGCATGCTTGTAGAATTCGAGCGCCTCATCTTCGGCTTCAGTGCCAATGATCAAGTTGTCAACGTGAATGTTCTGCATAATCTTTTCTGCAGTGACGCTTTTCGACTGCGTGAGAAGGTGTTGAATGGTGGCACTGAGGAGAAGGGACTGGAGATAATCTCACATGGTACTCGAGCGAAGCGGTAGATTTGAATGTTCCCATGTGTCGTTGAGATGTTAGAGTCCTTTAGCCAGAGAAGTGACGTCCCGATCCTTTTCCTAAAGTCCTACCGGGAGGAAGGCCTTTTCGATGTCCGCAATCATGGCAATGGGTTGCATCCGGAAGCGAACGAGAATCGCGACCACATCATCCAAAATGACTGGTCCACGGTGCATCCATTCATTCAGGCTCCTATCATCCTTCCCGGCTTTGGCAGAACTATCGTACACTGCACGGAGCTTGGTGTTGGGTCCTGGTGTGATGACCGCGTGGTGAGGGATGTAGTGGATACGGCATCCCTCGGGAGCTTGGCTATCGACCTTCTCGATGATCCCTTTGGCTAATTTTATCGATCACCTCCTGGTATTGCTGGAAGACCTGGGGTCCCGCACGGAAACGTCGGATGATGCTGGTCAGGAGTCCAAGGCTATGCCATAGTTGGAGGGGATTGTGGCAGTGGGGTCCTTCCAGGGCCATTTCACAGAATAGCGACCGTCCACATATTGGATGGTTTTGAGGAAGGATTGCATGGCGGCTTTGTCGTCGTCGTTATCCTCATTCGAAATGTCCTTGATTCCTATGGTTTCCAGGTCCCAGAGGAATTTGGGGTCAAAGGCTGGGGGGCTGCATCTGGACCTCCTTCGGGGCTGAATTGGATCGCGGGGAGAGCAGTGGCTGTCGAGTTGGCGTCGCCCTTGGTGCCATAAGGGGGGGGGTGCGTCTGCAGAAAAGCCATCCGAGTTTAGAGCTGATAAGGTATAGATGCTGTTGTTAATGGCTCGCTTGTCCATTGTAATGAGGTCCCACATGTAACTGGCTCCGATAAGGAAGTCGACCGTCAGGTGCGTGGAGCGCTGGTGAAGCGGGTCAGCTAGGCAAGCTGAATATGGTTCAAGTCCGAGAGGAGCTGTGGGCTGAGGTCGTTTCCCCGGAGGCGACCAGTGATGACCGGGATGATTGTCAAGTGCATGGAAAAGGTGCTGCCGTCCCGGAGGCGCAGGCGTATTGTTGTTTCGTTGACATCTATTTCTTTGGGTCAGGCGGATCCGAACGTGTAGGTGAGGTATTTCCTGGTTGCAATGGACTGCATGAGCTTCTTTTCCAGGATCTGCGAGATATAACTTCGGAGGCTACCACTGTTTAGGAAGCCTTGCACGGTTTCAGAACGTCCATTACTGGGGTTTGAAACCGTCGTTGTGCTGGGAAAAGTGTCCAGGTCGTGAGTCCCGCCTCTCCTGGCACCAGTACGCCGATGAACCAAGCGCCTGGAGCGACGTTCCCCGACAATCGAGCAGTGAAGATGGGCCCATGGTCGATCGCTGGGAAAAGGCCGTGAATCCCACTCCTGCCAACCCCAATTTTCCCTCGAATGCGCCAACTTCCGAATTGCAGTCAAAAGAGAAATCTAGCAGTGGAAAATCAACCGCTTTGATCGTGATCTCTTTGGTGACTCCCTTCGTGCTTTGTACTAACATGAACTTCGCTGCGCTGTACTAACATGTGTTACAGCGCTACTAAAGCGACGACTTCCGAGCTCTACTCACCATTTATTTATGAATCCTGGACAGACACTAGTTTCATCAGGTGGGCTCTGAACCCACCTGACCGATCTTTGATTTTGGAGACGATACCAGGCCAAGTGGGTTTGGGTTTTGGGTCCCACGTGCCATCCGCCTTCCCAATAGCTACCACGAAGTATGACCCCAAACAAGTGCGATCACGGCTCGCGGTTGGTGGACTGGCTCCGGTCAGGCAGAGCGATGGCATTGATCGTGGGTTAGAAATAATTACAAGGCCAATTGTCCGTAGGGGAACTAGTTACGCAAAAGACGTTGAAAAGGCGCGGGAAATCAAAATTTTGTGACTTTGTGATTCTTATGCGACTCTTGTTCAAAATTAGCTGTTGTAATATCAATGGTGCCTGTTACCTGTAATTAGCTGTTGTAATACCAATGGTGCCTGTAACTAGTTTCCAGGTTGATCAGTTTCCTTCCACGGTACCTAAACAGACCTCATACTTTACACTGCAACACAAAATTTTAGTTTTAGATGAGTAGAAAAATAAATATGCTGTAATAACATAAAAATTCACATCCTATAAACAAATGTATGGGCCACTCGTACAGCAGACCCCACTTGAGCATTTCACTTCTTGCCTTGCTCGTCCACTTTGTTTATCATTTCCTGAATTCGCCGTTCGGCAATTTTCCTCCCATCGACAAAACCTTGTTTACCCTTTCGAAATGAATTGGGCCCGGATGATGTGGGCGTATCCCTACCAACATTGCGCATTTTCATTCGGCATTCGGCTGGCATTTCTTCAGCATGATCAGAATCCGAATCCGAGTTGAAGATAACTTTTACGTCTTTGTTCTTTGTTTCAGAGATGGCAGAATCGGAGGATTTTCTTTCCAATGCTTTGGCGGAGGAAGGGCACGTAGTCGGAGTTGCACTAGGTTTCAAGGTCGAAGGAGGTCGAGATCTTAGGCTAATAGCCAACTTCTTGAGTGCCGGTTGCGCGTCTTGTCTTTCTTTAAACGATGAGTTGTCCATTGGCGCCTCCTTTCTTTTACCTGGATTCATTATTTTTGATGCCTCCGAGGTCGATGGTACCCGAGAGGCGTAAAAAGCCAAACACGGATCGGACGGACGGGGGACGGATCGTGCGCTGCTACTGTCGTCGTTGCCTCCTTCCGAAGTGTCCACTGGTGAGTTTGCACTGACCGTTTGCGATGCTGCCATTCGCTTTGGCCTAAATCACAGAAACGGCCCTTCAAACCAGTATGAAGGGGCCAATTGATAATTTTAGGTTACATAAAATTTGCTGATTCCTAGCACTGAATTTAAAAAAAAAATAGTAAAGCGAAGAAACAAAGGAAAGAGGGTATCTTATGGATCAGTGATTTTCAGGTTTGAGGAAAAAAGATGAATGGGAAAGGTGGGTAAAAGTAGGTTTAGAAATAAGACACTACACCCTTTTTATCAGAAACAACATCTCGGCTTTTTCTGCTGATTTCGATCACTGCGGTGTTGGATACGGGGTTACTCATATTACCTGGATGATCGCTTTACAATGCGGAAGGGTGTACCTATCTGAGAGTTAATTTTACACAAGCAGGCTGTTCCCTGTGTGCTCCTAAGCTTCGGTTGGCATTGATTGGTGGATGGAACGTATGGCGTGACTAGAAGCCACGACACCCACACGGCCAGCTGTACCACGTGTCACAAAATGGAAGGGAGCAGGAACTATCCTAATCGTGACTGTTTTTAGGCTTTTGTCCGCTGCCTATTTTAGTTGGTTTATGGTGGTCTTGTTTCACAATGCAACGTCGTCAGTCGGTAACCTTCGTTGCTTGTGATCCTTTACCTTTCGATTTTAGAGGAGTGGTTGTGATTCGAAGAATTGTTTCAGCTTTTGTGTTGGGCTTTTATCGACGTGGATTTTTTCTATAAAACGCGGTTAAAACAGGCGCGTAGTTGGCTAATGACGTTACTTGGAGACGACTTGGGTATCGATTGTCTGCCGCTGATATATGGCGAAGATGCTTAATTTTGGGCGAATTTACGACGGGTGTAGCTAACCGCGTTGTTGCTTGGTTAGCGGCGTTGGCCTTGTAAGGAGGAAATCGATCACGGCTCTTTATACTTTCAGAGAAGACCGGCTGCTAACACGCCTTTCGCTCGTGCGTAGACGTTTGGCTGAGTTTATTCTCTTCGCGGTCGTAGTGGTTGGGTTGTTCGATCGCCTTTGTAGTAGTCTGTCTCGTCGGTATTAGTCTTCGTATATGCCTCGAAGTCGTCGAAAGGCTAAGGGCGCGTCTGCCAGCGCTTCAAGCAACAACGACCAGAATCGCCCGTCGCAGTCGTCCTCGTCATTGTCATCAGTGCAATCGGAAAGCGTCAAACATGCTGCCGCCGTTACCACAGCTAGCAAAAAGCAAACACGAAATCGGCCCGTAGGATACGAACGGGCGCTCTCCGAATCACCCAATCCTATATTCGAAATCGGCGAACGTAGTCCTGCGAAAAAGGTGAAGTCTAGCTTATCAGGTCCCACTTGCTTATCTCCCAATAGTCATTCAACTTCGTCGTCATTCTGGTCATCGGCGTCGGGTGGTATTTTAAAAACCCCAGCTCGTAAGATCTCCGACGTTGGGGCAGCGATCAAACGAAAATTGAAGCAAAATTTTGCCGTTTCTTTTCTTTTGGATCCGTCCACGAACGACGACGATTTGCCTTGTTCAAAGGTGCGTCAAACGACAAAAATGAGTGACGCATCGTCGAATTCGGACGATTATTATTTGCCTCCGTACGGCCTCGGCATGCGACCAGTACCAAGCGCCAATACGCTCAATCGATTGGAGCGTCACGACATTGTAATTTGGCGTCGTCCATTTCAAACGCTGAAGTTTTTCTTTTTGGAATTGGCCTGGCTCGTTTACGAAAATACGCTCAAGTAAGGTTTTTATTTCTGTTTATTATTCTTCATAAATCTTTTTTCAATTTTTCAGATTGTGGACGAATCGTAAATATGTTGTCTTAGCCGTGCTAATGTCGTTGGTGGGATATTTCGCTTATAATCTACCTGGGCCTCATCAAATGGTAAGTGAACAGGCTATTCGTTTCCTTAGTCATTTGGGAACGGACAGGATTTATGGTCCCTTGGTCCTGCTGGCCCACAATCCACTTTTCCAATCGTACGGGTATCGTGTTCGTGAAAAATGTCATATCGGGAGGACTTTTGTGCTTGATCCTTAGACAACAATAAATTTTACTCTTTTTTCAAAGGCTCTTCGTTATTTTGAAAAGAAGCTATTCTGGTGCTCCTATTGGGTCGGCTTGGGCGTTTTATCGTCGGTCGGTTTGGGCACTGGATTGCACACTTTCTTGCTCTATTTGGGACCGCATATCGCGTCGGTGACTTTGGCCGCTTATGAATGCCATAGCCTAAAGTTCCCTGAACCGCCATATCCCGATCAGTAAGCGCCTTTTTTTAGCTTGTTGCCATGTTTTGTTTGCGAATGGATCAACCGCACAGACGCTAGTATGATAAGACTTCCAAGCATGCTTGTGGCCAAAATTTAAAACCGCGTCAAAGGTTTTTTGGGAAACTTGAGGTGTTGTCGTTTTGTGTTGAATCGCTTTTTAGAAACACTCGTCGCAATCTTATCCTGTTTACATTCGATGCATGATAGCAATGTCAACCGTGTGACATCGGAACCGGTTTAATGTGTATCGATAACGAGAGGGTGTTTTTGTTTATTTCAGAATTATTTGTCCAATGTCGACGACGAACTTGCCTCCTAACTCGAGCACGTACGCGCAGCAGCAAGAAACGCATTCCGGCAGCGTGGACGATGGCTCTAATACGTTGTCGTCGTTGGTGGCTACGACGGCCGTAGTGTCCTTGTGGCAGATCATGTACAAAGTTGCTTTGGAGTCATTTATGTGGGGAGCTGGAACCGCTTTGGGCGAACTGCCTCCGTATTTTATGGCGCGGGCAGGTGAGAGAGTTATTCTTACATTTTTCTCGTCGGTTGGATATTTTCCAAAAGGTTTTCTCGAAGACAAGCTGACGAAGCTTTTCTGTTGTCTCGATCAATTGTTCTAATTTGTGTGGGAGGATATTCGTGGAAGAAGTGGAAGTAACACTCGACTTAGCTCGCTTTGCATTTCAGCTCGTCTTTCTGGACAAGAACCGGATGATGAGGATTATCAGGAGTACATTCAATATATTCGTGCTACCAGGCCTGCGGAGGAAGAGGTATTGGTTTTTTAAAAATTTTAATATAGTTTTTAATTTAATAAAGCATTTATTATTGTAGGGGTTCTTTTCACGAGGCAAAATATATGTCGAAAAGTTGGTGGAGTACGCTGGCTTTTGGGGAATTTTGGCTTGCGCTTCTGTAAGTCGAATTGTCAGGTGTATCTGGTTTCTTAGTGGGCATGATTTGTGACGATTGCAGATTCCAAATCCATTTTTCGACTTGGCTGGTATCACTTGCGGTCATTTCTTGGTGCCATTTGCGACCTTCTTCGCGGCTACTTTGATTGGCAAGGCCATTATAAAGATGACCATTCAGCAGGTGTTTATTATTTTGGCGTTTAGCGAGCACCATATGGAGGCAATGGTTAGCCGTATTAAGTAGGTTTATTTGGAGGTGGGCTGTGGTAGGCAGGAGAGACGGCATATGCTCTGATGTTGCAGATACATTCCCGTTATTGGTCCGTCGTTGCAAGCGCCATTCAAAGATTACTTGAAGCAGCAGAAAGTGAAACTGCATAGGAAACCAGGAGATCCTGTTCCCACCGTGAGTAGCTTGCTTGTTGGCGTTGGGATTGTTTGCTGTCACTCGGTGAGAGAGTGTTCTGGGAGTTCGAAGAAGGACCAAGTATGGGCAAGGTCGGCTGGGTTAGGCGGGGGGTTTTGGGGGAGTAGGTAGAGACCAGATCAGATCAGATCGCCTAAGCCTGATCTGATCGCGTGTGAGGCAGGTCAGGTTCGAGTCGAGTTCAGTGAGTGAGTGAGTTGTATGACTGTTTACATACAGAACTGTATGCTGGCTGGACAATCGGCCTCTGCTTGGAAACCAGGGCTTGGTCAGTCAGGTCCAGCCCAGATACAATTTGATCGCTTTTGCTTCCTTCCTTTTCTTTCTTCCTGCTGGACCTGAGGTAGGTGGGGGTGGTTACCCCGCCAACCCCTCCTTCCCCCCTTGCTCATACTTAAGAATGACCTAAACCACGGCAGCAGCCACTGTGAAAATGGTTCGTGTTTTTAGAAAAGCAGTCTGCTGGGCAAGTTTTTCGAATTGATCGTGGTAGTTATGATCGGATTTTTTGTGATTTCGCTGGTGAATTCGTTGGCTCAGAATTATCATCGACGCCAGTGGCAAGCACGAAAACGAGAGCTTGAAGCCAAATTACACTAGCTTTCAAGTAGGACGATTGAAAGGGACGAAAGACAGTTAGAGTACGGGGTAAGAATTTTTTGATGGCATTCTTTGGTTTGTAAGATTGGTTATTTGCTTAGGGAGATGTATTCTATTTAATTACTAGCTTTTAATCTCTAGGGTGTATTCTATGTTTTCTGTATCTCACTAGTATTGAGTACGGCTTGATATGGGGCGTGTATGCTCTGTCTTTCTAAGGCCTTACCAGGCTCTTTCGTGGAAAGTTTGACTTTTCTTGCACAGGCTTTTCGTCAAGTGATGTTCATCTGTGGTTCTGCTCTTTTCTTTGCGAAATTCGGTGTGTGTATCGGAGACACTGGTTTGGAGTGCTTATGTATGTATGATTGTGAGATTGGTGAACAGAACGTATAAAATGGCTGACTGGGAGAATAAATTGGCGTGACGGCTAAATAGAACGTGACGGACTTTGCTCAGCAGCAAGTAGAAACTGGGTTGCTGACTGATCTATACTCGTGCTTAGCAGGCGGGACGAGCGAACGGGGATCAGGTTTCAAAGTCCGCAGTGCTGGCCTAGTCTGGCATTGCGTGGTGACGTTGGAGTGGAGTGGAATGTACGATGGCCGAGCGGTATGGGTTCTGTGAAACTGGGAATTACTGTTTGCATTGCGTCATGTGAGCTTTGTGAGAGCTGCTGGCTAGCACCTGAGCTAACGCAGCTTATGCGCGTTCAGTGCTGGGCTGTGTAAACCGACGAATCACCAGTATCTGCTGCGGCTGGAGACCGTGGTGTTTGCTAGGCAGTTAGTGCCCGCAGTGATGCAATACGTTTTTAGAAACGGAAAGTTGGTTGACCTTGAGCTGTGTATGTGTGATTGTAATGCAGGCGCAGGGGACCGATGGTTTATGAAATGGTGAACTATACCTTTGAAAATCAGAGCGTAATGCATGATCAGGGCCGGCTGATGATTGTGCATGCTCGTTGCCCATGCTTGCGTCACGCATGGGATAGTCATGATGAATAAATACTGGCTAGATTTGAAACAGACGGCTGTGTGCAAAGAGGCCTGTTCACACCAGTGTTTGTCCTGGGAGATGTGGGACCTCAGATACTGTAACCGCTCGCCAGGGGCTGGTAAGGACCACAGTAGATAAACATTCACTTGATGAAATAACACAACAGTAGATGAAACTACTATTCGCCTTGTAGGCGAATAATCGGCGACCCCCTACCAGCGCTACCGGAAACAGACTCCTAGCTGCATTTGTAGTGGGCGTTTGGGAATTTTAATAAAGAAGTTGGATATCTGCGTTTGGCTATTTGACCCAGCCCAACCCAGAAATTTTGACTACAGTAGTCCACCCAAACGAAAAACCCACTGGGGTTGGTTTTTGGACCCAATGGACCTGGTCGCCTACATTACAGCAGCAAGAGAAGAGCAGAAACCGCCTCGGTAGTGTAGCGGTGAAAGGCGTGTGTTACAGCTTATTTGGCAGAGCTGGAAGCCGGTCGGCCCTGAGTTTAACTCTGGCCGTCTGAGAACTTGGTCAAGTTCTCTCTACGCCTTGCACTCCTAGCGGTGGGTGACTCGCCCTTCATCCCTCCGGGATAGATAAAGGAGGAGGACCTTAGGGGGGCGGGAGGCTCTCTAATCCGGGTCCCCTTGTAGTCGTGCAGATATCCTACCTTGCCACGGGTACCCGGTGGTCGGTCTACGTGTAGACAAGAGACGAAGATAAGGCGGCTGTTCTTGGCACCGGCAGCAACAGAGAGTGAGTAGGGAAAAAGGCACCCACATGAACCAAAGAACGAGACAGGCCCAAACTGGTTAGACTCATAAATGAGACTTATGCTAACGAGCAACCGGTTTGGCCATAAACCCCATTATCACTACAATGCCCCCTCCTGTATGTGCACACCCCGTTGTGCACCAAGAAACACTTCAAACATCGAAAGCAAAAACAAACAAAACCAAGACCGTATGGGGCAAAAAAGGAAAAAAAGAAAAAGCAACGTTATCAACGACGACGACGACTGCTGCGGGAACGGTGATGGCTTTTGGGCTTATGCTGGTCCCTGCGACCGTGGCTTGATTGCTGACCATTGCGGGAGGGAGATGGTGAGCGAGGGCGGGAGGAACGAAAACGGTCGTAGCGTGGACTCGGAGACTGAGAGGCGAGGCGATGAGGAGGTAATTGAGCCGATTCGGGTGACGGTGACCACTGATAACTGGCGGTTGATGGCCTACGCCCACGGGCGATATACCGATTGCAATTGTGGATGAGGACGGCAAGGAGCATTCTGAACGAGCCTCAACTGGCTCCAGGAGTTGATAAGTACGATCCCGATCCTCCCGCGGCCCCACCAAGGCACCGCACGCAAAAGAATCGAACTTCAAACGGCGAAGACGCTGCTTGACCAGACGGGGAATCGCCTCATGCCTTACTAGACCCTGGAAAGCCAAGAATCGCAAGCACAAGAACTCGAATCTGTTCCGATTCAGACCCGCCTCCCAAAAGGAACAAGCCGCCCAAACCAAGGAGGAGTGCTCAAATTCACTCAGGTTCTTTCGAGACTGCTCAGAATTATCGAAATCCGCTAGGGTGCGGACGGCAGGGGACCTGTAGATGCGATAAGCACGTTTCAAAAGATCCCTTTCTCGATTTGACACTGTGGTGCCCTCCAAAGGCGCCTCCCAGAATTTCGGGAATTGTGGATCCAAATCCTCTGATCCAGGACCCGGCAAGGGAGGAAGATCTCGGGCCGAGGGAGGTATCGGTATAAGAACCCCTGAAGATAGCCGTCCACGATAGTTGTCGGTCGATTGGTTGAATCGTCCCGAAGATGCGCCTACCAGGCGTTATTGAGGACGACTGACAGACTGGCGCCGGCGATACTGACGCCCGAAATGGTGACTCATCTATAATCACACAAAAATGAAGATCAGTGATCATTTCAAACTCTGGAAGTACAACAGAAATTAAGTAATACACTCCGGACAGCCGCCGCTAAACCGAAAACACAACACACAAAGTTCTATCAGAGCTGCAAAAATCACTACGATTCTATAGCTAAATTGCGAGCTTGCGATTCCGCGAATTGTTCCAGTTCTGCCATAGCCACTAGCAGGTGCTGTTTCTTCGGGAAAAGTCGATCTTTGTTAGCGAAATACTCCACAGTATCTTTCTGCTGCACAAACGCCTGCCTGCCGTGATCATTGAAGAAACAGACCAAGACCCACGGACCTTTGGATGATGGTTTGGGACATAGCGCTTCCGGTTCAGGCAAGACGCCAGCAGGCCACCAAGGCAGATACTTCATTTTAGCCCATACCAAAGATCCAGGTTGATATGTCACTGACCCAGTGTAATCCGAATGATCCTCATCCCCGTCTTCGACATCGACATTGGACCTTGCACTGCATCATCTGAACACGCTGCTATCGATTCCGATTTTGTCGCGGGTGCATGTGGTTTGCCACCAACTTCGTCTTAGTACAGTGGCCTTGGCAACTGTACCAAGGCGAAGTTGGTGGTAGCGACAATACGATAAGGTCCCAAAAATCAGTCCAGTGATTGACATGAACCACTTTGTCCGCGCCAGGTTGCACGATAGGTCGGATACATGCGGTGACTGGTGATGGCAAAGCGATAATACGATAAGGTCCCAAAAAACGGTCCAGTAGTTTGGTCGATAAACCTCGAGATGCCGCCAAACGCCTGATCATGACCAGAGAGCCAACTCTGAAGGGAATCTGATGAATCGACTTGTTGTACTGCCGAGCCTGTGCTTGTTGAGCCTTCGTGATTTCCTGAGTGACTACAGTGTACGCCTCCGCTAACTGCTGTTTCATCTGGACCACGTAATCGATATGCAAAAATTGTTGACTGCTATCCAGCGCAAACGTGCGATCCAATGGAAAAGCCATGTCACGCCCATACACGAGCATTGCAGGTGAGTACCCAGTCGAAGAATGAACACTCGTGCGGAATGCGAACAAAGCAAATGAAATAAACAAGTCTAAATCTTGTTGATGTGCACTCGTATACACGGCTGTGCAATCGATCAAAACTTTGTTGTATCTTTCGACCTGACCATCACACTGCGGATGATACTGTAAGCTATGGTTGCCCCCACGGGGTAACCACCGACATCGCGGGGCTGCGACTAACATGCGCTCTTGCCCGGCATGCATCCCGGATGGAGCCTGGTCGACGGCAAGATAGGGTCAACTAACAAGCCCCCTAGCCCGCGGGAAAAGGGCCAAAAATCGACCCTTTCCTGGAACGACCAGGACGGGTCCAAAAAAAGAGAAGACCAGGTGCGGTGCGGCAGAGTTAGGGTAGAATCAAAATCTCTTGGACGGCTATTACAAGCCAACCGCGTGAGTTGGAGCGCGTGAAGTTTGGGGAGTGTTTTTGTTGACCAAAGCAAGCCGTTGTCCAATACATATCAGTTATGCTTCGGCTGTCAGTTTGGTAACACATTGGAGGAGCGCCTACGCGAGCAGTGTCATTTCGTGTAAAATGTGTCCCTTCACCCTCGAGTGCGCATAAGCGTTTGGTGATGTGGTAAAACATGAACATGAACATGCAGTGTCCTTGGTCTCCGCATTGAGCAGGAGGAGCCGTGTCTTCAGTGCTCTCAGGTTACAGCAACACGGGCGGACATTGGAAACATGACAACCGAGCTCAAAGTCCAAAGTCCTTGAAGAGCCGGGGCTGTTCAGAGCAGGCACTGTCAGTTTCGAAAAGAAATCGTCCAAGGGGCCATCAAGCAAGAAACCTAAAAGCCAGCATTTGTGGTTCTGGCTTGCGTGCTGATATTAGATCTACAATATGTTATATGTTCTGTTGTAGAGGGTCGACTGGCAATCGATACTCTTAACAGCGCCGATAGCTGAGAGTGTCACCCGTCAGGGTGATGGTTCAGCCTGGGATCAGACTGAAAGACTTGGTTGGCTGCCCTGAAAGTTCTTCCAGTCCCTCCAGTGATCACTCCCGCCATAACATGTCAGAGTGTTAGTTACAGTGTTACTTAATGTACATAAGGCCTGTATGCATTAGCAGTACCTACTGTAGCTGGCAGTTCTGCTTTGTGCTTTATGCCGCGAGACTTGTAAATTTTAGACTATACTGCGCAATTGTATGCAAGGAGGCTGAGGACGGCAGTTTAGTAAGCCCGTTGGGACCTGGTCTTTGAAGGCTATTCAGTAAGTTCGTCGCTGGCCTTGCACACCTGGCTCTGGGCGACTCACCCAGTAGCCGTCGAGTGGCGGGCGGCGAACGAGTAGAGAGAGAATCAGGAAACTGGTCCTGGGAAGACCACTCCCTTCTCGCCCAGTATTATCCTGGGACGCTGCTGCTGGCCCAGGATGCCCTCGGTGGAGGTGCTCCTAGCGGAGACACACAGAGGGAACCTGCAGTGAGAGCCAGGTCGCCTCACGGCTTCGCATCATACCAACGGCTGCTGGCTTTCGGCAAAACGGGTTGGAAGCCCTTAAGGAAACTGAGGGTGGCTTGGCCCACAAAAATTTTTGCGAGACCTGGTAGGTTGAGTAGTTTGTAAAGAGGATGACATAGACAGATAAACAGACCCAAAGATGCTCTGGAGCAATGTTTATGCCATGGCGCTTAGGCAGGGCGAAAGCCGAAAGTGATGCGCTTGCCTGTGCTAAATCTTCACTCGCTCTTTTCACCAAATATACCACCTGAGGCAACAGTTTTTCAGGGATATAGGGATAGGACGCAGGTTATATATTCGTGTTCAATGTGCAGATGATAAAACTGATGACAGTAAGCAAGGTATTAAAATGGATATTGAGCCCGGGACTGACAGGCTAGGCCAGGTCATACTGTACAAATAGTGGGCACTCAAGCATCAGCAAAACTTGTTCCCTAACTTATACTCCATGGGTCAGACACCTTGAACTCCTCCGTGAAACTTGTGGAGACAATTACTTTTTTATGATAGGCCACTGAAAATCGTACTTCGCATAATGTAGTAAAGTAGGTAATTTGTGGTAGCATATAATCTGATCGTGAGCCGTATGAGTTACAAAATGGGAAATACGGTTTTCATTCTGTCATGATCATACGCTCTGGTGACTCCTGCTTGACAATGTTGGCAGCATAAAACAACCACACCTACCTATTCAGGGAAGACAGGCCTTGAAATTTATGCATTCATGTCCCAACACCCACACTTAATGTGCATACATGCCTGGTACAGAAAATAATTGCACCTTATCAGTCCATTATAATGAAAAGGAACAATTACATCGGCTCCGAGCATGGTCCCTAAATAGCAGTAAAGCAAAAAAACAAGCATTTATGCGCTTTTAAAAAGATAACCCCTCGCTGATTCGACGGCACCTCGGAACTCGTATCCGCCGATTATACGCAGTCAAGTTGGCGCCCTTGGCTCCCACTTGCGTCATCACACTCCGAGCCCCCAATGCGCTTATCGAGTATTTCAGCCATTAATGACGAGCTTTTTCGAGTCGGTGAAAAAGCAAAATTCCGATCTGGCCCATTCTCGCATCCCGAAGGAATCCTATTCTTGCCTGGGAGGAAGTCTTGTTCGGTGCCACCTTCATTAAGAAAACCATTTTCGCTCACTCGCATCACTGCTCCTTTCGGTGTTGTAGAAAAGAAAAAAATTTCGTTATGCAAGCTCGCTTGATGACGTCCGTTTTTTTCAAAGGTGCTAAAATAGCAGATGTGAAGAGCTCTTGACCAAGTTACACTGATGCCGTCTCCTGAGAAAGTCGAATAGAGGCATCCGAATGATGACAAGGCGACGTTGCCTTTTTGGGCGTTGAAAAAAAGGCGAGCGAATCATAATTTGAAATCGTTATAAGCTTAGCTAAAACTTTTTATGCGTCCTATCACGCTAGTTATTCGTCCAGGGAACGGGAGAATATGCCTTTAAAAACATTATACTGTGGAAACATGGAGACGAGTATCGATTCAGTTCAAACTACATTACCAGCAGGATGTATGAACAAGGCTTACAGGAGATGGAGAATCCCCGTCTGCCCGACCATGTGCAACTAAAACTGACTTTTCCTGCTAATGATGCAAAGAGAGACGATTACACAAAGTTGGCACTTGCGGCATGGCGAAACGTCCATTTTATATGCCTTACCTCGCCGGCGCCTTGTCAGCTATCTTTTAAATTTGAAGTTCGAACTCGTCTTTCTTGTTATTGCTTAGCTGTTTTGAAAGGACAAGCATCGTCTCGATGTCATGCCGAGTCGATCTAATAACCTCATTCTTGTCTAACGAGTCCCTTGATCCGAGGTCAAAACATCTCACTGCCAGGACGTGATCCGCTAACGGGTAGTGAATTTATAGAGTAAAAATATGGCATCGGCTCGTGCAGCCCACACCAGGTAATGCGAGATCAAAGTCGATTTTGAGAAGACCCCTTTCGCCATAGTATAAGAATGAGGACCCGTTCTTGCGTCGGAGTAGGCAATAAGACGATGTCCGATAGCACTTCCAATCGGAAATAAGCACGGTCGGTATTAAAAGTTTTTCAAATTCATTCGAGACTAATTAGCGTTTTCTTCTGAGAAAGTTAAGGTAACGAAGGTGGATGGACTGTATACTTTTATACACGACAGGTGGCGAGGCTAGCACATCTTTTACTCACTGACGTCGGTCTGCTAGCTTCTTTGATTTCCTGCCGTGAGAGATGCAACGACAGAACTGAAATGTAATAGGTCCTAGATGAATCCTTTTTTCGAACTTCTTTTCAAAACGTGGCATCAACTCAGGTTTTCAAAAATTTTTACACTCGCAAGGTATCCGTCTTTTAGTTTGGCCTCAAAGATGGTGGAAAAATGGAATATGTTTTAGGTTGGAATTGATGTTATAGCTATGACAGCTCTACTTACATTCCTAAGTACATAATTTAGCATAACTTTTTCCCAAAGACTTCATTCGTAGAGTGGGTGCTAACGGAACGTCCTTTTTCCTAATCGTAGCGCATCGGTGGCGTTGAAGAGGCGAGGCAATTTAAGAAAGAGAAGAACGAATTGGATTTTCGGTTCGTGGACAACGTCAGCGTCTTGTGAATAATTAAAAAAAGGAGCATTTTTAAAGATCAAAAACGGCATCTAGCTTCGGCCAAGTTCTCTTAGTCCCCAGCCTAGTTTGGATAATTGATTGAAGAGAGGTGCGGTTTGGTGCGAATGAATTGGCTATACCTTCTTTGTGTTCAAACGACGACAAGGTAGATTTCTTATCATCGAAGCCAGGGCTCGCTCGAAAGGCGAGAGGAGAAGTTATTGAAAAAGTTGCCTCTGATCATTGAATGACCGTATCTGGCCAGTCTGGCTGAGTGAGTGACGTCAGTGCAGACGATGAAAGTGTTACATAAAAGAGAGCTGCAGAAATTAGCCGTTCGTCGAAAAGACACGAGCACTAGTCTCATCGTTAGAAAGTGACATTTTTTCTTGTCCGAGCCGGGTTCGATTGACGAAGCGCGAATTTCGTCCCCGAAGAGATTTAGCTTGGAAAATCCTTTCGTCATCCAAAGCTTTTCTAGCCGGACTTAAAGAATAGTCAAATCGCAAAGCCGGCCTGTCAAAAGGCTGCGCCTGGCTTTTTAGCTTTCGTCAAATTTCCGTTCGCCATCGTCCGATTCTCTCATCGTTTCCTCGGACGAGTGTGAAACTCCCGGAAGTCGGGTTTAACGAAAACGACACGGAATCCTTGGAAAGAAGGTGCATTTTCGCGCAAGCTTTTTATTGAGTCTGTAAACGGACACGTTTACTCGCTCGTCTTCTCTCCAGCTCCAGCAATACGGCCTAGCCGAGACGGGCCCGTTTCCGTTTCTTCACATCATCATCGAAGCATGACTACCGATTTATTATTATTGTTGACTCAAATATTGGTGAGTCCACACTTTTTACAGTCATACCCATTCCCACTTTTTGATGGCTCCTTCTCCCATCGGCTTACTGTGTTGTTTGCTGTCCCCTAATAGTGGCGGGGGTCTTGGATAGATTTTTGTCGAAGGGCCTATCGGAACCAATTTCGTAGAGTTTTTCTTAGGGACCCTAGAAAATAGCACCTGGCTTGATCATGCCGTAGCACAACGGGAGGTGAGCCCGAGAGAAATTCAGCGCGGTACCATTAGCCAGCTCAGCTAGCACAGATGTGCTAGTGGTGGTGTTTGACGTTTGGATGAGGTGCAGGCAATGCGCAGTTTCGGAGTGAAGAAACTTCTTTTATCTTTGTATGTAATTTGTGCCTTCGTTACTGCCTCAGTGTACATCACGTTGATTTGTACATTCGTTTCGTCCTCTGGGTGGACAAATGCGTAGGAATAGGCAGGTAAGGTGTCGTCTCGTGGGTGACTCGGGCTTCTGCTTGCTCGTTTAAGAAAGCACTGACTCAAAAACCTCGATGACGATACGAATATTGTCAGTGGTTGTAATACGATGCTGTCATGTGTCAAAACTTTTCAATGTTCTTTATACTTTTTTGTTATACTTAGTCCGAAATGAGAGCATTCAAACTTGTCACCTTTCGCAAATGGAACAAATGAGCAGTTAGACGATATCCCTTCGTTTATTCCGGGGCTGACGATGAGACCCTGAGGATTCATCACTGTTTCAAAGAACAGGTGGTTGTGTTTCTTTTCAGTTCAAAGAGAGAACAACTCAAATTTTGACCTGGTTAATCCAACATTAGGCCTTGCTTAGGCCCTAGGGCGTGCGAAGTTTGTCTTTTTGGTACCGAGATTATAGTGTCTGATCGCTGTGGAGGAGGAATGAGTTATTTCGGCCTAATATTGACGAGCACGCGCGTGGCACGCCGCTGGGGTACTTTGTCATGGGGCACCTCGGCTTTTCGAGGAGACGCTGGTCTCCATCGCCCACCATGATAACAGTCTAAGGAACAGCAAATAGAAATATGATGACGGCAAGCGAGGGTGCTCCTTGGTTCATTATGTGCAATTAGGGTGTTCTGGAACCATTATCTGTGCCTCCGCAGGATTGTCCATGCTTTGTGCACTTTCATTTACCTTGCTCTTGCTTCCCGCATCTCACTGCATTCAAACACAACTTTTTCAGGTTGTTGCTCAGCCATATAAGCAACAAAGCGATTTGCGCAGTTTGGTGCAATCGTCAGGGCTGCCGTCGGAATTCGGGGGTGCGGGGCAAGAGACAACCCGAGCGAATCCTCACTTGGCGCATTGTAACCGGAATATGATGAACTTGAGTCATATCATCGAGGCCTTGTTGCACAAATACGATAAGCACCTGCTGCCAGATCCGTACGGGGTCAACGTCACCATGGAAATACACGTACAGGAGATATCATCCATTTCTGAGCTGACATCCGATTTCGAACTCGATCTGATGTACAGTGAGATTTGGTCAGTTCGAAGAGCGCCAGATTATGCTCCTGCCTTCCAGCAAGGGGTTTTTGTTTCAGGATTGAACCACGTCTCAGTTTTCGAAATCTGTCCATATGCGCAACAAACATTACTTTGAAGTCGCAATTCAGAGACAGACTATGGAACCCGGACACGTGCATCATCAATTCAAAGAGTGCAGAGATACACAAATCCCCTTCGGAGAATATGTTTGTCATCGTTTATGAGGATGGTAAGACCCCAGTTGGATATTTGAGTGTGGAGTAAAGAACCGTGGTTCCTTGGCCCGAATATTGGTGTCGAGGGGATGCCCGGCGTGCACCAAGGGGGGGGGAGGGGAGTAAGACTTTGAGCAAACTGCCCGATAATCAACATTGCATACTGTACAGTAGGCATGGTCGTTAGGTGCCTATAAGCTTCTTTGCTATCTACATGGGTGGGCAACGCATGAGGCTCCCCTCCTTGACAGGTCGACCCCCAGTTGCGAAGCTAGATAAACAAGGAGTGCCAAGCTGTGCCTAACGTTAACTACAGTATGCTAATTAACCTTGTTTCGTATTTGCATAAAAAGGCAATAAATGACCTGCGCCTACTCGCATTCTCGTTTTCTGCAGGCATGGTCTGGTCGAACTACCGTATGAAGGTGAAGGCACCGTGTCGTATGGACTTGAAGATGTTCCCGTTCGACCACCAGGAGTGTTCGCTGGTGTTTGAAAGTTACAGTTACAATAAACAGGAAGTGGAATTGTCATGGCACTCGGAGCCGGTCACATTCATCAATCCGGTGGAACTCCCCGATTTCCAACTACAAGATTTCACAGCCGTTAGGCAAACTCTGTATGAAGATAAGAGTTGTTTACAAAGGAGCGCTCTCACTTTACGCTGCCTTGTTCTTTTAGCCAATACCCGAACGGACTGTGGGACGAACTGCGCGTCACATTCACGTTCAGTCGTCGTTATGGATTTTATTTGTTTCAAGTCTATTTCCCCACCACGCTGACAGTGATCTCGAGTTGGGTCGGGTTTTTCTTGGATGCCAGGTCCGTGAGTGCCCGTATTACCTTGGGTGTAAGCAGCTTATTAGCACTGACGTTTCAATTCGGCACCGTCCTCAAGCATCTCCCCAGAGTGAGCTATATCAAGTGTTTGGACGTCTGGATGATCGTGTGCGTCTCGTTCATATTCTTCACGCTCATCGAACTGGCCATGGTGTGTCAATTATTGCAGAGGCAGCGAGAGAGGGAGCTCGGCACTCAAGTGTGCAAGAGATGGTTGGAGATGGTTAGAGCCAAGAAACGCATAAAAGCCATGCAGTCGGCGGCGGATGCCAAACGTAATTTGCAGAACGGGACTGGTGGTATGGAAATGAAGGCTGCCGAAGCCCTTCGTCGTATGGTACGTAACAGACCCCGACTGTCCATAGTATCGGGTCTTCAAGCTGGCACCAGTCGACCAACAAATGTACAGAGGCAGCCCAGTCCAGTCACAGAATTATTAAGCAATAGCCACGACAAGTTAAATCCGGATCAGGGGCGTGCAAAGACAAGAAGGTCGGAGAGTTGCGTTCCAGCAGTGTCTATACCGGTGCCCACACAGCCGCAGACTGCGACAGCCTCCGCTCCATCACCATCCTCCAGTCCACCCTTCACGCCTCCCCCAGTATCGACACCATTGACTGCTGGCGCCGCTGTGCTGGGTGTTATGAGGGGCACCGAAAAGGATTCATTATTACCACGATCGAAACCATTGTTTTATCGGCGTCTCGTTGCCAATTTCCGCTCCTATACGAGCCGAATGAGGGAAAGGTATAAGAAATGGCATCTGACGGCTCAGGTGCTCGATCATGTCTGCTTGTTCCTATTCCCTGCCCTTTTTGCTGTGTTTAACGGAATCTATTGGCCAGTTTATTTCTTTGGTGTCCGACCCGATCAAATTGTGAAAATATAAATTTGGGGAGTCTCCGCGGGTAAGATGGCCGACAAGTGTGAGAACAAAGTGCTGCAGCCAAACATTGTGTGCTCTATCGGTTTGTTGTGACATATTTTCTGTAGTGCTTTACGACTCGTGTACAGTGAACTCGTTGCAGTAATTATTGACAGAGAGCCATGGTGCAGTAATGTTAGTGTGAGGTTGAGAGACGGTTGGACTGCGACCCCCATTACCCATTTCTACGCCCGCATGCAGAGGTAGCAGAGTTCTGAGTCCGAAGATAGCAATTACGATAGACATCCTAACATCCCTGGCGACGTCGTGGTCAAACACCCGGGCTTATAGCAGCTAGGCACCTGCGCGTGGAGCCTAGGGTAAACGCGTTCCATAGAGTCACAGGTCCGCTTGGTAAGTTTATTACCTACTGAGCTGATTGTGAGATTAGGGTGAAGTACACACGTTGTTGTCTTGACAACGAGTCTGTCATTTCGGAGGGCATTCATGTTTGGTCCTCTATGTCCTTAGGTGTTTCTAATGGTCGTGGTCATCTTTCTTATGGCTAAAGTTTGGGGCTTCTCTGTTCGAATCTCCTTCAATTATAAGTGGTTCGCTTTTAAAGTTGGTTTTTACTCCACGTACACCTACTTATGGTTCTACGCCTAATGACGTATTCGTGCTATAGAGGATGGCCCACCGACTGCTCCCATTACCACGATTGAACTGTTTCGCGGGTTTGGTACTTCTCGGGCGCGTACGATAAGAATACGTCTTCACTAGTTTTGCGGATGCATTATCAGAGTGCGACTAAATCGCACAAGTTGAGGGACCCGCAAGCGGGGCCCCCTGATGCTCTTTTCTCAATTGCATCTTGAGTTCCATGAATAAGCGGTCATATGGGGTGCTCAATAGTGCGCATTGTGGGCCAGTGTATCGATACTTCAGCTTAACACCATATCATCACTGTCTTGGTGCATGGATTTGAGCAACATATGTTTGATCTTTTCTTATCAGAGCATACTCATGCAAACAAGGGTCAGCGTTTGTCAGCTACCACTAAAAGATTCGCATAGTTTTGGAGTCTGTGCTAAATACGCTAAAATGACGAGTGCCTGACTGCAAAAATACACGGCTGGATCGACTGAATCAGCCTGAGCCCCAAGTACCTGGTCTGACGTGAGAAGATATCCGTGATATTGAGCGGCAGTGCTTACGTTAGTGCCTGTGGGACTTTCCAACGCCCACCCTTACTCTACCCCCCGCCTTAGACTTGCTAACTGAGACAAGGAACTGGGCTAGACGACGACCTAACCTGCTGGGTTGGCCCTGCCCGAATACCTATTCAGTCTCTAGTTAGGCCCCCTCCTAAGATGACGTAAGTAAACGCTGTCTGCATATGTTTTTCACGACTGCCATGGCGATGGAGACGGTCAGAACTTTCGATATAAAGACTACAGGAGAAGACCACCTTCGTTGTTTACGATGTGTGACTGGCGGTCAGAGGAGCTGACACTTTACAGCACTAGTAGCCTACCTAACCTTACTCTTTTTTGCTCGTGCGCATTGTCGCTACGATAGCCGTTGCGAGCCGTCGGTCGGTGCGAGTGCCTATTGTGTTTAGCACGAATGTGAGTTTTAGAAAGCCTTTCACTTGGCTCTGCGACACAGACCAATTTCAGGAGTTCTGCTCCGATGGACCAAATTGCTTCGAGGAGCGGTGGCAGTCCGGCGCCAAGGAGGGCCCGCTTTGGCAAGAATCGAGTCGAGTCCGTACTCCTCGACGATTCGCTACCGAAACTGTCCATGAGCCAAGTGATCGCCCTGGCCAAGATCGACGCCGAAAGGAAGAAGGTGAGTAGACAGTGGCGCTGGGCAGATGTAGGGGATGGAGTGTCCATTTTCAGCCAGAGGAAGACGACGATCCGTTCCACGGTCTCCACGACGAGACCTGTTCCGTGTGCAAGCCACCGACCTTCGACGTGGACCAGGAACACCTGCCGGTAGAATGGCATCACGTACCGTGGGACGAAGTGGAACTGAAGAAGCACAGTCTGCTCGATCGGCAGTGCCACCACTTTGCCAACTGCCCCCTGCCTGACGAGGTGCGCTTGAAGAAACTCGGATTGGTCGATTCCGAGGGCCACCATCACCTGGCCGAGGTCGACGAAGAGAAGATGCAGAAGGCCCGCGAACTCGGCATGAAGGCCCACAGGCAACTCGAGACCGTGTGCTTCCTGAACAGGGACGTTCTGGAAGGCAAGAAAAAGGGACCCCACATCAAGGTCGGTCGATCGAGTGACTCGTAGCTTTCGTTATCGATGCCCGTCTTACAGATATGCCGGACTGTGGAAGTCGTGGGTGAGGGTCCATCGGAGACTTCATCGACCATGTTGACTGGCCGCCCCTCGACTTCGAGTAGCAGTGAAAATGAGCGCTTGCCGTCTCCGAATCGCCAAGATCCGCCAGTAAGATTTTAATTAGTTATTTTCTCATTGTTTTACGCAGGTAACTCACCTGAACCGTCTTCTAGGCTCGTTCTTCCAGCCCAAAAGCGACCAAGAAGCCACCCGTTTCGCCGCCCAGTCCAAAGGCGAACATCGTCGTGCAACCGTACTCCTCCGACGGCAACGTCCAAACGGTGACGAAAACGGTCGAAACGGCCGACGGCACGTTCGAATTCAATATCAACTTCGAAGTGCGCTTCAAACCGAAAGCTGATGAAGGCCAATCCGAGAAGAAGCCGTAGTAGAGGAATCTGCGATGACCTGAACCGATTTCCGCTACTCGTTTGTGTTCCCTCTCTCGTAATCGCTATGCAAAAGCGCTTTCCTGAGAGCGACAATGAACCGACACTGCCAACCAAAACAATGTTTTTGCATAATTTCAATGCCCAGGGACACACAGCACAGGGAAACAAGACACGCTTCTCATTCAGACAATTCAGGTTTCACAAACCCCAAACCTATCGCACGCACTCGTAAGCAGCAACATCTCGATTAGATAGCCTAGATAGATCGAGTTATTCTAGTAAAGTTCTATACAACAATCCTCAGACCATACCCGTCACTTACAATAGCAACCCCACACTCACTCATAAACGCTAAAACTAGGAGCAGTTTTTGAACGACGCATTGATCCCAGGGTCAACAACGAAGCTACCGTTTCAATTGCGTGTGAAGGCAATTTTTTCATTTCTTCACGTTCGAATGAATCTTCGTCGCAAAATACGACCGAAGAGCTGCTCGTGCTCTTCTTCGACATGACGTGAATGGAAGACGAAGTGGACACACTGTCCTCTTTCTCGCTGCTGCTGCTCGCCCAGAAGCGTCGTCGTCCATTGTGTATGCGCTTGATAGCAGTCGATGGCGCAGGCAGTGCTACTTTAACGTTCGCTAATTTCTCAAACACGTACCCGTCAGAAGTATTCGGTTTGTTCATATTGCTTGTCTTGTCGTGCGGCCAGTCTTGAAATAACTCCTTCGCTTTTTCGTCCCCACCGGCTATCGCCTCTCGTAGCAGTTCCAAAGCGCCTTTAACGCGGCCTTCCTTGTACTCGTGAGCAGCGAGGTACGTTTTGGCCTGAAACATAAACATTACTAGAACGTCGCAGTCACAGGTACAGGGTTCATACAAGAAGTGGAAAATGAGTTTCGAGGTTTTCCAGACAGAATTTTGATTTTCCCTAATTATTTTCACGCTGTCTTAGCATCGCTAAACTAGTTTCAACCGATTTATTGGTTTTCACATGATCAACAATAAGTACGCAAAAAAGGCGGGAGGTGATTCAAAATTTGACCCAGAATTTGGTGATTCAAAACCTCAGAATGCAGGCTCGCACAGGTTTCCCAAATTTTGGCTCTAAAGTTCCCATTTTCCAGGAACTTTTAGGGCTCTCTGATTTGCAGGTTTTCCAACCTTGTATGAACCCTGAGATGATAAAGACCCTTACCTCGGGCACTCCGGCTGACGATGCAGCCTCCATATAACGGATAGCTCGAGCATGATCCATCGCCAGACCACCCAAACCGCGAGCGTGACACACCCCCATTTGGTACTTCGCTAGACCGTGACCTTGATCTGCCGCAGCCCTCCACATTTCAACCGCCTGGAAAATGCAATCCTGTGAGTAAGCTCATCCCTGAGAAATCCATCCCGCCTACCTTAGTCATATCACGTCGCACTCCGTATCCTCGACTGTAGCATATTCCCAAATTATATAATGCCCCCGCGTGACTGGATCTGGCGGCACCGAGTAAGTAGTCGATGGCTTCATCATATAAATGGCGCTTTAAGAAGTCGACGCCAATCGCATGTTCCAATCCAACATCGTTCATGCGAGTAAGAGCAGCAAGGCGTCGACCCGATTCCAGAATAAAATTCTGAAAGCAAACGGATCAATCTTTTAAACAGGAAAATTCCAGCACGGCACATGATTTGGCCGCTGAAACATTTTCCCAATGCCTGCAGGAACTTCAGTACTTACGTCGAATGGTGTTCCAAGACCCGCTGAATCCGTTTGCACTGCACACTCTCCTAAATTTGCTGCGCGGGCCACAGATACCAAAGACGAAGAGGAAGAAGGCGACGATTCTTCGCGTATCAACAATGAATTTGTGTCATTATTTTCTTCTAGTGTGCTCTGGTTGTCCGTCATATCAGCGGTCGACGAACTGAGGCGACGTTGACGTGTCGTTGGCATAACGTACCAGCGTTTGAACACGTCGGGAAACAGAACGGGCGCGGCTTGGAACAGGAATCGACGCCAACCATTCTGAACAGCGTCTTTGAAGTCAGCAAAAATTGTCACTCGTTCGACATTACGATGGCCAGAATCGACGCGTCGTATTTCCAAGTTCTCATTGTCGGGAATCAAGTGAATAGTGACACGACTCAAATGAATAGTAGCAGCCACCATGGTAGTCTAAATCAAGGGGTCTATAATTTCAGCAAAAAGAACAAAACTCGCTACAGCCAGCTTACAAATCCAAGCCATTCTCCAAACCGGCAGCGACAACGACAATCCCAGCCATCGTGCTCATGATCAGGTCGACGACGCCCATTTCCACTATCGCTTCGGTCATGGCTAAACTTTTCACTTGCGTTCGACCTCTTTCCGCTCAGAGAGCGATCTCTGAAACAAAGAGAATGAACCAGCGCAACACAAATCTGAAGTCAAAATCTCACTCGTCCAAGGAGAACACACGTGCCAAAGTGTGATGATGGCAGTGTCTGCTATGGTTATCGAAGAATCGAAGCCGGGATGGTGTCAAGGCCACTGGGCGTCTGGTCGAGCGACATCTGCTTGGGCCACCATGTTCTTGGTTAATGTGAGTAGCGGAAGAGGGCGATGATTGACCAGGGGAACAGAAACTGTTCGCATTGCGACCGAGAGATATGTGAGAGCGGCCACCTAACGAAGAACATGGCATACAAATCTAGCAAGTTGGGTCATTCCAATGCAACTGGATGTCTAATTACGATCCCCCGTTCTCATATTCTGGTCATCGGCTTTGTCAAGGAACAAGGGAAACGCCCCTGCATTTCCTCGAAACTAGCATTTGGGGGTCTACTGTCTCGATAATTAATAATCCTCATGACCCTTGACGCCGGAGTTTTGGCGATTAACAAACACCTAGCACTACAGTATAAATGTCTATCGGTTATCGTTTACACAGGACTATCACCATTCTTTATGCAGGGGTCACTACTGTTGGTGCACTACCTGAACTGACGATGAGAACGTCACATTCAGACACAGGAACTCGACTAATTCAGAGGTATCAGAGGTATATTTAAGAGTGTCTAAAAAAGATTCCCCATCCAAATTTGCTCACCTTTTAGCAGCTGGCAAACTTTCCACATCGTCTTGTGCCGCGATTATCGTCCACTCGTTCGCCGGAATCCGATCGTCTTATCGTTCAACAGTCGAGGCATACGAGCGGTTCGAGTCTAAATTAAAACAACTATTCACACTGTACGTACATACATGAGAATAAAGAATGAGCAAGAAAATATCTAGGATGCCCTGGACCTGCACCCAAGTCCACCTTGATACATTCGCCTTTCTGAATTTCCATAGCTTCAAAATGAATCGGCTCACGCTTCGTTGCATTTCCCATTTATATAGACCTGCCTACAGCTCATCTTGCCGAAATAGTACACATAGGCTCTCATCCAGTCAGGCCTAAATTGGCAAAATGCCAAGCCGAAAACGATTCTAGTTCTAAGACACCCAAAAAGCCTTGTTTCAAAGAAGGCCTACCTTTTAACCTTGTCGAATTTCCTTGATAAATTCTATAATTCACTTGCTTTTAATATTTGATCGCTTATAAAACTAGGCACGTGGTCGAAATCGAGGAGAGTTCGAGGTCGAAATTAGGACCGAAATTAGTACAGTGGCGCGCATTTTTTTTGTTTGGAGAAAGAAGGAGCTCGTTGCGCAATCGCACACCTAGCTCGGCCTCGGCATACGGTAGCTACCGATAACAATCTCAGTGCGTGGTCTGCTTGCATTCAAGTAGAGGCGGTTCATTCATTTGAAGTGAACCGTGCTCTGCTGTCTGGTCGTCCGTTGCGTTAAAGGTTTAAAATTTTATTTATTACGATAATGAGCGACAATACGATTAAAAGTTTGCTAAAGGCTGCGATCGGTGCAAGAGAAAATGCATACTCGGCTTACAGCAAGTTTCGAGTGGGTGCCGCTTTATTGTGTGATGATGGGAAGGTCTTTACGGGTAAGCCGAAGAGTTGATGGTTTTTAAGGGTAACTTTGGTTTGGCAGATGTCATCAGTTCGGACTCTGAGGAGGGTGAGCTCGGGGACCAGTACGACAGTAAAGTACTCGAGATCTGCCCATGCGTCTCTCGCCGATGGGAGGGGCTGTAATTAAGTCAATTCTAATTATTCCTTGGGTCCATATATATGTGCCATCAGCGCCCCCTAGTTTGTGTAATGCGTGCTGTAGATTGCCTGGTGTGTTTTGTGCAACCATGAGGCAGGTCATCGTCAACGCGAATGGTCTTGCAGTAAAGCAGAGTGTCTGTAACACGTGGCATTCTGGCCGGTGCTCTGACGTTATTATAGAAACATCATACGGTGTACGTATTCCCCTTCGCCCCGTCTCTTCTTGCGCATTTAGCTGTATTTGTTTTGCCTCTGTTGCGCCCCTTTTTGAATTCTTTGGCTTACGGCTTACCTTGGTGTAGTAGTACATCGAGGGGCGTCACGCCTTCTTATCTTATCTTATTATACTTTTAGGGTGTAACGTAGAAAATGCTGTTTACGGTTTGACCATATGCGCTGAGCGCGTTGCTATGGTCAAAGCCATATCGGAAGGACACCGCAAGTTCACCGCTGTTGCAGTAAGCAGGTACGTAAGGGCTTAGAGGCGATCCGGCTTGTTGGACCAGCTACAGCGCAGCACAGTCAGTAGTTTGACCTCGTGCTGGCATCCATTCAGCATACAGAATTTAGTTGCTGAACATTTTTCGAATATTGGGCATGAGCATACAGTTAGAACGTTCTGCCCTGTTCATTTCGCATCATCATTCACAGTATTGCTAGGGCCAACACCACTACTTCTCCCGACATATTCCGGCCCAACTCTTTTGCTGAACATTCCTGTTTCATTTTAGCGATTTGGCGGAAGTGCTGGCCAGTCCGTGCGGGCCTTGTCGGCAGTTTATGATCGAGGTAGGATGAGCATGTTGGGGGTGCTCAACTATCGTAAATCCTACCGTAGTTTGTCACCTGGGGCCGCTTTCACAATCGCTTAAGACATGCCGTGTCCAAGATGCTGAAAGATGGCCTAAATATTCAAGGGGGCTAACCTGAGGATAAAAGCGTAAGCGAGGATTTGACGCAATGATTCCTTGTTTCAGTTCGGCGACTTTGATGTGTATTTGGTGCAGCCTGACGGTCAACGTCATCAAAAGACGACTGTAAAGGAATTGCTACCAGGCGCCTTTACTCCGCATATTCTGAAGAATGAAGCGAGGTGTTAACGATAAGACGATGTTTTAATCGTGACGTGACAGGAATGAGTGATTATTGTTAGAACCATTTTAGGGCCAGTGTTAGAAGTGCTTTCTCGTGCACACCAAAAGCTATCTTCTTTTCTAAACATTGTGTCGATATCGCAAATGCCATGAAGTGTAGTCCAGTGTATTTCACCACTGGAGCAAGTTGAGTTTTTGCCATCAAAAACGTATGACGGTGGAAACATGTTATCGCAGTTTCTGCAAATCAATGTCGTTAAACTTCTCGATTTCCCGTTTCTTAGGACTGTTCATCGACGTGCTGCTGTTGGAGAGAAGACCGGCAGCTTGATTTAGATATCGTCCGTGAGTCTCAACAGACGAGGCAAAGGACTGTTTGCAGTACATACAGCAGGGAGGCAATATTCACAGCAACATACTGTACGGTAGCTAGGGACAAAACAACCGCATTTCTAAACCGATTCGCGAGTGCGGTCGAAAAGTCTCTTCATGTTTCTCGTCAGTGATTGCCATGGTCTTATCGATATCGCCTAAGCATATGCTAGCCGACGAGGTCATCAGCAGAGAAAAGTGTAACCAGCATTCTGGAGATCGACTCTCTCCCCGCAAGAAGGTCGTCCCGAATCGCCTGAAAAGTACTGCTTACTTAGAGTTTTTCGTCATACATCCAACATTTGCAAGCCCAGCTGGCTGAGATGACGGTGTCTGAGCTAGCCCAGGATTGTTCACACTGACTTTGCAGATGTTGCGGTCTGCGGCCAGCCAAGTCTGCTGTGGCCAATGTGAACCCACCTCTACAAAAGGAGCTGTCAGCACAAAACGTGACCACCCTAAACGCACAACCATCGTATTACCAGAAGGCCACAAAACAAGCGTTGTAAAGTGTCCTCAGGCTGATCGGCGGATACAGAGTCTGCGTACCAGTTTTGAGATAAGCTGCTAATCGGCCGGCGGTCATTTGCAGTCGCCAGGCGTGGTTCAACGGTGAGTTATGACGAGGCCTTGGTTTCAATTTAAACCAGTCGGCGGATCGGAGGAAGAGAGTCTGGCCTTGTCCATGACGTTCCCTGCCTTGGTGGAAGGCTGCTACTCGATCGTGAAGTGAGCAAGGACCAACTTCTTATTCACATTGGCTCTATCGTTCTCTGACAGGAGTTCGAGCGTGTTCATTCTCAGTGACGACCCGAGACCCGAAGATGCGATCGGTGTGACCATTTCTGTGAATCGAGAGTCTCTGGTAAGATCGGGATGATTTACTTTCAAGCCTCAAGGCAGCCAGCCTGTCGAGTGCAGGTGAAGCTGGACGTGAGGGCCGATAGCAGCGTGCCAGTCAAGATAAACGATGTCCAAGTCGCGAAAGGAGGCTCGTCCGTGTTGGATGAGGGCAGTCGAGTGCAGCTGGGCCACCAAGCCTACGTTCTGTGCAGTCTGCCAGGTGAGTCGCCTGAAATCACTTCCGTCCATTCTTTGAGCGGCTGACACTTTCAGCCGAAATTGGGAATCTGTGGCGGCAAGCGAGGGACGCGGTTCAGTGCCGGACGTGCAGTGACGTGTGCAGGAATCCCCGTCTGCTTCGCTGTGGTCACTCATTATGCGCAACGTGTCTGACCCAGAAGATTCGAAGTGCCATGGCCGCTCCGACCAACCTCGACCCGCAAATACCCGCCGGAGTGGTGGCCGCCATCGACAGGGACGAACTGGCGCAGCAGATTCGGACGATCACGTGCGACGTGTGTCAGCAGAGGTTCTCGTGCTTGGAAGCCGCCAGGGCGTATCGACCGGTCGCCTTGCGCCAGGTAAGACTTCGGTTCGATGTCGAGCCCTGTCCAGGAATGGTGTTCAGGCAGCCATGCTGATATCGCTCGACGAGACTGGTCCCAAGTGCCGAGTGTGCAGCGACTCTCGGTGCATCGTGGACAAGAAGGACTACGAGTTCTGCGAGACGTGCAAGATGATCGTGTGCCCCGTGTGCGCAGTGGAAGGACACCTCAATCACGAACTGCGTTCTCGCGAGACCATCGTCAAGGCCATGCACGAGTACGGCAAGGTGGTGGCGGTTAGGAAAGCCGAGGCCTGGCGTCTGAAACAGAAAAAAGAGGTCGCCACGAGGAAAAGGGATTTGGAACCACGTTATGCATCGACCTTGTTTCATTGCAGGGACTGGGCGCTAGGGCCAAAGTGCTGGCCACCGAATTCAATCAATTGTTCGAGCACGCCAATCAGCTGTTGGCCAGCTTGGTCAGAAAATGCGAGGAGGTGGTCAAGCAGTTCAACCTGGACACTAGTCTGATCAACGACACCAGCGCCGAGGTCTTCGATGTGTTCTGCAGCCAACTGGAGAAAAGCAATGGGCAACTGAAAACGTTGGACGCCGCTATCAGTCGCTTGACGGAAGGGCTGGAAGAACTGAGCGCAGTCGATGCCGAAGACAATGAATGAACTTCTGGTGCGCGGGATGCTGGTGATAGTGATTTGAATGTTGAGTGTGACTTGATGCTGAGATATGATTCGCAGTACTGAATGGACATGCAGTGGATTAATCCCGGCAGCACGCTCCTTCGTGAGTTTCTTTGTCGAGAGATATCGATTTTTAGGATTTCGTAAACCCGTGCTTTTGGTTTGCCCCTGGGTGCCATCAGGAGGTGACTACTGGACGGCGAAAGTTCCCGGTTTTGTGCACTGTTCTTGTATCGCATGGAGAGAAATGCATGCATTCAAGGGCCTGCGCTCACGGGCGCCGGTGTTATCGTAATGTTCGAGGCGTGCTTTGTCCGATGTGTCCCGGAGCAGCGACTCCAAACAGTCCTCTATCACTGGACAGACCTAATGTCGTGCGTAGGCGTGATGGGCTTGGTGACAAATGGGAGGGGTGTAATATCTAGTAGGCATGTGTTGTGTGAGAACGCACGGATGGAGCGAACACGATTTACCTTAATCCATGCTCGACGCTACAATTATGCGTGCCTTATGTGGTGCTGCCATGTCCCGCTATAAAATAAGACATCAAGTCGTAGCTTTGTCCAGGTTAGTCATCGAAAAGGCCCAACCCTGTTTCAATGAGTCAGCTGTGTTCTGTGCTGGTCAGTTCCGATGGGTGGCCAAATAAGTGCTCGATTTCGGCTTCGAAGCAAACTATCGAATGTGCTTCTTGTTTCTGGCCTCCAATTATTCTTTGTGCCGTTTGAACCAGCCAACTTATGGTGTGTTTGCTGCACTACAATATGGAGAGACGTGGAGAACATGCCGGTGACGGCGAACGCAGTACCTACCTAGTCTACAGGTGGCCCAGGACGCCAGGTTTTCTAGTGTCGATAGTCGAATTCGAAAGATCCCAGCGGGGGGGGGAGGGTGGGGTTCCAGACCGGTGCAAACGTAATGAAGCAGTCGATGGATGAGGAAATTCACATGGATGGATGAGAACAATGACTAGCGGAGCCATGATTGGAAATACTTCATACAATTCTTGAGGGCGCGATATCTTGCCCGCAAGAATTGCATATAGTATTCTCAAGCTGTCAATCGACTGCCAAGCATTTAGTATTTCCTGGTTTTTTATGATGATCATGGTTTTTGAGTATTCATTCTCTTTTAGTGTGAACTAGAAAGTTCAGCCCCCGCTGCCAGTCACACGAGCACTGTGCTCGAGTCGGCCATAATCAACGATAAAAAGTCGCATTTCACTCTTCCGCACTCGCCTTTTTTCATTTCCGTATCCACCATAAACTACAATAAGTGGAACAATGGAAGATGTGGCGCGCATCCTTCACTGTAATTTATTGTATTGCACTGACATCTACGACCTAGACACGATCGACCTACTAACCCAAGCAAGATCGCCGTTACTTCACTTGATCAAATTCGGGTCTCTAGGTGAACATCAGTCCACTCATTGTCGCCTAATGTGTGCAAAGGCCGTGATGTGCCCGTAACGATGTCCATGTCACATAGTGCACCGACTACCCGTTTTTTGACGTGGGAGTTGCAATAGAGACGTCAGAAACTACCCAATTTTATGAAACCTGTACTTTCTCAAAGTCACTTAGCCCTGCAAAAAGCATCATGTACTGTGCAGATCACACTGTACATCAAAGAGTAGACAAGTGTGTCCATAGAGTTTATCGCAATGGCCATGGCCAGGGTGGCTTGATAATTTCGACGTGCCTCGCTCGAGGAGCTGAATTCCATCGCCCTTTACTGGCCATGCTTTCCGTGTTCTGATAGGCCTATGATGAAGAATAGGACAATAATTACGCAAGGCATTCGGAATGGACTGCCGAAAGCTTACTTTATTCACAACGGGTTTGGTATGGAGTCGCGAATGGCGCAATGTGGCGTCGACTGGGATCAGCTGAATGCACAGTGCCAGACACGATATTGCGAGCAGATGACGGATCCTGCAGGAGAGGAATAGATATCACATTCACACACAGGGTGACTACAACAGGACTTACCAAGCGCTCAAAAGCATTGGATGGAGTTAGTGGAAAAAAGGAGGCAATTCAGAAGTGAAGTCGCCAATTGAGAGCCGAGAGTGTGGCGCGCCGCATCGACCAAGGGCTTATATAGGGATATTGTTTTGATGGGGCTGGCGAGGTAGTAATCACGAATCGAGTGACCGAGAAAATACCTCGGCTAATGACCAAAAGGCGCAGTTTTTATGCAAGGCACGAGCGAAAAAGTCTCGTCTTGGACACAGGGAGGGGATGGTTTTTGACTGGAAATCGAGACCGCCACCGCTCGATTCGCACTCTCCAGGATAGATTTCGTGCGTGACCGTGTGCTGAGGGCGGACCTGTCAAAACCGAAACTCGTCGAAAACGGACGCGCCATGGAGTAGACGAGGTGTTATATAATGTCTGGCACACTTTCGTCTTCGGTGCAGTCGGCTGCCTGTAGCCATTCGCCCATTTTCATCTCATTCAATCGCCGTGATTTTGGGCGAGTAATACGGAGGTCCGGCTAAGGTCGGGACCACCATCTCTCCTCTTATCTCCTCGTCCCATCTAATGGCCCATCTTGAAATTGCAGACGGAAAAGAGTGACCTCCTACACTCCAACACGTAATGGTTATGTCCGGTGGTATTTTCGGGCAAATTCCAATTAGTACCCAATGTCCAGTGCCCCGTAAACAGACCCTGAGAGTTTTGTAAACACGCCTCCGTCCGCCTCAAATCTGGCGCGAGGCCGTCAGTTCAACAACTCGCATGTCGCCCACTCGCCCACTCGCCCTGCAGCGTGAACACTTGACCAAGTGACAAACAAGAAAATGGCCGGCCAAGTCTTATTTTCCAACACGCTCCATGCTCCTTGTCTGACAAGGAAAGGGCCCACGTCATCCAGTGCCGGGAGCCTCGCGAAGACACCCCTCCGCCAATCAGCAGTCGTCTCAGCAACGACTTAGTCGACAGTTAATCTGTCCGAAATCTTTAGAATAAACAGCATACCTAATAAAAATTACGGGCTGCACGAGTGGCTGCAAGAAGTTGGTGAGCAATTACATTTGTCGCGGTAGTAATGTTCGAATGGTGACCGCATGAAATCTGTGCGCACATCGTTCTGACTAGCTCACTGTTGTCTTTACAGCATGCTCTGTCTTTAAATCAGTTATGCTAGCGATGAGCTGCGACACAAATCAGCAACTGACCTGCTCTGCTCCAGTGTGCCCAAATTTACGTCGATGCTGCTCGAAATGCCATACAGCAGTCCTGTACTTTTGTTTTAGCCACCTTTCCTTTTCCCCAGCCGTTTAGCCCCTGTACTAGACGAGTCTATTGATTTTATTTCTAAAATCGCACAATCGCCCTCTTTGAGCTTTGGCCTCATTATGCATGCATAATCGTACAGTCTCCCTCATGCTTCCTCCCATTGTCGTGCCAGGCCTTCAGGTGCGGTTTTTGTGATGCAATGAGCTGGTGCATTTGCACGTAAACTAGAGCAGCGCAGACACAGATATTACACTATTGCCCCAACCTCAGCACTATGTAGTTAGTGTCCATCACGTCCAAGCTCAACCACAATGCGTATTTCATCAAACTGTATGGCTGGATTAGATATTTTTATACCTGGCATTATTTTCCTCATCTGACCTTTCCAAGACTGTCGCATTACCCGTCATCACTTTTTCTTTTTCGCTTCTGGTTCTTCAGCCGCAATAAGATCAAAGTCCGGGCACACTTCGACATCCACCTCTTTGTTCAGTGGCACAGTACCGTTGCAGAGTTCACCGAAGTTACTCTTGTCCAAGAACTCTTCCATATTCAGGCTAGCTATATTACAACACGCGGCTGGGGAAGACTCTTCGAAGAAACCAAATTCCACAATGCGGTTTCTTTCCTCTTTCTTTGCAAACTTGCCTGACCGGATCCAATTCCAGCGACAGTTGCACAGCCCGTTGCCCTCGAAGACAAACTGGACACCGCTGTTCTTAACCAACTTGGCTACATCAGGGAAATAGGCATCTTGAGTTGGTTCGGCCAACACGAACCTGGGATTGTTCGAAAAGACGACTTGCCTTATACCGCGTGGCCACTCGATATCTGACCGGCTTACATTGACTCCCAACAGATTCGGGCAATTGCTAATGATAATTTGCGCTTGCTCATCTCGCCCTTCATTGTTCTTCATTCCGTCAAAGGCAGCCAAATTCAACCAAGTGAAATTGGCTCGCTGAATGTAAAGGTTACCAGAGCCAATGGAGACACCCGAAAAAGCCCTATCTTTCATATCCAATAAGGGGTTGGAACTGAGAATGAGTCTGCTGAATGTGGTTCCTGGTTCGAAAAAACCTTCGTTCAGCTCACTGATTTCATTCAGTGCCAACGAAACGCCCACTTGTGCGCCGAGATTTGATGCGTGGAATGTTCGGATACGATTTTCGGACAATTCCAAATGGACTAGACTTCGTTCCAGTCCCGTAAACACGCCTCGACTAACGTTGGTCAGCTGATTCTTCGACAGGTCCAACTTCGATAGATGACCAGTATTTTGGAAAAGATTATCCGGAAGGGTCTCTAATCGATTTCCACTCAAATTCAGGTCATCTAATTTGGACAAATCGTCAAAAATATGATCCGGGATTTGTTGGATCCTGTTTCCACTCAGGCTTAAACTCTCTAAAGACTTCATTCCTCGAAATAGGGCCGGATCGAGGTCTTTTATAGAATTTTTAGTAATGCGCAGTTCAATCAGGCTCGCGGCAGAGTTTGAAAAAGCATCTGGCGGAAGAGCAGACAATTGAACATCTTCCAAGCCCAGAACTTTGAGACCTTTAAGAGAACTCAAAGATTTTGGGTATTTTTGCATAGAAATTTGTTTCAGTTCCAGTTTCTCCAATTTCGAGTTTTCTCCGAAACTTGTCTCCTCGCTATTTAGATTCAGTTTTGAGGAATTCACGATTTTCAATTCCTTCAGGTTTGGAAAATATTTCATAGTCTTGCTTCCCAATTCGCCACTCAAGTTGGCATCTTGAATCACCAACTGCTCCAAGGATGGTCCCACAGCTCGTAAGGCGTCAGGTAGCACCTCAGTTGAGCCGATCGAATCGGCAGTGAACCTGGTGCTCAGTGTGAGCGAGCTCAAATTGGCCAGCCCTCCAAAACTGGTTTCGTGAGTCCTGATAGCGTTAGGTGTCTCGATGGTCAGTCGTCTAAGATTGGGCAAGAGGGCCAATGAGTTGTTGGACAGTTCCTCGAAAGGGCCACTAATATGGAATTCAGTCACTTTGTCAGGATCGACAGCCGTCCCATTCCCGCCATCGTCATCGTCGTAGTGACTTCGGCTCGATTTGATCAACGAGGGCAGTTGTGATACTGCGTCTTGGTCTAGTACTGTGCACTCCATTACGTACAGCAGATCGTCTTCGAATGTTCTGCGCACATTGCATCGATTCGTAGAACTGGTGCAAATCGATGGCAGTGCGAGGAAGATCAACAAATCGACGAGGCATTTGAGGGCCATAGTTCGTACGAGACCAACTCGAAAAGGCGAGTATTGTTTTACGAATCGCGAGGCCTCTTCATCAGAGCGTCGACTTGCTGCAAACAGGAACCGGATTTGTCAAACGACAAAAAGATGCGGACTTTGCTGTCGAAAACGGGTCCATCTTTTGCCTGCCACTTTTGTTCTATATATACTTTCGTAGTGTACCCGACTTTACAAAATTTACAAGGGCAATCTATCCCAGTCAAACAGACTGTTTCACAACCCAGTCAATCGACACTGCTGCAGCTTCGATACGAGCCCGTTCAGTGCCCTCATCACTATCATCATCCGAACCAGTTATTTTCGTTGCTCGCTCTCCATTTGCTTTCCTTTCTTTCCATTTTTTGTTCAGAATCCGATCTCGCGCACTTCCGTAACGTCGGCGGTCCTGTTTCGATCGCGTATCTTCTGTGCTGTCGTCGACCTCCAGAAGCTTCTTCCCGCCTTTGACCAATCGAATACCATCGAGATCGCTGTTGGATGAGCCCGCCATCTGATCAGGTTTTGCCCGATCAACATAGCGTAAGGTCCTGAAAACAATCAATGTGATCGATCGTCAAACCTGCCTGGATTCTACAGTATGCCTTACCCATCTAAATATCGAATAAGACGTTCAGCAGCAAAAGCTCGGAAGTCTCGTTTCCCTGGCTCTGGCTCGTCTTCGTCGCTTGACGCTCGTTTCCTACATAACACATGACTGGTACAGAAGGTTGTCCTCGCTCTTCAGCCCAATGTACATGGGCCCTGGAAAAGGACGTGCCCATCATGGTGATGTATCAGCCACAGACAGGTCAAACAACTTGGTTGACTGCATGGCACATAAGCGTCCGTGATCACTCCCACCAGCACTACGGACCCTTGCTGCAACTGATCACGCCCTAAAGTTGGCGTCAATGATCCGAAGAATAGGACCAGAAGCAGGATACGTATATGACGATTCCAAAGGTCCGCAGCACAAGTCACTCCTTCCCCTCACAAGGGAACATCGCCAACCGTCGAACTTCAGAAAACGAAAAATTGTAACATGTTCCTGAGTGCAAAAGAAAGCTCTGTGCAAAATGTTGGAGGCGTCTGGCCAACTAGTCAGCAGCGGTCAGCGTCTAAAGTCCTGAAGTTTTGTGTGGTAGAGGAGCCGAGCGTTGAGGAAAACATCCAGAGTTCTTTCCCAACTAACGATAAGTTTTTAGGTTCAGAGTTTCGACTTTAAGCTTTTAACACACTGGTTCAGAGTTTCTCCTAAAAAAACCCAAAAAATCCAATATAAGTGAGAAATTTCACTGTTCTCTAAGCATGGACCACTGCTGACCAGTTGGCCAGACGCCTATATTTTGCACAGAGCTTTCTTTTGCACCCAGGAACATGCTACAATTTTTCTTTTCCAAAGTTCGACTTAATGGTTGGTGATGCTCCCTTGTCAGCCACTGCTTCGTGTATGCTTCTAAAAGCTACCCTGTCTCCCTACCATTTATACCTTTTCTTCATTCCATTCTGGCTTCTCTTTTCCTCGTCTGCTTTCCCGCTCTTCGTCGCTCCTGGCACCCCAAAATTAAACTGAGGATCAACCGATTCTTTGAACTTTTCATCGATCGATTCATCCGAATCAGAGCTCGACGACATGGCCTCCTACTGCAAAGACCCTCTTTCCAACCACGCAAGCTTGAGCAGCAAAAAGGCATGATCCGCGTTCCGGCCTCGACCAGCTCGACCAAGTCCCTCAATGCAGACAGTTTACTGCATCATTCAAGCTCACAATGACCGACAACCGATGCCTGTGCACGAACAGTCCAAACTGGCAAAGCGCCTTCGAATGCACGTTACGCGCAAATAGCACGTCCTATCTGCTATGCTTTACAAGAAATCAAAGCACCCCACCAAAATGTACGCACAGGGCGCACACGCCCAACGCCTTATCATAACTACAGAGTACCAGCAACAAATACATGTGAGTATCAGCTTACCATGCCCGTTATCAATACAGCCTACTCTATCAACATACATTAGGTAGCCACTTACACTTGTGCACACAGTTCCCGGATCATGACTAGCAAATACGAAAATAAAGCATCCTAAAAAGCGGATGAATAATGCATGCAAAGCTGCAGTTTATAGTTACTGGGTAAAAAATCTGGACTACATTCGACTACTCTCAAAGCTGCCACGCCATACAAACCCAGTTTCACTCAGGACAACTCGAACCCAGTGGCCGAATGAATGGCATATCGTAACTTGTCACGTAGCGTCGACTTCTTTTGGTAATTGGGCAGCTTCAACAAATTGAAACAAGTCGATGCCGTGGGCAATCGACCGATTGGGTCTTTTTTGCGGATGGCCAAAAACCCACGTATGACGCTGCCGAGCGTATCGCCCTCGTCCTGATCATCGCCAACTTCCACGCATCGGATCGAAAATGGGGGTTCCAAATGCGCGAAGCCGAGCAAAGGGGGCTTCGAACAGCTGGTGACAAACTGAAACAACACACAAAATCATACGGCCTTGTCACCTGTCCACAAGTCACATACCTTCAAAAAAAGCCGTCTTTCCTCGGCCGTAAAATCGTGATCCAATATTTCCCAAAGCCAATTAATAACACGATGGTTATTATGGAACCCTCCGTAGTACTGCACGTGACGACGCAAGTCTTGCAGATCCACATCCTCCGCATCGCCCGAAATCAATTTTTGCAATTCCGGTGCCGAAAATAGCGTCAGCCATTCCGGTTTTATCAACGAGCGAAACGCGCGGACAAATGCCGTCAATTGATCACGTATTTGAACGTACATGCGGAAATGAGCCATCAGATGAATGTAGCTGATCCTACGAACACATACATAAAACTAATGCATGTGCTGGGCATGACCAATAGTCGAGAAGGCCCCCAGAAATTTTGTGTTCTAAAGTTGGTTGTCCACTCCGTTGACAGGAATGATGGGGTTATGTCTGAATTTTTGAAAAAATGGGCTGGGCAAGTCAACTATGCATGCATCCTGCAATCCTCAGATAGGCGGACGTAGGCCTGTCCGCCCAATGTCGAAGGACAAACAATACCGACTGGAGCAAGGCGAGTCTTACGACTACACTGCAGCTGAAACATCAACCCGAGGGGTTGACGTCCCCAGCAAGGGAGGATCAATAATCCTCTCCCACTCACGACGGCCGGCACGACTAAGGGCCAGTCCCGTGGTAGCTGATCGTTGTTAGCTCAGGGGTCAAGCAAGAAGAGAATTTTGATAGCCGCGGAGGAGGCATATCGAGAGTTGAGGAGAGTGAATAGAAGTCGCTGATGGGACAAACCCAATCAACCGGGCAAGTTAGCAGCTTAGAGAGAAAGGACATACAGACTCTGTCGCATTGCCCAGTGCCTCATTGAAGTGAAGAGTGAACATGGGGCACATCTACAATGACAAGCCGCCTTCGACTCAAGAGCAAGATGCCTGATGCCTGATAAGTCGACTGTTTAAAGGAGCCACTCCGCCAGGCTCAGCGAACGGCTATGATGCGAGGGCAAATGCAATCAGCAGACCGATGCCGATTCGACTCCTTCAAGCCCCATGGCCAGCGCCTCTTTTAATCTCTGAATCCGCAGGTGCACGGACGCCGCCAAACGGGAAGCGGAGGCAAGGTCCCCTCGAACAGTATGGCGGGCCTTAGAGCAGTGGACGACTCATGGAACGATTCGAAGTGGCTGGGGGTTGATAGCGCTCTCTGGATGAACCTCGCCATCTAACAATGGGATCGAACAACCTGAAAACTGAGCTACGCGGTGGCAGTACTATGGTAGGCAGTGACACACATGCCCGTATTGGCGAAAAGTTCTTTGCAGTGCCTATCTTGAACACCTGATTGAGAAAGTCTAATGATCGTCGCCCCTACAGAAGTCTAGCTCGGTGTAGATGGTTTGCAACAGCCGGAACAAATTACAAGGCTGATTTTCTGTAAGAAATCAATTTAGGCTAATAGTAAAGCCTTGGCAGCAACTTATTTTAATTCGAGTCTCTTTGGCGATGATCTAAATTAAGGCGAGGGATTGGCAGGCCTTCTGAGGCGCAACCTGTCAAAGTAAGGGCACCCCGCATCTATATTTTTAGGTTGATCGCTTCCCTCGTAAATTTAAAGACGTACCTGTTTTCGTTATTGACTGGAATCGTCCTTCCTCCGGGCACCAATTCGTGAGTGACCATTTGCCCCATGTAATCTTCGTCACAACTGAACGTCAAATCCAAATCGCTCACATTGCCTTCATAGTGCTTGAGATAAGTCAAAGAATTGTAGAGCTCTTGGTCCAACGACGGAAGTTCGTCAATCGAGCTGTAGCTCGACGATGATGCCTTGCCTAAAACACATGCTTACTTGACCATCAAAGAAAAAACCAAACCTGATTATCACCAAGCATATGGTTCAGGAAGAAAGTAGCAAATGGTACTTCCACCACAATTCCTTCGTAAACAGCTTTCGCCAGCATACGCCCAACAAAATCAAACAGAGCCAGATGATTCTCGTGCACATTGGATGTCGAGGACGGATACAAACGGCCGTCGGTCGTAATCTAGGAAAATAGTGTTGTATAATCCTCTCCATGTACGCGCATGGGGGAGGTGTCCGGCTCAAAAACACGTCGAGAAATCCCCTGTGATACCTCAAGTATTTTTCAAATACCAACAGGACCTGAGCAAATAGTCATTTTCCACTAATTAAAAAAATGGCGGTAATATTGCATAAATTCGCATGTATGACAATTTCCACTGCGTCATATCGCTACCCTAGCCCAAACAGTACATGCCGTGCATTAAAAAATTGTTTCTCTTGTCTGCACCTACGCTCTGTTCAAGCCTATAAGCACCTAACCTGCCACTGATGCGAGAGCGAAAACTCAACCAACAGACTTACTCGAAACAGGTTCAAGGAAGGATCGAACACTTTCTTTATTGTTTCTTCCAAGAACTCCTTGAACACACCATCCTGATCGATGCCCGGTTCGTCCAAGCCTTGTTCATTCACGAATTTCACGCGTATCACGCCTTTCAATGTTTTCACCGGCAGAAGGGACAACTGACGGTAACCATCTTCAACCAAACGTGCTCGATGCACAGTTATCAGGGTCGACGGTTTGTCCAATAAATCCGTCCCAGCCAAGCCAGATGCTTCCCGATCCTGGTTGATAAACTTGCGAAACAAAATGACACGCTGAAAAAGTCAAGGCTCACAAAAGCCAAAAGCAAGCAACTGATGATTAATACTTACATCCTTGTGGGGAATTATATGCGGGACCTTCTGAATCAAGAATTCAGCTTTCTTATTTCCTTTCTCTAAATCGGACATGAACGACGATGGTTTTGCGTCCCTGAAACAACGAAGGCAGTCAGGCCAACAAATATTAGCCTCAACCCAACAATGGCTACTTGATTAGCCAAAAATCGGGACGATTAGTGAACGAGCGACGACAGTCCCGGTTGTACAGTAGCATAAGAAGACCGTGGACAGAATTAAACAGCGGACTGTTGTGAGCTGACTTGACATCTGAAACGAGACACAATCTAGTACTATAGTAGCAGATCAAATTGCAAATCCAACTCACCAATTAGATTATCCCAAATGGTTTTAAACACGAAATGATTGCAAAACTGGGCCATAGCCACCAGCTGCTCCGTCTTGAACGGCTTCTCTCTTTCGTATAGTTCGAGATCGTCCAAAATTCTGAAAAAAATTTTTTGGCTCGAAGTTGAAAGCTCAAATCAACATTTTAATTACGTGATCAAATAAGTTGCTGAATCGCAAAACAGGATCAGAATTTGAAATTCAGGACTCGTGGCTTTCGGATTTACGGCTAACATTTCCAAAAAAGCCTTTAATCCATTTTGAGACCCCAATGCCGAAATAAAATGCCATAAACGCGGCAAGAGGAAATCCTGATAGCATAGACCTTGAAAGAAATAAATTTCAGTGTCGTAACATCAAAAGAAAACGAAAGACGAGACCATACCAGACAGAATGTCGTACTTCAACTGTGTCATCGTATGCAGTGCATTCTGGTACAACGAGCACACCAATGCCACCACTGTTGTTTCAGGACTCCCAAATCTTCTCGTATTCCCACTTCCGCCTCCAGCGCCAGAATCTCGAGATGATTTCTGATCAAAAATCTTTTTCAACAAGTCTAAATGAAAGCCTTAGTAAACACGGTCCACATGGCCACAAAATGCATTCTCACTTCTCACCGACGGAGCCAACTCTTTATCATTCTTGCTGACGGTTGCAGTTCCTTGAACGCTGATTTGTGAAGGGAAGTCAGGACTATTGTTGGATTGTTCTGGAACCAAGTTGACCAAATCCGAAAACAGACACTTCACCGTGCTCCCATTCCATAATAGCTGCAGTTGCTGCGTGACATTCGGCATCGCTTCTTGAAGCCCCGCATCCAACGCCTGTCCGTACCAGCCAAATACTGGATGCCAATGCGTCATATTTGATTTCTTCGTCACAACATGGCCCACACAAGTATCGAAAAGACGAGTGGCCGCGTTCTAAAAAAAGACATCATAATTAAGGGACCGGATCAAACAGCTTCGCACATGGACCCTAGCTTCCTCGAAGAAAGCAGTCGCTTTAAGCCAAACGGCTTAGAAGACATTAGTGCAATCAATAACTAAAAGCTCACACCAGCTTCCTGACGCTCCCTGGCGTGAAATTAAATACTCACCGTAAAATCCAGCAAATGTTCAACCAAAATTTGCTTCTCCACGAATCCCAAATGAATCAGATTGGCCAAAACACAAAGAGTGTAACCACCGTCCAAAGAATCGAATACGCGTCGACTCGATCGATCATTCGTCAGAAGCTCAATCGTACGAACGAATATTTTATTCGTCATAAACAGAGTCATGCACTAAAAATAAGAGTGTATTGCTGCAGAAGTTGTCCCAAATTCCGAATGCTTACCTCTTGTGCCAAAGCGTTCATATGAAACACCAGTGCCGGGATAGATAAAATCGATAATGCGAATTGCGTCATCATATTCTCGGAAAAATTGCTTCCCGTCAGCGGCCTGAAAAAAAGCCAATGCAACCATCTGATCGTGAAACAAAGTGCCGACTCAAGATCAGATTCAGTACCTCAAAGCTAGCGAGACTATTGCGGATAAAGTCGCGTGTTTGAAAGCGGAATATCGACGGTTCAGTCCTTTTTTTAGCAGTTTCTAAAATAGGAAAACTGACTTGCAGAACTAGACTGACGCTTAAAGGGCACTCACATTTAATTTAGTGTACAGTCCACGCGTGCACAGATCTCCCAAAATGTTCGAGCATAATTGATTCATGCTTGGTTTTAAAGCTTCACCTAAAATAGAGAATTTTTTGAAACCACGCAGAATCAAAATCATGCGTACCGTTTTTCGATTTCAGCAGCGCCCATGTATTGCATGCTGTGAACGATACTGTTACGTGTAATAGTAAGTTCAGAGTCTTTGTATCCGACGGCATGTCTGGCTGAAATACGATGATTCGTACATTAGGAATGGAAAACCACTTTTCATGATTATTTACCCTCAATTCCTCTGCGTATTTGCAGCATTGCCAGAGGACGGTCTTCATTGTACGCACCCACGACAACAGCAAATCTTTGGTCAATGCAACCGAAATGATACTGGCCTGATACAATAATTGGAGTGTAAAGGCAGTGATTCAAACTTAAAGGGTCCTACCTTTGCGTCTTGGCTGTCTAGGCTGAGCAACAAGTATCGGCAAGCCCACAAAAACCTCTGAAACATTCTTTCTTCCGAATGTGATCCCAACGGAGCAAAAAAATGTCAATTCATACCTCCTTATCCTTTTCTTCATTAAATGCCAGCGTCATTAATCTTCGCATTGCATTGTAAGCCTCCAAAGGTGGAAGCAATGCCTGCGATCTGTCGAGTTCGCCGTATTTTTGAAACTTTGAAGTAAAATCGTTGCTAAAAAACAGCCTTGACAAACTAGTCGAAAAGGAAGTGTTGGGCATGCTTACCGAACATCTGCATATATTCGACGACGAGCCAAAAAACCACGGATGCCAGCCTGAAATTTAAAGCTTCGTTTGAGTGACCAACAAGAATCAGATTGATCGGTTATCCTCTCAATTGCAACAGGTGCAGTAACATTCTGATCATCGATTCTTACAATTATGACATGGAAAAACAAAGAACAAAATTTAAAACTGACAAAAGATACTGAGAATTTCAACAAACAACAGAAAATTGGCCTCTTCCTAGGCAGTTCTCACCTGAATTTTCACAGCTGCATTTTGACGTTCTTTTTCAAAAGCTCTCGCTTCTCGAGCGGCCCTCGCCGACGCCAAGAATTGTTCTCTGTCGTCTGTTCCTTTAGTTCCGAGCATTATCCGCAACGTGTTAGAGCAAATATTATTTTCCAGAGAAAACCATCATTTTTGTTCGAATGTCCGTTTTGTTTTTTTTTGTTTGCTTGATGGAAGCAGCACATCGTTGCTATAGGAACCAGTGATGCGCAGGTAATTTGGGAGTACGGTAGATTTAGTTCACAGGATCGGACTCGCTCCGTGGTGGCTATACTAACTAATATATCCGTGGCCCGAGCCACGGTACAACGCCACGATATATGTATACATGGATATCCATGCATGGATCGTGGTGAACCCAGATATTATCCATTGCTGGAAAGCATTGCTTATGGTGATACAGTCCACAGCGGACACTGCCTATGAGACATACTTGAGAGTGGGTCGGAGAGTCTACACGAGGGGCATACTGTTATATCATGTTATCTAGTGTAAAGTTACAGTAAGAAACTGAATTGTTGTGCTATCTCCTAGTCATGGCCATGCTCCTAGTTGTTGGCGGGGCATAAGAACTGCGTTGTGGCCCAGGTACTTATTGTATAGACCTTATATGTGCTCCTTTTATTTTCTAGGCTGCTGCGCTGAAAAAGACGGTCGAAGCCTTCATTTCTTTTCTTGCTTTGAATGTTTATTCTCCTTATCATAGCCTGACGATAATGGGCCAGTACAGCGATATGCTTGGTACCTATTGCGGTATGATAGTGGATGCATCGCTGCAGGAGTATCGATTAATGCATACTTTATTGGATCAGCCATTATTATTTCCAAAAAAGTCTGTTATCACAGACTCTAAACTTTTAGACCAGCCAATGCACAGAGTGGAACCAGGGCTTAGGATGGCTGGTTCTACTCGGCCACTGCTAAGCGCAATCATGGCTTAGGAAAAATGTCTGAGCAAAAGCTGCTTTCTCTGCATGAATGCTAACAGGACGACTGATCGTGGCAACGAGCAGAGGATCATGCAATCTTGTGCTTGTGGTCCACATAGTGGGCTGGGGGTGTCTAAAGCCCAAAGTATAATTCGATGCGATGCGTCAAATAAGCGTGCGATGCGACACTTTTGGGTCAACTGTCAATGTAAAAAGGTGCCTAAAGCATCGCATCGCAAGCTTATTTGACGCATCGCATCGAACTATACTTCCAGCTTAACTCTCGGGCTATACGTAGGAGCGCTTGCTCTTATTGTTACTAGGGAGTGTTCGACCCGCGGCCAGGTAAATCATTTTGTGTCATGTGCCCTTTCATCCTTGAGTGTGTCATCACTGATATGATAAACCATGAGCATGAACATAAAGTTGGAAGAAGGGGAAAAGATTTTTCAGTGTTCATCGAGGCTAGGCATGTAACGATAAGCCATATTATCACTCGCAGCGCTACAGCTTTGGCGTATTTAGGTTGCTCGTGTGAAACAGCACAGCTGCCTTTTGGGAGTCTGTCTTAAGGGCAGCAGTGCACAGAACACAAGCTTTCTAGATTTGACGCTGACATCCCAATGCATACATACGGTATATATGTGCGAGCGATTACGCGCTGTGCCCAGCGCCTAACATGTTGGGGCACTTCCCATTTTTCTTGTGGCTGAGTAGACCAGCCATCCTAAGCCCTGCTTCCACTGTATGCATTGGCTGGTCTAAAAGTTTCGAGTCTGTGATAACAGACTTTTTTGGAAATAATTAACCCTTTTCCTTTTTTGCAAGAAACTAGTTTGGCCCAAAACACTTGTTCCTTCAACTGAGAGAATTGAGTGACTTGACTGTCATACGCCTTCTTCCAAACCTCTTAAAAAGAGAAACATAAAACGGAACGTTCACCCGCGCCCATGAAATTACTCGCAAAACCGCCTACAGATCGATCATTTCATAGTCAGAAACTCTTAAACCCGCACTACCGTGCCTGCTGATGAAATGCGCATTTTTTTGAATATGTACTCAGATATACAGGCGGCAGGAAAAACAAAAAAGCTCATTCGTGAGGACTCCTTATTACAGTTGGTTGCGTACAAAATACGCATACGCAAAGTTTGCGTATTACGCATTGAAATTTGGATGCGTATACGCAAACGCATACGCATACGCATTCTAACCGATGTACGCATGTACGCATACGCAAACTGGCTGGTACGCAATACATACAATGCGTACGCCGATAAAAGCAGCTTGAGCTAAATCATAAAAAGCCGCGAATTTTTTCGAAACAATGGCGAAGATAGATGGAGACAATATGCTCACATCCTCTTATTAGTCCATATTTCTTGTCTCATGATCAGAGTTATTGTCTGTAAGGCATCTGCGTGTTTGAGTCATGCCTCATTTCTAGTTTAAGCTGGCTTGCTCGTAGAAGGAAAAGCTACCATACTGTACATAATCCTTCTGCCACATCTATCTCCTTTAAACTTCTTGTTTTGACGTTTATGATTCTTCTGCATGTCGCCATAAAGCTCTCATAAAAGCCTCATAAAGCCCCTAGCATAAAGAGAAGGTTTTTGTGCAACTTTGCATGCTGCGGTCTCTATCCAGGGTCCACGGTAAGGAGTGAGTATGATAGTTTGAAGCGATCCTGTACTACGCTAATTTATTTAGCCCCCTCGGTAAGGATTTCTCATGTACATGTAGGGTACCAAGAAGAATGGGTAAAAGAATTTGTATTCGAATCCGCAAGGTTTCTTCTCCGTGATTTACTTATTAGGAGTTCTGAGGTTTTTCAATGAAGATCCTCCCAAACTGCATGAGCAAAATGCCCATACGAAGCGTCTGTTTCTTCACACGATCGGGCAGCCAGGTGAACTGCGTTTCTACAGAGCAGTATATACTGTATAATATGGAATGCTGGAAAAAAAATGTTTTTCTAATCCAATAGGAATTTCGGCAAGAATTCCTAGAAGACATTCTAAAAACCCTGTCATTCTTAATAATTCTTATCTGATGTACAGCAAGTGTTCTTATCCGAAATTTGTGCAGGAAAACTGGAAAGTCTTAGCAGTCTTCTTGTGAGTCTTAGGAATGTTTTGTGAGCGTGTGGCCGCTGCACTGCAAGCCTCCAAACGCTGGACTAGAATGTTATGTCAAAGAAACTTATCAGTCATTCAGGTCTGCGGCCTCAAAGCCAAAGTCTGTGCTAGGTTTTTTGTATTATATATAGCTAAATATCACCTTGTGCCCCCGTGGATATGGCATGTTCCGCCAGTGCTGAACAAGTGTTTCAAAAAAGTACCGCGCTGGAACTATTCATGGCAATTAAGGCATTGATTGGATGGGAGCTGAGAGTACTCGGAAAGAATCCATGATCGGCTGACAGGAATTTTTCCGGTTGAACTTTTAAAGCTGGCTATAAGCGGCAGCTAAATGTACTGCCATGTCAAAATGATCTTGCAGCTGCTATGGTCGCTGACAATTTTAGCCACGGATGCATAATTAGTTACAGTATGGGGCTAGAAACCGACCATAAAAAATACGCAATACGCAAACTTGTATGCATACTTTGTGTAGTACGCAATTTGCGTATTACGCAATACGCATACGCATTCGAGAGACTTTGCGTATACGCATACGCATACGCATTCAAATCAAGTATTTTTACCAACCGTACTCCTTATTCGTGAGGAGAACTAGCTCATGCTCGAGTGGTCTTAACTTTTTTATCCTCGGAGCATTCCATCAGAAACTGAAACTGAACACTTAGGATCCGCAAGTTTTATAAGGTTGTTATTAGCTCTAATTTTCCTCAGCAATAATACCTCCACATCTAATAGAACATGGCCTGACCATGGAAACTCTTTCCACATCATTTATATTCGTTCACATATTCTCAATTTATTACCAGCAAATTTATTGGTGTATGTACATACACCAAACCCATCTTGGGAGATTTCTTGTGACTATTTCTTGCGACTGTTTTCCTACAGCCACAAGTGAGAATGTCTTCAGGAGAAACTGAAGTCTTTAATCCAATGACAAGGCAGTCTCGTACTCATTATTCACGATCAGATGGACAATGGATTGTGGGTGGGCGGCTGAGAAAACAGCTGCAGTGAATCAACAAGAACAGTGTGAGCATGGTGCAAGCGTGTGGCCAGGTAGCGCAGTACATTTGACACCAGAGACACGCAGACCGTTGGCCTGTTGTGAATTATATGCATTTAAACGGGAGAACGATAGCCTTCGTGGTCTTGAGCTACGGTTAGACGAGCGCCTTCTCATATGTATCCTATAACATGCTTTACAATCCATTCCGCTATCAAACTGGTGCCCACAGAAACTTATTCTTTGTTCACAGTTAACACTGCACGGTTGCGTGGCGACGTATTCCTGGACGCGATCTTGGACCATGGGTGAAAATTCGGCCTCGACTAGTCGCGGTGGCGAACACCGCAAAGGGCTGTGGTTCCTGACCCCGAAAGGAGACAGGTTTCAATCTGAAGGAGTGGTGCTACGAGTGCCTGGCGAAGAGCGTGTCCAATTCAAAGCTTGGTGCATCCTCAAATGTGCGCCGATGCGGAAGCTCCACGTGGAAGGCGATGCTGTGGTCGCCATGAACAGAAACCCAACCGGCGCTGGAATCTCTGGAATCATGACCCAGCCGATGGACGCGGACGACAAGAACCACCCGCAATTGAAGACGTGCATCGAAGAGAATGACGACAACGACTTTCAGATCAAAACGTGCAAGGAGGCCGACGACGACGACAGCGACCGGCAAGCCAAGACGTGCAATGAGCCGGACGACGTTGCTCAGTCAACGCCCAACAACCAAGGTCTGGAGGCGGAGCAAAAATCGGTTTTGTGGTTCATGAACGAGGGCCAAGAATACGCGTTCCGATCGGAAGGGTACGTGCGTCGAATCGAGGAAGATCAGGTCGAGTTCCAAGCTATGTGCACCCTAAGGGAACTGCCTGATCGCCTCCTAAACGTGGGTGGCGTTGCTACAGTCAATGTGGTCAGTGAATCAGAAATCGGTGCTGGTACCGCCTCACCATTGACCGCTTGGGAAGACACGAACGCTCCGTCTCCATCTCCACCTCCACCTCCATCTCCGAAACCAGACGCCGATAGCATCATCGAGCGACTGGGCCGAAACATGTTTCATCGTCTGGCCTCTGGGCGAGAAAGCACTACGTTGACTCAAGAGAGCGGAGTAGCACCCGCGGGCGGTACAGGTGCGCAAGAAGAACCTCAAGGCGCTCAAGACCAACGGCCACCTGATGACGACGGATCGGGTCCCGTTGATCAAGTGATACAGGGTCTAAACGAAGCCATCCGGCAAGGACGCATCGTCGTGAAACGCGGCGGAAGAAAAAAAGAACCGGCTGAACCAGAACCAGAAGCGCCGATCGATCAGGCACCGCCACAGGAGCCCGCTGAACTGAGTCCGAGGGCCATTCAACGATTGAACAAGGCTATCAGACGTGGCCACATTGTGACCGAACGTGGGGGCTCACAGCAGCTTATCAGCAGGACAACCTCTTCAACAGAGGCGCCTGCCGATCAAGCGACCGATCAGTCTTTTTTGGTCTCCCCGATTCTCCAAGCTGAGCAAACTGACGAAGGGACACCGCTGCGTAGTCTGACGCTCCGCACCGACTCGAGTGAGGAAAGTCCAATTGAAGCCGACGAGGTCCCCCCAGCATCGCCCCGAGCTGTGCCGATTAATCGAAGTCCTTTGATCGCGCAAGAAGCTTCGCCCGAGGACGATCGGCCTGGTCCATCTCGAGTGCGTTTTATCATCGAAGAAGCGTACTTGCCTCCGACCGGCAGCACCGTTTCCTGGACGCGCAGTGTCAGCAGTCCTGGAGCAAGTTCGGATGAAACGGACGAGATCGAGGACGACGATTTGGCTTTCCCAGTGAGCGTGGTTCGCGACGCGCTGATGGAAAAGTCGTATGATGCCTTCGAAGTGAACTACGAAACCGCCGTGTTCATGTCCGCCTTGATCGAATCGCTGACGGCTTACGTGTTGAACGAAGCTGGGCGCGGTACCCGTGTGATCAGTCGTCTGGACGTGGAACGTGCCTTGTTTGACTCGAACGAAGACCTGGCTCATTTGCTGAAGGACGTCATCGTCCCTGAAAATCCAGTGATCGAACGCGAACCATGATCTCAGTACTAACGCATGAACTTGTGATGATGATCTCTGCTCGGACTAATGCGCTAGTGAAATGCTTAGGAAAGAAACGTTTTTGAATTCTCTCCTTGAACTTCACGAGGACTTCGTCTGGACTTTTTGTAACCCTCCTCAACCATGCTTGGTCCCCGCATCTTCCCCAGCTCGCTTTGTTCTGCACACCGTCTGATGAGACCGCCTGTCGAGGCAATCGCAGGCCACTCGACGCCCCCTTCACCCTCGAGTTCGCATACCTACGTTTGGTGACGCTGGGGCATGAGCATGAACCACAGGCCGCTCAACGGAGATCGGATAAGTAGAGACTCTTGTCTGGTTGCAGTCCGACAAAAATCAGTCTGGCTACGAGAGATTATATGCTCTGGTGCAATTTTAAAAAAGCACAAACTTACTTGAAGCTGTTCGTGTTTCTCCTATACCGCAGGCCACTAGCTATTGTACAGGCCTAACCCGTGGCTTACTTGGCTTAGGCATCTGCCTGTCCCTCTTAGTGCTCGCGGCCATGCAAAACATCTCATTTAACTATCTCTTCTCCCTCATATACCTACTTCGTTTGGATATCCTTGAGCCTTCCAGAGTTGCTTCTTTTATCGCATGCTTGCTTATTTATACGGCAGATCTGATGTAAAAAGAAAGTTGCTGGGATTTTAGTGTTCTTTCCATTGTGCGCAAGAAAAATTTGGTGGTCCTTTCTTAATCAAGAGGCAATTATTCAGATTTGCCCCTGCCTAGAGTTGCTGCACTTTGTCCGTTGGTACATACTTTGTGACTGTGGGAAAACTTGAGGTGGATGTTCTCCTGTAAACTGTTCCTGGCGACTAGGCCACAAACGTTCTTGACAATCCTTATCTCTCACACGTTTTCATCCTATGAGCTTCACTGGTATAGTCGACCACAAAGTTCAGGCCTGGAAATTCAGAGGATTGCGCAAAACTAGACCCTCAGCCGCATATTAACTATGTATGGCAAACATCTACTGTATCTTCAGTCGCCCAATCTGACGTGTACTTCGCCAGTCCTCTGATCCGTGTCCCTAACCCGCAATGTGGGCGTGTTTGCGTCGCCTCCGCGGCGATCATCACGATTCCGTTCTCCCTGGGACCACGAATCACCCCACGAAGATTCAGCGGTTGTCACGAGCATGGGCCTCCTCTTTTGATTCAAATCTCCCAGCCCATCTCGGTCTAGCGACAGTGATCCACGCTGGCCTTGGGATGCCCCGCTGGACCTTGGTGGCGGCACGTCGTCCTCATTGGTGCTTCCTCGAAACCCGCCACTGCCACCGTGCGAGCGATCAGTAGTGGAGCCACCGCGGCCGCCATGGATGCCATGACCGCCGCCTCGGCCTCGACCTCCACTGCTCAAAGTATTCCAATAGTCTTCGTCGCCCAAATGATCTCCCTCGTCCGCATCGGCCTCAGTGGTCGTGGTGATCCGGCGAATAGGACTGCCAGTACGTCGTCTGGTGCTCGTCTCGAAATTGCTTCTTCCACCACTCGATTGTGTCGTACTCGACGCGCCAGTTCGTGCGCCCCAGGCACGCTGTTGGCCCGCGGCGCTATCTTGGCCTCCCAAGCTGATGCTACTTTCTCCTCCGCCTTGTCCCCATCCTTGCCCATCATTGCTTCCACCTCGACCGCCCTGTCCCCATCCTTGTCCTCCATCGCTTCCACCTCGACCGCCCCGTCCTTCCTGACTGTCAGTGGGAGGCCTGCTATTGTTGCCGTCATCATAATCATCTCCGCCTCCTCGAGGCCCGTCCGTTAGCCCGTCGACAATGGGCCTATCAGTTCGTACCTCGTACGTGTGAGGTACTCGAGTAGCGTTTGCACCGCAGACCGTGGCCAGCCCTGCTGTTTTCAGAGCGTTTTTTAAAGTATCCAAGCCGATTCCAGTGATTCGATTGTACAACGAAACCGATTCCTGACCACACTGGCGGTCAACCTGGGGCTTAGCGCAGGTCAGCTGGCAGCCCCAGTACCTGAAATACAGCACGTCCCAACTCTTGTTGAGCGATGCTTGATTCCAACTTACGAGCACATGTCATTAAAAATATTGCTCATTTTCGTCAGAGACAGCCAGGTACTCATGCCGAATGATGGTTTCATACTAACGCACTGGTTATCGCAAGTACTTTGCACCGACTTGGTCGCATTTTGGAGACACGCTGTTGCACTCGAGCTGCCTGAAAATGACAATATTAGGTATTATTTTAGCTGAACTATCGCTCTCGAATTCATGTCCATCTGGCCTGCCAGATCTGACAATGAATGAGCGGAGTATACCATAAATTCCCGCAGCATGAACAATTTCAAACCGGGCAGACTTGGGAGTGGGGGGGGGGCGTTACAAATGTTCTGTCTTGCTCATTGCAATTTGCCTGTCATGCCCTCCTTCAGAGTGCATGCAGGAAGGAATCTTGCGCCTACGAGTATATCTGTGATGTATAAGTGGCACACAAAACCCACTTGACAAAGTGTTCACGTCCCAACTCCAAGGATTATACAAAAGCTGTACAGCACATTCATGTTCTTTTTAGTGCTGCAGGAAATACTGGAACGGTTACGTAGGCGTATAAGAGATGTGATAACAGGTGAATATTTAAAAATATTTGGAAAGAACTGGCATTTCTTATCAGCCCATGCAACCGTGGGTGCCCAGAGTCCCCTTTGAATGCCCTTGAACTAGCTGTAGTGTAATGGCTGCTGGCAATGCACTGAGGCACCAATTACAGCATCGAACTATACTCTACTTTGCACTTGGCATTGCACTGCCAAAAAGCGATTCTTGGAAAGGACAGACTGGAAGAGAGTGAGTGCAAATTTAACCCTGATACCAATACTAAGTGTAAAGTTCATACATCGTCGGCCTGCCTACGTATTGGGAGTGTGCGCAAGGCCACTTACCCGTGCATAACAATCCTGGCACTCCCATCAAGGCACTGACGAGGAGTTTGGTGCCACTGATCGAACACGATCTGATACAGTTGTTAGCTTCGACATAGGCACTGAAATGGAACATTCTACATCACGACGAAGCAGACCTACACATCACTGCTTACTCGCAGTACGTCCTCAATATGGCAGACTGGAACAGATCGGATAGATTCCAGGACCACGAGGCCGGCCTGATGTTGCCCAGACCTACATTTCTAACCGCTCCAATAATACAGCCCAGAACGCACGTATCCACGCTAGGTGTTTGCCTGATTGTGAGATCAAGATGTTCACCATTGGATCAGTGAAAGCGCGGGGCACGTGCTCACCTGACATAGCGACCATGGTACTCCGACAACAAAAGTTCCCGCAAGACTGCCTCCGTCTCCACCTCCTCCTCGCTCAACGCACACGCGACCACTACGAGGATAAGTTATCAGTATATCTTATCTGCAGGTTATCTTTGCTTACCTGTGAAAATGGCCAGTACTCCACACACATAGCCTAACTTCATGGCGCGTCACTGGATCCTCGAATGCTTTCTCCTTCCACACACTAACAGATTTTGAAGCTCCTCGCCAACGCATATCTTCTCCAAGAGTTAGGAAACAGCAAAACATCGCCTGACATCGCAGCTGTCGCATTCATCTTGCCCATTTGTCTTTATGAGGAATTGCCTACGTCAGTATTTGAATTTCCCGCTGTTTACTTAAAATGCTGCTTATAACAACGACGATAATCCTTGTGCTCAAAAAAAGGAAAAAGGAAAGGTTGGTAGAGCTATGCAAATTTTCTATACGGAGATCTAAAAGGACGGGGTAGCAGCAGACTTTCTACGTTTGGTTTTACATTTTGTAAATTTTGGTCAGATAACTTATATTTGCATTTAATTTTATGGCGCAGAGTTCAATATCTACGTATTGGTGAGTGGTAGAGCATGTACATCATATTTTTTAGGGGAATAACTAGTATGACATCGATGATTCAACTTTTCAGTAACGAATGGAATTTGTTGTTCAATGGATCATCTGATGTCGTTCAGCTAGATAATTTAAAACGTGTTTGTATAGAAGGACGGTTGCAAGGATCCCGGTTTCGGAGTATTTGTTGGAGAGTGAGTGTTTTTGTTGAAAGATTCAAAGACAGTGTGCGGTGCATGGTCTTGGCTTTACGTTTAGTTACTACTTAACTGCCTCCCGCCTGAGAAATCGCTATGGACTGAAGCTGTGATAAAATGGAGGGCACGATTTAACGATTTAAGGCGTCGGGTAAGTATTGTCTCCTTTGATTTCTTTTATTGAACCTACGTTTGCTCATTTATTTCGCAATTTTTTAAGTTCCGGCGCCGCAGGGTGTCCTTTTTTCGGTAGGGGCAGCAGTTTGACACTGACTGCAGTCCCCTCCGTAATAGGCCATCGCAACAAGCCCTCTTATTTCTGACCAGCATTGAAAGTCAAGGTCTGACTGGGTAACTTACGCCTACGCCTACAGGCTCCAAAAAATGTAGCATATACGTACGTACAGCTTCCGTCACCAAGAGCAAGAACAGGAAATAAGGTAAAGTGTAATCTGGAACGGGTAGAGGAGTACAATACTGCGATCGGTTCACCACAAAAATGACTTATCACTACTGATCTTCTCTTTAAATGATGTAGTTACGTATACAGTATGTGCTAGATTCTGTCAAGGCAGAGTGTTAGTAACCCAACCAAACTCAGACCTTGATTTTAAAAGCTGATAACAAACTAAGGGCTCCATTTGATATGGGAAACTCTTCTAAATGCAGCACCGGCATAAAATCTTCCTAAAATATCTCGACTTGATAGATAAAAGTCCTTTGCGAGAGTAACACCAAAACTTTTTTAATGTTTTCAGCACGACATCGACCCGCATCGTTCCTCTGGCGCGCCGAATGACTTACAGTATAACAATCCGTTGTCTCTAGATGCCAAGGTGGGGAATAACCCTAATGCGTATAATCATTGCTCCTCATAAATGTTTTTATGGTTTTTAGAATCCATGGCAACAATACTTTGAAGATGCTGAGCTCAAGGCATGCGTGAAGCAAGATGTGGAGAGAACGTAAGGATTTACTTTATTATTTTTGCTGCCCCTATTTATGGCTTCTTTGATACTTCAGATTCCCGGAACTTGAGTATTTTCAATCACCAAGTGTACGAGAAATGATGATCGAAATCTTATTTTTATATGCCCGGGAAAATCCTCATATTAGCTACAAGCAGGTACAGCTAGTAGCGTAGAAGTGATTCTCCAGCACATGACGTTATTATCTCGTTTCAGGGCATGCATGAAATTTTGGGGCCTTTAATATTTGTTTTATTCTTTGATCACGAGACATTCGAACATGCTTCCAAAGAAGGCGGTTTTGACATTCTGGATTCTGAGTCGAGGTAAGCCCACAACCATTTCATCAAATTTGCAGCTACAGTAAGTTTTGTTTCAGAAAATTGCTCACGCTTTTGACGGACGAAAATCATTTAGAGCACGATGCTTAGTAAGTTTTTTTCTCGTGTTCAGGGGCTATCTCCTCAATTTCACTGAGGGTTCATACTGTAGGTCCCGTAGGAAAATGTGCATTATGCGAAAGCAGTCTCCCTTTTTAGCGAAATGTTTACACAAATTATGCTGATCATTCAACCGTGGTATTATTTCGCGGAGGAGCAACATCCGCAACAAGCACAGCCGGTGGAGGATCAGAAGAAGTCGAAGAGGGCATCGTCGGCCGACGCTTATCAACGTCTGATGTCTGAACCATTTGCACGGGCTCAAGATATTTGCCAGAGTAGCGTCTTGGTTCGAAAATTAAATTGGATTGGTGACACATTGGTTAAACATTCCGACCCGCAATTATATCATCACTTGGAAAAGTTGGACATCCCGCCTCAAATTTATGGAATGTAAGTGGTTTTTAATTTAAAAAAATAGGGAGATAAATGGAAAAGTTCAGTCAGGTTTTTTTAGCCGTTGGCTACGTTTGCTTTTTGGTCGAGAATTCCCTATCCAAGATTTATTGTTTCTATGGGACGCTATATTCGCCGATGGAACCCCGTTCGCTTTGGTCGATTATATTTTCGTTGCGATGTTGGTTTTCATTAGAGACTTGTTATTAGACTGCGATTATACAGGTTGTTTGCATTATCTCATGCGGTATCCACCTGTCACTGACGTAAATCGACTGTTGGCAGTGGCATTGTATTTGCAGAATCCTCAAGTAAGTTCTTATGTTTCCAATTCGTGGTCCATGCATTTTATTTGCCTAGTTTTCTAGAAATATCCGAAACCATTGATTTCTTCCATGCAAACGAATTTTTCCACGATCACGGTCGCAGGACGTCCGCATCCGAATATGCAACGTCATGCGGAGATTATGGCGAACAAGACACCGCCGAATGCCGTTTCTGAGGATCAGTCTATTTTTGGCGTATCGGTCAACAAAACTCTCGGATTGACGATCCAAAAGTTGAATAAGGCTGGTGCAGTTGTTGCTGACATTTTGGAACCGAGTGGTAAGTGTGTTTGAATGGTGCTATTTAGGACTTGATTTTGTGGACTTGGTTTTCAGGCGCGTTGCCATCTCGTGTTGAAATCCCAGTTGTAAATACGGTCGATCTTAAAAAGTCGAATTCTCGTCACCGATCACAGCAACAACAGCAACGCCCACTGTCGTACCAGGGACAACGTATTCAACCGCAGCAACGGACTAATGGAGTTCCAGCGAGCGGTGCCAGCAGACCAATGAGTCCAGGAAAACTGAACAAGGCTGGGGGAATCGCTAACAGAAAAGGAAGTTTGCTTACCGAAGAAGTAAGTTCAGACAAGACTCGTGGGAGTTTATTTTGCTTGCTGTTGCCTCCAGCTTGTTAGACCTCAGCTAATTAACGCTAGAAGTATGCTTACGTTTCTGCTAATCTCTTTCAGGCACTTTCTCACGACAGCGGAGCACCAGTAATATGACTTGAGGCTGTTAAAAGACAGACCTGCCAGATATATGTATGAATATTGTTTCAGGAAGTGGAGTTACTGAAAGAACAGATCAGCTGTCTCCAAATGAGATTAAGTGACGTGGAACAAGCATCGCACGTGGTTGCTGATCAATTAGTCGGTGTTGCAGGTAAGAAATCCAGGGCTAGCTTTCTGTGCTCCTAATTGTTGTGGGAGTGAAGTTGGGAATGGTTCCATTATAGAAGCTCTTTCGAACCGTTTGGATGCACTCGGGTTGCCGACAGAAGACGAGGTGTATCAGTCAGTCACTTCCCTACGTCATCTCGGTCGCATCTTGAAGGGCACTGATAGCATCAATACTCTGTTCGCCGACGGGACAGGGAATTGTGGGGACGCAGGCTCGACTCCACCCTATCATATCAATGTCTCGTCAGAAAGTAACAATAGTATACTGACTATGGCGATGGATGGACTGAATACGCCCGTTGAAATTGCGAATGATCCTACCAGGACCCTGACGGATTTCGAGTCGCCTCACAATCGTGCTGGCGGAGTCCGAGCCTTGTCGGCGGTCCAGAATAAGCAAGGCCAACATAATCAAGCGAACAAGCAAATCACGCCAGTCGTGAAGACCATGCAACACGCCAAAAGTGGAAGTGATAGCGGGCTGGAAGGCGGTGGACCTGCGGGTACTGGGGCCAAGTACAAGACTAACCCCGCACCACCAGCGACTAATGTACGACCGAAACTGGCGGCTGAGAATGAACTGAAAGAAATATTGCGACCGAAGCCTGGGGTCTCGTCTAGTGGTGATGACTGAAGGTTGGGGTGGCCATGGTTAGCATAAATTACATAGTTCTTCAGGTTCCGATTTGGAGTAGTTGTGAATGTGACTGTATGTGTGACTGACACGGCGTTGGGGTTACGTGCGCTTTGTATTGGACATATGGATTCTAAAAAGATTTGCCGGGGCTGTTTCTGAATTTAGCCGATGAAGCTTTGATTGTCTCTGATAGTTCAAATTCCCGCGTCTTTGTGTGTGTATTTGAGGGTGCCGTGACCGTACCTGCGAATCGAGGACGCGCTTGGATCTTGGTTGGCGTGACGCCAGTACGCCCACAAACAAGACTTTTCCGCTACGTACCACGCAATTTTTGAAGGTTCAGATTTGGATTAGGTTCTAAGCTTTATGGTCATTCGATCGACGACAATGCCATCGCGGTAAGGTTTATCTGAAATCTTAAGTTATGCAAAGTTCGTAGCCCGAATGCGAAATCCTGCAATCGTTTTGCATTTGCAGGAAAGGAACTGGAAGAAGAAAGAAAAGGTTATCAAAAACTTTGAAAGATTATTTCGCGGTTGAAAGAACCATAAAAAAACGCGAGAATGGAGAATCAAAGGTTTGTTATTAATCATTTTTCTTATGCGTCTGGTCAAATCGTGGCCGGCCTCGTGGCCTGGTGGGTTAGGCGTCTGCCTCTCACGCCAGGTGCGCAGTTACGGGCGAGTGTTCGACTCGCGGGCCGGTAAATCATTTCGTGTAAAATGTGTCCCTTCACCCTCGAGTGCGCATAAGCGTTTGGTGATGTGGTAAAACATGAACATGAAATGAAATGTTGGTCTTTAGGATGGCAAACTGATCGAAATCGGTTGTCAAATAGCGCTGGATCTGTGTCTAGACAATGACATAAGAATACCACAGGGACCATCAATTGAGGAGAATAGTGTCCCTGTTCCTGCTGCGAAGCAATCACTGAAAACGCGATTAAAGACGCTGAAGGATTTCTATCCAGTGAGGCGAAGTAGCAGGAAGCCGGAGAGTGAAATCAAGGTACAGTATGGGCTACAAGTTCTTTTTGTCTGTTGAAAAGTAGCGTGTGGAGAGGCATAGACCTGCTGATGAGTATGTAGATAGCAACTAAAACAGCCTCCTACTAATCTCAAATCGACGGTGTTATTGTCATAGGCTTTAACTGTGATGAGACTTGATTTACCATGGGGTGTGTCGGGGTCTTGGTGGAGAGTTGAGTTGACACATGAATGAGGCGTTACAATGGGACGCTCTAAAGAAACAGAATTGCTACGCCTTCCTTAACTGCATGCACTTTCTTTTTGCAACGTGAGGAATTGAAAAGCCTCCTCTAAGTAGATGCGACTTAGGCACCGTGACCCTGTTGTAAAGTTCGCATCTCGTTCCCGACACACTTTCTGTGGTGACTCAAAGTCGAAATTTCCTGTTCAGCGAGAAAAGCGTCAAGAAATTGAGGAAACAGTTCTATCCGAAGAAGAACATGGACTAGAGGTTTGTTGTTTCGTTGGCAAGGGTCGTGGCGTTATTGCGGCAAAACCGTTTCAACGCGGCGATTTCGTTGTTGAATATCGAGGCGATCTCATTGACCTGACCGAAGCTAAACGTCGAGAATCTATTTACGAGCAGGACCCGAGCGTAGGCTGTTACATGTATTATTTTCAACACAAGAATCAGTCTTTTTGGTAAGTTATTCTAAGTTGGTTTTGTTGTTCAGTGAAGAACTGCTACGGAACTGCAGTAGCTATGGATTGTGCCAGAGGGTAGTGCGTGATGATGGTCCTTGCATAAAATACGCTCTAATCACGATCAGTCTAAATCGAGTTGGTCAGGCCTATTTACGACTCAGATCACTCCTTTTTCCTGCTGTTATGGACTTGTATGGAATTACGCCCATCGTTTTGTTTCAGCGTGGACGCAACGGCAGAAACAGGCTATTTAGGAAGATTGGTTAATCACAGCGCGAAAGAACCGAACTGCGTCACTCGTGTTGTCGAAGTGAAGAACAAACCTCATCTGATCCTCGTCGCTGGTCGAGATATTTCAATTGGAGAAGAATTGTTGTACGATTATGGCGATCGTAGTCGTCAATCCCTCGAAGCAAATCCATGGTTACGGACAACTTGATAGCGTTTTTACCAATTTTTCACTGCCTACGCTTTACAGTTTCTAACTTGTGCACTTGACTAATGTTATGTACTTTGGGGCGCTTTGCACGCACTCTGCTCTGTTCTGGGTTCTTGGTGGGCGTGTTTTATTGTATGTGGGGTTATTCCTGCCTGATTGTACTTGAACCTTTTCCTAACATTAATATTGCGTGACCTCCGCGTACGATAGGGGCAGATGTTTTCTTCTGAATCGTCTGACGTCAAATGAGCCGATTCTGGCCAGCTGACCGTTTTTCCGTTTGGGCAGCTGTATGACACGTTTGAATGATCATTGTGCTTAATAGACTCATTACGCCTCGTAGATTTGTACCAGCCATTAGGTCATTTCCTATTGTCCGGTCCACCTACAGCTTACGTGAATTAGGATATTGCTGGGGTTGAGAGGCTTTGTCAAGTTCTATCTCAAAGCTATATAAGGGAGAGTTTAGGTCAGGTCTTGACAGATTATTGGCCATGGCGATGAAAGCTTGCGCCGCTGTGCTGGCCTGCTTGGTGATCGGAAGTGTGATGGGCAAGCCCGTGGAAACGAGGTAGGTGACCTTGGCCTTGGTTGTTCCAAGGCAAGGTTGCATCTCTGTCTTCGATTGTAGGGATGTTGTAGCCAGGGAAATGTCGACTCAGCACCTGCCTCTCGTATTCCCTATCGCAGTGAGTGACCGGATGACGACTCGATTCAAAAGAAGGATCTCGATTTTGAATTTCAGTAAACCCCAGAAAGAATACTTGATGAAGGCAGCCGAAAGATGGAAGTATTTTAGAAATTGCTACTTTTCAGCTGTACAGTGTGTGCGGGGTTTGTGATCTTGGTGAGTTTGGACGAAGTAGTAAGCCAGAGAGCTAATAAAGAGTGGCACCTTTGAACTGGTCAGTGCTCGTCTGCCCGAGGCTGCCTACGATGCCAGTTCGGCCGTTGTGTAACTAAGCTGGCCGTGGTGACTCATTGTCAGCTGGGAGAGTTATGGCTGAAGTGACCTCTAGCTACTCGTATGTTACGGTTGACTTGGTTTAGAGTGCTGGGCTTTAAAAAACAGCGAACTGAATTTTGTGACTGCGTAATGTGCTTAGTTTGGGTCACAGAATGAGGTCCGAACATGCTGTGGCAGTGACATGCAAGAATGTCGAGGAAAGAGTAGACAAGTTGCCATCAATGTCTTTGTGTGTCATTCAGAAACACTTTTTTGGCTCCACTATGTATGCTCGCTTGGTGAGTCAGTTATGGCAAGCAGTCCAGTCCAGTAGAGGTGAGCAAGGATTGGCGCACGTGCTTCTCTTCTCTTTCCATTCGATGGCATCCTTGATTGGCACAAGTTATGGGGAGTTGGGAACCTGTCATATATCACCTGTGTGCTCGGTAGCAGAGACTGTACGTTTATTTGAATTCTGTCTCTCCACTCGGAGCCTCGAAGGCACTGACTATAAGTCACCCACAGTCTAGCGTATACGACCAAGGCGTTATGGTATAGCGTGGAAGGCTTGTGGTTTTCGAATTCGACCATCACCTCCGGGGATCGAACGTAGAATAGCCCAAGCTGGTCGCTAGCAGCCCACATTAGAATACCTAACCACTACGTGCGCTTGTGGCGGGTAGCCGCAAAACCCCCTGTTTTCCTCTGTTATGCATGCACTGAATGTGTAACGACATTCTACGCCTCTGGATCTTTGACCTGGAGGACTTTGACGAGTGAGGACCTGGCTAACAAGTTTTTGTTAGATTTATTGGTTCAAAAAAATCATGACCATAAATGCTGCTACCGTCTTCAGCAGAGAGAGAACTACCGTAGATGGGCAAGCAGCAGGGCAGGTGTCAAGCTACCGTAATTTTAAATGAGGACGATGAAACCCAATTTCGCCAGATGCTCGCTAAACAGACTGGGTGGCGCAGCAATGACCTTGGGTAGCCTGAAGGCCTATGGCTCAATGCTAAGCGACGCTTTACGATGTATAAACTGAGGACATAAATGCCTAAAGGGTTGCAGAGAGTCGAACTATGCTTCGATTCTTATACTGTATTCTGTCTCAACCATTTCTGGGCGCTCTGTCCAATCCATTGATCGGTCAAGATCAAGGCTGCTAGGCAGCTGTGCACCGTCAATATTCCTATGACCCCTGGAAACAAGGCTTGAAATAACGTCCTAAACACTCCTTTCGTGCTCACATAATTGCTCGTATGTATCGAAGGTAGTGCGATCACGGAAGTGAGCAACGAGCAGAAAGGTACGCATGCCAGAGCTGGTTTTTTGCTAGAGGCCTAATCGTGAGCATGCACTCGCACGGAAGTTAGTGTAAAAAGAAGGAAACAACAAGGTTCGTGCGTGATCAAACATTGTTCTATTCTCTGCCTTCCGAGTAGGCGAGTGTCCAGGGCGGGATAAAACGCGCAGTGCATAGTGCTATACATAGTTTGAGCGCCTTTGATGATGAGCGTGAACATGGCACATCGTGATCTCCTTTACAAGCCCATACTTTACACTACAGTGCCTGCACCGCCGTAACAGTTGCCCCAGCATCAATCAGAAAGTCGGGCAGTGCACGAGCGGTTGACTTGGTGCTGAGCCAGCGTTGGGAACGCGCGCGAGGTGATCAGTGCCTCTTCTCTCCTCTTTGAAATCTCTTCTAGATTTGGATTCCAGCAGAATGATTGACGATAGTGAGAATCCGATGAACCCAGTGTTGTATGAGCTGAAGATGTTGCCAGTGAGTCGGTCGAATCCGAAGGACGAGTTGGGATGGAAGGTTGAAGAGACCCCGCACGGCTTGTTGGTCGAGCGAGTGACCGACGAGTCCCTGCTGGTCTCACCACATGTGGTCGTGGGGGACTACGTCATGGCAGTGAACGGGAAAAGGACAAAGACGAAGACGGACCTGATTCGACGGATCAATGGAGCGTCAAGTTTTCGGTTGGTTATTTCGCGCAAACGAACGCAGCAACTGGAATTTGACAAGATCGTGTTGCCACCAGGGACACCTGAACGCCGTCCAGGATGGGACTACGTTGTGTGCAGGTGAAGGAAGGGTTCAGCTTCTTCTTCAGGGCTGGGGCGGATATGAGGCTGGCGCATGTCGCACCCTTGTTTTAGACTGGATCCAACGAGCGGGCAGCGCTTGGGTTTGAAGACGGGAATGCTGGGAGGACGTTTGGCAGTGCTCGCAGTCGATGTGCAAGGTGCAGCTCACGCCTGCGGTTTGAGAACTGGCGATCGAATGGTCAAGGTGGGAGCAGTGAAACCGAGGGACAATGAGCACTTTCGTCTCATATTGCAAGTGCTCAAGGGCGATCCGGTGGACATTGTCGTCGAGAGAAAGAGACGAGCTCCCGTTTTGGTGAGTTGAGCCGGCCTTCAGAACAGTCGCCAATCTTATTGTGCATCTATTTCAGACTCTTCACGGAAAGGGCGCCATGATATCTGTGGTGTCGTCAGAAGAAGGCAACCCTTCGACGGGCGTTCCCGAACCGCCGCAGTCTTTGGAGGAGCTGCTCGATAGTCGCCGTAAGAATATCATAATCCCGATACGGGACACGTCAAAGAAAAAGAGCGACCCAAAGTCGGACGATGATCCCAGCAAGCAGAGAAAAGTGACCATCAAGAAACCGCAAGGAAGCTAGGCGAAAAGCGACAAGTGACACGACCAGTTTGATAACCGCAGAAGTGTGAAAGGGACAGATTGCTATGCGTGCGGACGCTTTTGAATGATGTCGTGCACAAGAAAATAATGAGCGTCACACTTGACTCGTGGCCGTTAGAAATGTGGGCCCCCCTAATGGGCACTGACACTGGTTCGAATCACTCACCGAGACGTATAAAATATTGGCTTACTACGTCCTCTGCGCGGACAGAATCAGAAAAGAACGACAAGCATTGAAACAGGGGCAGCCAGAGTTGGAGGGCTGACTGCACCGCTCGAATTGACGTCGACTGATGATCACTCACAGAACAGCCGTGTTCGGGTGGATTGTAAGGGCGATGGAATATCTAGTTGTGCACTCGACTGTTCCTTGTTAGTTGCACTAGAAACCTACCATTGGTACCAGCCAGTCTAAGGCCTGTTGGCTGCCGACTGTCACGTAAACATCGATTGCATCCATTAGTAAGACTAGGGGTCTTATAGGACGGCAGCCTGTGCACTGGGCAGAACCAGCCAGCTGAAAACTGGCAGTAAGGAGAAATATCGATATGAACACCTTACAGTACGGCACACGTGCTTCACAGAACGCAGTGCGGGTTACATATGGTAGCAGCAAAAACAGTGCTATGACACTGCATCCCTGTAAAAGGCGAGGGAGCCTAGGAGGCCCTGCTGGCATTCAGCGCGAGTCACGGCTGGTGTAGTAATGACTGGTCTGGTCCTATCGGTGAACCATTTGCTGGACGCTCTGCCCAGTCCATTGATCGGTCAAGATCAAGGCTGCTTAGGTAGCTGGACCTGTAAATGCTCCTATGATGCCAATGGCAAAGGCATGAATGGAATCTGAGTAAAAGGTTCGCTTGCTCGGGTTACCCTTATGTACTAGAAACGCAAGAGTACATAGGCCGTAGTTGTACAAACCACAGCGACGCGCATCAAAGCGCATGGCATTCAGAAGATAGGAGGGGCAAACTCTCGATAGACTCCTCAATTCGCCTTCAATCAGGGTAAACTTAATCTGCCAGAGGGCGCTGTTCACAGGATGGTGGTCATCCCCCGCTTCTGCATTACTGGTACAAAACTCATCGAAGTGTGTGGAACAAACCGCATTGAAGACAGCGTTAGACTGGTGCCAACTATTTTAGTTCACTGTGGAAGAATTGACCACGTAGCCGCATTGATAGTGAATCAAGGTAAAACGTGAAATCGCGAAGTCCAAAGTTGTCAAGAAGAGGACACTGCACCTGCAACCGTTAATAGCGATACCACGGTACAAACAATCAAAACAGAACATCGCGTTTCCAACAAATTTACTTCGTCGTCCCATCAAATCATTTGTTCTTACATCATCGGTGGTCTTGGAGGCCCGGCTGGCGGACGAGGAGGCGGTGGTACGCCATACGGCATTCCTAAAACGAGGTCGACTTAGCGGCTCACAGTCACAGCAAAATAGGCCGGCCATACCTGGTCCACCCATCGGAGGTTGAGGCGGTGGAGGCGGGGGTCCGCCTGGTCCTTGGAAGCCTCCCATACGATGCTGTTGAAAGCCGCCACTCATCGGAGGAGGAGGAGGCGGAGGCGGTCGGAACGACGATGGCGGCGGTGGTGGTGGCGGGGGAGTTGGCATTGGTGGCGGCATCATCCCCCCGCCGCCCATCCACATACCCATTTGATTCGCTGGCGACATGGGAGGGGGCGGCGGCGGTGGAGGGGGTGGCATGGATGGCGGACGAGGCGTCATCATGCCCATCGGTGTCTGCGGGGGAGTCGGCGGCGGCATCGGTGTTCCAGGTGGCAACGGAGGAAACGCTAAAAGTAGGTAAGTAAGTAAATAATATACTGTACATGGCAGACACTTCGCACCAAGCAACTCCAGATATTTCTTAAATACTTGCCTCCATATAACTATAGCTCAGAGAAACAGCCCTAGTTTGCAGGAATTGCCTCACATCATCTCCCCTGCTTCTATTTTGACATAAACTCTGTCGCTTCTGTTGCTGCGCTCGCTTGATAAGCCACAAGTTACTTACTCGACGGTGGTGGCGGTGGAGGAAACATCGGCGGCATGGTGGGTATTGGTGGAGCATCCGCGAACAGTTGATGCGGTCTATCCGAGGGAAATATCGGATTCTGAGCGGCCAATAAGCGTTCTAAACAAAATCGATTCACCAAACACTTTTAAAACCAAACAAGAATAGTTTACCAGCTGCGGTGCCGTGTCTTTCTCCTTTGGCCTCCTTTTTGAAAGCGTAAGAAACCGAGATAGGTCTGTTACACAAATACTGTCCATTCATCGCCTCCATCGCGGCGTCGCTAGCTTCGAAACTGGCGAAGTTAATGAAAGCGAATCCTTTCGAATTGCCACTTTCTGGATCGCGCATAATCTAAAACATCACTGCCTTCAATCTTGACAACAAACGCGTAAAGCGTGTTAACAACAACAGCGTACTTTCGGAACTTGCAAAATAATGCCAAAAGCGCTAAATGTGTCGTAAAGCAGTTTTTCGTCCACTTCTGGATCGAGATTTCCGATGAAAATGTTCGCGCCAATGTCCAAATTTTTTTGATGAGCCGAAGCCTGAAATAAAAAACAATGATAATTTTTGCGATTCCTCAGATGAGTCAGTGCTCATTGTCAGTGCTCTTCTATTGGGTACAGCGCCTTGCGGTCTTCAAAGTCGTGAAGGTAACGGGACACTCAAAAAGAGGCAGCCAGCAACGGCCACGGGTACTGTGCTTCCTGGTGGCAATTAGAAAACGACCCCACCTCTTTAGTAATCTTTTAAAACGCTCTCACGCATAAGGATGATGTTCTTTATCTTACTTTGTTGACTCGTATGGGTTTCCCGTAGAGCTTGATCATGTTCATAATCTTAATCGCATAATCCGCGTCTTCCTCGCCCATGAATTCCACAAATCCGTATCCCTGATGTTGTCCTGTAATACGATCCTTGGGCATGTGTACGCTAACTGAAACGTACAGAGATGCTAAAATAACATAATTACAAAACTTTCTTTCATGCCTCACCGACAGGACCCGCTTGAACGAACAGTTCCCACAATAACGCTTCGGACACCTTCTCGTCCAATCCGCCCACGTACGTCGTCGCATCTGAAACCACTCCGCATGAGGAATGTTTTGTCGCAAAGTTTTGGGCTCGGCTGGCAATCAAATTAAAGTTAACATGCCCTATTGTAAGCCTAAAACACTCGAAAATGGCCTACTAAATGGCCGAACATACAAAAACCTAATCTAGGTCTAAACAGAATAAATATAGGCCTACATAGCCACTGTAATTTAACCCCAGTAAAAGGCAGGCTTGATTAGGCTAAGCTGCGCTCACTATAGGATTATATTTTCCTAAAACCATGGCGATTGCATTCCTAGCTTGAACATAGCGTTATAAATACCTTGATTGCGCTCAGTAATCGGTCCTGCGGCCATTATGAAATCTTCGCCAGACTACACCGACGTTGACGAAATACTCAATCTATACTATTCAGACAGATTTTGGTAAAGCCAATCTGCATTCTTGGATAACAATTTCCAATTTGGGCCTACCACCTTTGTCGAAATGCGTTCCGTTTTGTCTACATTGTCTGCTGCTGATCTGCAGGTACAGTGCTACCCGGGGAAGCGGCGGGAGATTCAAAAGAGTGCTTCCTTTGTAAAGTTTTTGGACAGCAGAGAGAGCGAACACGCAAACAAAAATTATATATAAAACTACTAGATTCTGCCGCAACTTCATGCATTTTTCACCGTGACATGAAAGCGCTGCATCCATAATGGAAAAGATGAATGCGTAGGAACATGTGTCAGCCGTTTTGGTATCCTTCAATAAACGCTCTTTATGCCTCATTTCTTTTTAAATTTATAAAAGAATCCGAATCCATACGTGCCGCTCTGAAAATATGCTCGAGTAAACAGATGAACAATGGCGGGTAATCGTGGAATGAGCGATTACACATCGATGCTCCCTCGGAAGGTCCTGCGATCCAGTCGAGTGACAAGGTAGCAGTGTCTGGTTTCTCCTAAGCTAACAAATCCACCCTCAACCCGGTTCCGTTGAAGAGCTTTGAAATATGTGCTTGCTTTTATGGAAGCTATTGACTCTGCGCTATAAATTTAGATGGGCATGTTTGGAAGGACTTCTGCAGAAGTCAGTTCGTGCTGTCTCAGACCAGTGAAGATGATGAATGTGCTCGTACTGAGTCTTGGTATACTGGCCATATTGGACACGGGCAATGCAGGTATGAGTATTGGCCTTTCTAGAGATTCCTGAACACACCACAGGGTCAAGCTATGTGCAATGAATTTACCTCAAATTGACAAGCTTGAAGCTTCAAGCGGTTTGACCATCGCTAGCTCATGTGGCTGGCTCTAATATTCGTATGCAACCTTGACCAACGTCCTCAACCTAAATAGTCTTTCAGCTTGTACGACAAAAGGCAATGTTGTGAACATGGCACGACTCCTATTTGGACTGTTTGTGCCTCAATGCGAGAAGAATGGAGTTTACTCAGCGGAACAGTGTCATTCGGCAGTCTCGCAATGTTGGTGCGTCACTGAATCAGGAGCGGAGATCCCAGGTACTCGAATCGTACAGGGATTCGGCCTGGACATGCGCATTTTTACACAACTCGATCCAAACACACCGATTCGTGACTGCCTGCATGAACGGACCAAATTCGTTGCCGCCAGGGAGAAAAGTCTTAGCCAGAGGCGTGTGATGTTGGAAACGGCAGCTACTTTCATTAATATATCAGCCAGTCAGGATCCTGAAGAGGTGCTCGCTAGACCTGTGAGACAAGCAAATACTACTGATGCCGCTCAGGCGAATGCTACTACTGACACTGGACAGGATAATGCAACGATGACCGAGCTGGGAAATAATACAACCACTGCCACGCAGGATGGTACTCAGGTAACCACCACTAGTGCGACCTCAGACGCCATTCCTACTACCACTCTCTCGGAAAATACTACCGAAGGCTCTCCAGGCAATGAAACCATTGTTCCCGCTAGCACCACGGAAGCAGCTGCGAACCAAACTGGCGTTGCTACAACTGCGAACCCAGTGCCACCAGGTGAAACTAACCAAACCACAGCAGCGATTACTACGACTGCTGGGGAGGCAGGAGGGGCTCAAGCGACAGCAAGCCGACCAACGCTCAATGAGGACATTGCCCCGATTGTCGATCGGTTAAATCGAATTGCTGACACGCTGAGTCAACTGCTAGCCAACCAACCCCAGGCACCCACACGAGAACAAACGGCGACTGAGATGACCACGGCGGTTGTCAACCAGACGGCACTTACACCCATGAATGTCACTAAGGCTGCTCAGCCCGCAGGCAACGCTGCAAACGAGTCCGTTACTAACCAACCGTTGCCTGTTGAAAGTCCCAACGTTACTGAGCTCGTGGTCACTGTTCAACCGCCACTAGGCCCAAACGAGACAGCGAGTGAACCGTCGCCTACTGGCCCTTCTGTTAATGTCACGGAGATGACCACAGGACAACCAGTCATGAACGCAACCAGATCAGGTACCTTTGGAATTTCAAGGGATGATTGTCCTTAGGAGGGGTAGAATTGCTAGCATGCTGCACGTGTATCTGCTGCCTTCTACTTCCGTCGAGCTGTACCACCGCAAGGTAACTTCATGTATGCGCTCCGACTTTCCTTTTCAGGAGCTCAGACCCCGCCTTCCATATCGGCTGATAATGAGACCTGCGGCCCTAACACGGTCTATACGCTTTGTGCAACGGCATGTGCACCTTCGTGTGATCGCCCAGACGAGGACTCATGCCCGTCCTCCGCCTGTACCCCCGGCTGTATCTGTGCGTCTGGATATGTCCGCAGGCGAGCCAATGATACAAGCTCCCCATGCGTTCGTCAAAGCACCTGCGGCGAGGCTGTTATCCAACCAGCCAGCTCCCAAATATGCCCTGATCCAAACTCGGAATGGTCCATCTGCGGATCCCCATGCGAAGAGACATGCCAGTTTCGAGCATCCGACTGTCCCAACCAATGCGCCGCTGGTTGTTTCTGCAAGGAAGGTTACGTAAAAGAGTCGAGTAATTCGAGCTCACCGTGCATCCCTCGCAATCAATGCGTGCAAGCACCACAACCATATCAACAACAGTGCCCGGACCCGAACGCTTTCTTGTCAAATTGCGGCACAGCCTGCGAAGAAACCTGCGACTACAGGCCGCCAACTTGCACGCAGCCGTGTGTCACAGGCTGTTTCTGCAAGAACGGTTTCGTTAAGCAAAGCAACTCGCCGACGGCCAGGTGCGTTGCGAGAGGTCAATGCGGACAAGCCGATCCACTTCAGGCCAATCGAATCGGCGCTCAACAACGTTTTATTCAAACCCGCCTGTCTCCGAGGTGCGCAGATCCAAATGCTTCTTGGTCAGACTGCGGCACGTCGTGTCCAGAAACTTGCAGACTGCGGTCCAAGTACTGCACGACTCCTTGCGTGGCTGGATGTTTCTGCAATGAAGGATTCGTCAAGGAAACCAGGTCCAGAAGTGCCAAGTGTGTGCCTAGAATTCTGTGTGATCAACAGCGAGCAGTGGGTCGATTAGGGTAGAGATCTCTGGGTGGCACTGATCACCACGGCATACGATGCGAACTTGACGATATTTTTGTTTTCTCGTGCTCTGCTTTTTGAATAAGCTGTAGTGCTGTAGTTATAGATATGCAATGCGCAACGTGCTGATGTTGCTGTATTCACTTATCCAGTAACAAAAACGCCAATGACTTCCATTGCACCCATGCTCGACACAGACACTCTGAGCTGGATAAGGTCCCCAACGGGCGCAGTTTCAAGGAGTTTTACAAAGTTCTTTAGAATTATTGCGGACCCGATTGTTTTTCACGATGCAACACAAACCATCAGAGACAACGTCACACAACTGCTGTAATCATTATATCAAACTACCACCACAAACTGCTTCTACCAGTTCCTCCAATTGGCACTGCTCCACCGGGCCCCGATTGACTCAACGCATGGTTTGGTCCGTTGGGAAAGGCTGGTGGTAGAGGAAATAGTGGAGGACTATTCAGTGATGGCTGGCCATTTATTGTCGGGTTTTGGCCGACAAAGGGCTGATGAGCGAAGGGTGGTTGGTTGGGGCCATTGCTATCGTAGTTTTTACGATCCGAATTGAACCTGTCGAATCGATCATCACTGTCCATCGGTTGAGGACCCGGTCCACCTTGAAAGAACCCTGGTGGTGGTGGGGGAGGTCCAAACTGAGGGGCCATCATGGGGTATGGATTCACAGGGAAGGCAGGACCAGGGCCGCTATACGGGTTCTGAATTTGCTGCTGGCCGAACTGTAGTTGAGGTATGCCAAACTGGAACTGCTGCGGCTGCTGTTGGAGGAATGGATTAAACTGTTGTTGAGGACGGTTGATGTTGATGCCGGGCCAACCACCCAGGAACTGTGGATTGAAGGGAACCTGTTGTTGGTAGCCTTGGCTTTGCCACGGACTGTACAGTCCGTTCTGTTGGCCAAATTGCATCGGCATCGGCGGAATGCCATTTGATCCCATTTGGATTGGTGTGAAGGGGATTATGGAGGGTCCGAATGGAGATGGTGGTTGAACATTCGGACCATACTGATTCATGGGTACCATAGGCAATCCGTACGGGCCTTGGTCGTTTGGCCCTTGTGACTTTAAATTTGACCCACCGCCAATTTGGTTATTATACCCAGAATTGTAGGGGCCGGAATTACCTCCGAATGGTGAAGTAGACGTTGATGAGGATGACACTGAACGAAGATCCGGCGTGGTCACAGCTTGTTCCTTTTCTTCATCATACGGCCTGAGAGTAAAGTTGGCCGAGTCTGGCGAAGCGAGAAGAACTTGGGCGATATAAAAAGGCATAAGAAAAAACGAGGATTTCATCATGGAGCTGTGCATGGCTGCTCCTATCAACCACAATTACCGCTGCCTGTAACGGTTTGGGACGAACTGTCAAAGTGAACAGCAAGGGCGTGTTTAATCAGCTTTTATGGTTGTGTTCGACTAAGAACCGATCGGGCATGTGTGCTTGCACGAGTCACTCTCTCTCTCTGTCTTTTTATGCCCATTTTCGGGTTTGTCCGACGGTGACACAATGTAAATGCTGACTCAAAAAAAAGCGAAAACAATCGTCGCTGTTTCACAAGACGTCTGTCAGATGGCACAGGCTCGTGTCTGCTGTCGTGTTTACACATCAACACATCTTGTTTACTAAACGACTGTGCTTGAATACTGCAACAGGAGCAGACAATCACAGAAGACAAGGAGAGTGTGCAGAAACTTGTCTGAAAAGCTTTTGACCGCCATCTGTCGGAGGGATTCATATCTCCAGACCAGGGCACCGAACACTGGAAGCTTCGAGCGCCTGGCTCTCCCCTCTGTCACACGGAAACTGACAAAACGTCGTTCAACGCTGGAGGGGTGCTGAAATAGCCATTGTCAGTCAGTGTGCCGTCTGGTCACTGCAAGCAGACCAAGCACCAAGTAAATGATGAGTTTCAAATGCTGCCCGCGAGGTGTGCAAGAATAAAACAAAACCATGCTTCGAATGCAACTTTCTCCAAAGCGATCATGACATCGAAGATCAGTGCGCACCGTGCGGAGCGACATGCATTGGACGAAGATAATCGGCCCTAAACTATTGATTGTTATGAAGTTGCAGTTTCTTCAGCCTAATCGTAAGCAAAGTCAGCAGGTGACAAGTAATCTACTCTTTTCGACTCATCAAGTTTCATGATTCGAACTGCAAACGATTCGTGCAGGTATGGGAAAGATTCTGTCTCAATTACCATCGAACTCTTACAGCGAAGGGCAGCTACAAGGTAAGCGCGCTTTCGTCAACTGATCGAGCTACTATGGCCGTCGTAAAAACAGAGATATAAAGCGGAGAGAAGTTGGTGCCTTAAATTTACGTGGTCCCCATAAAGGCAATGAATGGAAACACAAGAATACCTCATCTTTTCGAACGAAAAGATGCCCGTGCGCATGGAACGCCCAACTATTCAATTGTATAGCCGAATTCATGGGGTCTCAAACATCGCAAGGATGGCCAGTCACTCCTAGCACATCCCCTGGGCATGTCGTGGCCGCATGTCAGAAGTGTAAAGTAGAAGCATCTATACACATGGCCAATAGGGTGAAGTCGCAGCGATAAAGCCAATCAGAACAAGGACGGAAAAATGTGTAAAGTGTCCGAAAAAAACCCCATTCTTCACGCTCAGTCTGGTGCCGCGAAGTGGCGGTGTGCGGTTCGGTCGTTGATCTTTTCCCGTGCTGCCTGAACTTCTGTGTGCCCATTGCGATGAACAGGTCGAATGCCAGCGAGTCACGCCCCGAAAGTAAATGCCCCAATCAGCCCGTGTTGCAACTGAAGCCGAATTTGATGGGTGCCGGTGGAGACTCGTCGTCTTCAGCTTCGGACGACGATCCAGGAGCCGAAGTTGAAACTACGACTCGATCGAGCGGATTCGGTGACGCGGGTGGTGTGCTCAGCGCTCACGCCATGCTCGTCTTCAAGGAAATGCGAGAGCGAGACCAGTTGACTGACGCGACATTGGAAGCCGACGACGGAACTCGCCTGTCAGTGCACAAAGCCATCATGGCCGCCAGCAGCCCCTATTTTCTCGCCGCCTTCACCACCGGCTTCATGGAGAAGAACAAGGACGTCCTGAAACTGCCCAGTAAGTCCGATTGCGTGTTCTGTGTTTGAATGATTCATAACCTCGCTCTCCTGGTTAGGTGTGCCGGGGCCAACTCTGCGCCAGATCGTCGAGTTCGCCTACGCCCGAACTGTGCACGACCTCTCCTGCGGCAATGTGCAAGACTTGCTCACGTGGGCCGATTTCTTCGACATGCGCACCCTCGTCCGTCTCTGCTGCCAGTTTCTGGTTCGCAACCTGACCATACGCAACTGCCTTGGCGTCCTCCGCTTGGCTCGTTGGTACGAATTCAAGGACCTCGCCGAAGAAGCCTGGTCGTTCGCCGCCGAGCATTTCGAAGGAGTGAGTGTTGCCCAGTTCCTAAAGAAGTCCTTTGCTGAAGTTCCGATGTCTGCAGGTGGCTGAAAAGAACAAGGATCTGTTGCACTACTCGGCGACTGAGCTGGCGGTGGTCTTGCAAAGCGATCAGTTGAACGTGAGCAGCGAGGAATCGATTTGGCGCGTCATCGAACGTTGGGTGGACCACGACCCGCAGCATCGTGCGGAGGAGATCAATCGGTTGGCCAAGCACGTCCGATTCGGCTTGATCGACAGTGCTACCTTGGACCGCATCCGATGCAGCGAATACGTAAAGAGCTCGTCGGCGTGCAGGGACTTGATCGGGAATGCGTACAAGTACGTCAAGAACTTCTGCCTGATGGGCCGAGAGGTGTTCGAGATGGTTGAGAACAAGACATGCGAGCCGAGGCAACCTGGTCAGCTGTTGCTGGCTGTCGGAGGATGGAGTGGCGGTGCACCAACGGGCCTATTCGAAGCGTACGATCGGAAGGCTCAAAGTTGGACCAAAGTAGGCTTTCCTTGTTCTCGGTGGGCAGTTTTATTCTTTCCGTCCGTAGCTGCCAGTGGGCGACCCAAACGGACCTCGAGCCTATCATGGGTGCGTGGTGAGGAGTCGGGAACTGTGGATGATCGGAGGATTCAACGGCCACAGCTATTTCAACTCGGTTCGCAAGCTGAGTAAGCGTAAGCCTCGGAGAACTCTTTGCCTCTTCATTCTGCACGTTTTCCAGATCTGCTGACGAAACAATGGTCGGAGCGGGCCCCCATGAATCATCGCCGATGCTATGTCAGCGTGGCCCTCTTCAACAATCAGATTTGGTAGGATCTATTCATTCACTGCTTTTTCGAAGTTAAGATGTGCTCGTTTCAGGGCTCTGGGCGGCTACGACGGTCATCACAGAATCAACACGGTCGAACGCTACGATCCCAACGACAACCAGTGGACGCTGGTCTCGCCATTCTCGCTGTCGGTACGTGGGTATCGGCAGTCCGTAATGGCCAGACTCTCTAACCATGGTTTATAGAGGAGCGACGCTCACGCCGCCGTCTGCTGCGATCGTTTGTACATCACGGGTAAGAGAGCTTTCGTGCTTCACTGCCAGTCATCACAGATCACGTTACAGGCGGCTTCAACGGAAACGACTGTCTGGACTCGGTCGAGTGCTACGACGCCAGTGCGGATCGCTGGGTTATGGCAGCCCCAATGAGACACCGTCGCAGTGGCGTGGGATGCGTGGTTGTGGATGGGGTGCTGTAAGTGCCTGTTGCTGTGGGCGTTATGACCGATTCCTCCCACGTCATACCTTCGTTTTAGATACGTCGCGGGTGGATTCAATGGCCAGAGCAGGCACAGCTGCTTCGAGCGGTAAGTGAGCAATCTGGCTTTGCTTGAACTTATGAACATAATCCCTTTTTCAGCTACGATCCCCGGGCCGGTCGCTGGGAGGATTTGGCTGACATGGCCACGCGTCGGAGCAACTTCGGGATCGAATGCTTAGACGGGAAGGTGATTCAAAAAGCTGACCGGTTTTATAATTGAAAATTTGATTGTTTTTCCAGATCATAGTTGCCGGGGGTTTCAACGGAGCCACGACCATCTCCGATTGTGAAGTCTACGACCTGAGGGCCAATCTGTGGACTCCCTTGCCATCGATGAAAGTGAACCGCAGCGCCCTGTACTGCTCGGTCGTCGGGTGGTTGCCGAATATGCACGATTACCTGGACAACAACAACCGTGCATTCCCCGCCTGGTCGCGCGACGAAGATCTCCGTGTCTGGTGAACGAGGATGATCTGTGATGACCTGTGATGCTCGCGCGCTTGACTCTCACAATCGCTTGTTCGCGCTTGTCTTCTTGGCTTGAATCATGCTGTGATGGGTACTTATTTGATCAGACAGCCAGTTCCGGTTGTTCTCGCCTCTTGTGCAAACTAAGGTTTGACAGAGTCAAGGTCTCGGCAGGACCGGTTAGTTTTGCATGGCTTCATAGAAAGAGCCACTTACAGATGGTGACAGCAAGCAGATTTCTTGCTTGCCTTTGTTCTGGTCAGTGTACAGTACAGTAGTAAGTGTTTGAACTGCCCTCTCACGGCTTGGAGTCTTCAGTAACTTTTTGAAAATTACGGGTGCGGGTATGGGTATGGGTACAGAGATCGTCCAGCGGGTGCGGGTAGGATACGATTTTCATACCCGTGCAGGACCCAGGTTGCTCTTCAGCAATTCGGTCTTCTCTCTGGCATATATGGAGTCAGGCTTTTCCAGTCCTGCATAATCGCAATCTGCTCTGAGTCCTTGGAGGTGTTCTGAAATCGTGTTTGTCTTATCGTCAGGCAGTCTCTCCTTCAGCAGCAGCTCTGGAAAGGTGTGCTTACTGCAAGCACATCAGCGTAACCCCATGTCAGTGTGCGATCAGCTGTCATTTTCTGCAGCAGAATACATGAGACAACCTGCCCTCTGCTCTTGTTTTCCCTAACAATGAGTGAGATGACAGAAGTTGTATGAGCAAAAAAAACTGAACATGGGTGTGCTAACTTGGCCTAACAATGACAGCAGCTGGATACAACATTATGAGTTCCATCCACATCATGCCTGAAGATAGAATATAAAAGATATGGAGAGGCCTGCCATTTCTATATTTCGAATTCAATCATCCTCCACGTAATTGCTAAATGTCGATTCTAATAGTAGCTTTCACGACCGTCTTCCTTCTTCCGCTAGCGAGTCTAGTATGCATATTTCGGGGTCAATCAAAATTCATCCCGTAAAAATGCTTGATTTTAGGCAGAGCAAGGTCGAATGATTGTTAATTTGGGTCAACAGCGCGGATTTTTTGAAGGTGATATCGTACTGAATTTGAAAGTAAAGTTATTGTTCGCAAGGTTCACCTGACCCAACCTTTTCGCTGTGATTTTAGAACCGGAACGCCATCTTAAGATCCAAGCGTTGGACCAATGGCATCGTTCCCTACAGCATCAATACGACCAATTACAGTTAGTTTAGTTTTTTAAACTAAATTACAGGCTGCAGTTGCAGCAAACGTTAGTCATCCTCTGCACTATTCTCTTTGATTTCAGCCCCTGAACACATAGCCATGATTGAAGAGGCTATACGGACCATAGAAAAGCACACATGCCTTCGATTCGTCAAGCACAGCCGCGAAGAAAACAATCTGGGGCCGGTTTCACAATCAGCTAGGACATGTCCTAAAGTTAGGACGATAAAATCGCAGTGATGTAGGATAGAACTTGGGGTGTCCTAATATCTAGGACATGTCCTAGCTGATTGTGAAACCGGCCCTTGGTCATCAAGAGTGGTGGAGCGTAAGTCCTGTTACCAGTATTCTAGGCTGTTAGGATGCAGAGAACCAGATGCTTCTTCCAATCCCTGACCTCAGAATGCCGATCACATACGATGTTTTGATTAGGAGCCTGCATGATTTTACAACATTCTGTTTCTAGGTGCTTCTCGACTGGTGTAGGCATGAAAGGAGGAACACAAACGATATCGCTGAACCACGAAGGGTGCATGGCGCACCTTATTGTTATCCACGAACTGTACCATGCCATCGGCCTCTTCCATGAACAGTCCAGGTATGATCGCGATCAGTACTTGACCATTCGTTGGGACAGGCTGGCAGAAAATGGTAAGCCCATGTGGAGGGGATTTGCGCGGTAAAGCATCGGTTGAAACTTTTCCAGATACCTGCTCCCGTTTCCAACTAAAACTGGTGAACGAAACTGAGAGTACGTTTTATGGAATTCCGTACAACTATGCCAGCGTGATGCACTACGACGCTTGGTCATTGGGCACCTATGAGCCTGGATATTTCATCATGGAACCGTAGGATATGAGCATGCTGGGCGTGATGGGTTTCGCATTAGCAGCTAATAAAACTGACTTTAAGAAAGTGCGCCGTATCTACGAGTGCAAAGGACACTACCCGCGCATGCCACCAGATTCACGTGAGTGGAATCCCCTGTTCATTTCATACTGAGGGGACAAGGTTGATGCGGCAATGCCAGCCAGATTTGATAACGTGCCACACATCTCAGTTTTTTAAAAAGGCCCATGCCAAGATGATTGGCTAGACTGCGACATCCAATCAGATTTGTGCGATAAGGATAAAGGCACAATAGAAAGCTGTCGCAAAACGTGTGGTTACTGTATATGGGGAAAACCAATCACGGCAACGCCAAGACGTAAGGCCAGTCAGAATATTTTATAATTACCACGGCAACACGTGCATGCGCCTTTAGCATACTGCCAAAACTATCAGTAAGGTTGCGAACGCTGGGCAGACAAGTGTGGTACGGATAAAGGACTCGAGCGCAAGTGTCCCTATACGTGCGGGTTTTGCGACAAATCGAAGACCAAGTATCCAGTGACACAAAGTGAGTGGGATAGGTTCATGAATTTTCAGGTAATCCCAACGGCGTTGCTGATTTTGGAGCCGTGCGTTGACGACATCACCTACTGTAGCACTTACGCCAGTGGATGCGCTACAGAAGTGTGGATAAAACAGGCGTGCAGAAAAACATGCCGGTTCTGCTAGGTTATCCTAGGTTATCAGATAAAGGAAGAAATTAAGGTAATCAATGACCCGATACCTTGCACTGCATGTGAAGGCTTAACTGGCAAGCAACCTTGTAGATCCACAGTCACACCTGGCATCGTCGTCAGGGCAAATGCTTCACTGACGAACCAGGCCAGATACATGGGTGGTTTTGAGTAGTGACAAACATCCACCAGTCACTCCACATCTCTAAGATCTTCAGCTGAGCAGGTCACCCTGATAATTACCTGTTGAGCAGCTGGAGATTTGTTCTTGGGCAGGATACCTGAGACGTGCTCGCAGTGGAAGTGTACAAGCGGATGCCGATAACGTAAAGCCATTGAATGGGTTGTGCATCGATAATTAATATAACAATAGCCAGAAAGCCGCACCATCGTCTTCACTAGCATCACTACTTTCGATGCCTCTTTTCTTTCATAAGAGTTTATTGAGGCAAACGCTTTTTTTTGTGGTTCCGATTGGCCCTTGACTTTTTTGGAGCATATTCTTGGTGTCCACGCTTTTCCGTTGTTGGCGCCGTTGGAAGATACTTGTCAATGACAGGTCATTATGAGACTCATAAACTATGCTGGACTTTTGCGGCCCCTGTTTGACTTTGCTTACTCGTATCGGCAGAACAGTCGAAGCCCGAAGTTGTTCACTTTTCTTGAATCATTTCCGCCTTGCTTTTGTGCATATCTGTGTGGTTTTTTGTGCCTTGTTTTTGTGCATATGCGATCGCACAAATCTGAGGCTGCTCTTCCTTTAGCCTACTTGGGGATAACTCTGGAGCACTGATGATGAGAGACGCTTGGAAAAAAAGCATTTTCTATCGAATCGGCCATCACATATGGGGACATATGGGGAGTATTCTGATTCTGACTACTTCCTTCTGTGGCAGACTTACGTTCTACGTTTGGAAGTAATCATGTGCGGCATACAGATCGCGCTGCTCAGTTTGGAGCTGATATTCGTTGTTATCGCCATCGCTACTTTTGCGCAATTGTGACACAATTTGCAAATGCAGAAGAACCATGAAGGTTTGAATTCCTCGCACCCATGCACAACATCAAGCCACATCAAGTCGATAGAGCACAGAAATTTTCAAGCTCCGACTCGTTGGCAATGTTTCCCGCGGATAGTGCTTCGCTGTCTGGTAAGATATCGAAGAAATAATCAGAAGCTTTGCAGAGGCAGCTTGAACAGAAACAGAAATCAAAGCTGGCTACATGTACTAGTAGCGAAATGAACTGGGAGAGACGCACGATTTCGCTGTTCAGTGTATAGATGCCGTAGACGAGCAGCAGTGTCGGCTGTCGGATACTGCCCTCTTTGCCCTGAGAGCCTTGTGTCAGTTACAACTTGCCTTTATGTGGAAGCGCTCACGATCAGAGTAAAGAGCAAAGAGGCATCGTTTCGTGCCCACATGTCAGCTTTTGGTTTTGGTCAACGTGAACATGAACTCACAGCCGAAAGCGACGTATAGTAAATTTACAACCCCAAGTGCATGATGCAATTTTGGACCGGGGGTTTTGAATTTGAACCATTTATAATGCAAATCTCCGAACTGCATTTGAGCTCTTCTGAACATGAATGAGTTTGCTTGCTCGCCTGGATTCCATGTATTTTCACCTAAGGCCATCGAACCATCGACCCAGAAAAACTGACCCGTAGACTCGGCTAGATTGTGCCGTAGATGAGCGCGTATCGAAGGCACATCCGTCGACAACGAATATCGGGTGCGGCGAGAAATGAACCAAGACGGTTGCTTGGCAACTGAGCGCGCGCTGCGAGATCATACGCGAAGAAGTCCCAAATTTAGTGACCCTCAGAAGTATTCAAAATGCTTCGATCGAGTAAGTTTCGGGCAAGATTTGCGCAGGCGACCCGAATAAGATCTATGCTTTTTAGGTAGTCGTGCTGTTGTGGTAAGTCAGCTGTCAGCGTTGAAAATCTTGATCTGACCGAGAGTGCCATTTTTCATTGTAGCGCTCCTCAGTGCCTCTTCAACTGTTGCTATACTGCCACATTTGGTACTTCGCCTTGTTCTTTTTGGTCGAAATATTGCTGTTTATTTACAAAAGTTTGCTTGCTTTGACCGCTAAGCAAACTTTTGCAATCGACACTAATGCTTGCATTTTAGCTGAGACCTTGCCTTACCCGACTCGGAACCTCGTAGCAGAAATCATATTATTGCTCGTCTTGGCTGGAGTGGAGGCGGTCAGGAACTACTTCGGTAATGTGCACATCAGGTGTGTCGTGCTGCGAACTCACGCCTTTCCTTCAGGTCGAAGAGGCAATCTGACCGAAACTGTCGGGCCTCTTATTTTCTCAGCAGCATTGACCATTCCGAGTATTCTGACTACCATCTACTTCCTTCTGTGGCAGACTTACGTTTTCCGTTTGGAAGTGATCATGTGCAGCATACAGATCGCGCTGCTCAGTTTGGAGCTGATATTCTCAATTATCGCCATCGCTACTTTCGCGAGGTAAGAACATTAGAACATTTATAACCCTCCTGCATTGCAAATGATGTGACAAAGCCTAGCACGGAATATGTGATTTATTCCTGCCTATACACACCAAATCCTGTATGGTCATTACTTCGGGGTCTTATACATAGTGACAGGCAAGCATAGCGACCTGTCAGACTGGTACTTGCCAGTGACCTCACGCAGTTATGACCATTTTAGGGCGGCTCCACTCTGAAATCTACTCCTGGCCATCAGAACGATCTAATAACTTGTGTATATTCCCATGTGCATGGTAAATACTGTACGTGCTATCTGGTCTATTGCACTGTAGTTAGGTACTGGGTTTTGTTTACAATGATGAAGGATACAACTGACAACGCAACTGCAATCAGGCGCACAGAGAGCGTTATGGAATAAAAATTACGGAACAGTTTCCGCAAATATTGTACTCGTTTAGTTTCTCTTCCAAAGTCCCATTTGAATAACTAATTTCCTCGAAAATATTTTATGAAACACGAGTGCTATGAAGTCAGGCTGAACAGTGTGCCCAGAGTAGTCCATGGCCATGGAGTAGTCCCCCAACGCCTCAGATAAATCCAAACTTTGACTTGTGCGGTGTGTGGATTCTGCGACGCACGTTAATTCAGAATGCGTAGCGTATAGCAAAGTGGTTGACGTGAGTGTTCGAGAGCTCGAGCAGCCCATGTCATGATATCGATCATAAGAATGGCTTGTTGTGCGACTACTGTATGCTGTGTGTAATTATGGTTTTTCTTGGTGCATTTATGGCAGGTGGGCTCAGGCCGATCACGCTACAGGAAATGCGCTCGCTTGTCACCAGCGATAGCTATAGTGAGAAAAGCTCACTTGCTCCCATGAGAAAAAGTAGGCATCTTTTTCAGGCCATGCGCTTGCGCATACAATATAGCCATCAAACAGGGCGAATGCACTGTTTTTTATTACCATTTGCCATTGCCCTAACGATAAGCACGGAGAATATGTAGAAATGCAGAAGCATATAGCGGTCTTATAAAGTGAGAAAGAAGCCCCAGGAACATGCAGCCATCCAGAAGCGGAGGGTGATGCAACGTTTGTACACCAATGCTAGACCACACGACCTTTGTTTCAAGGTTGTACTTGCAGTCACAACGCGTTTTCCAATGCCTCCGCCATAAGCATTCTGATTTGCTGATCACGTCGAGCAGCATCCTTGAATTCATCGAAGCTTATTTTGGCATCGTCATTCTTGTCCAACCGTTTGAACAGTATGCTCGACAGGGCCCGGTATCGCCCCTCGTTGCTTTCTGACCCCATTGGCTCGAGTGCCTTGTAAAGGCCCTGCGTGAAAGGAAAGAGAACGCTTGCTGGAGTGATCTGTGCCACGCCAGCAAATACCCACCACAGTCAAATCTTGAAATTCGTCCTTGGAAATAAAACCATCTCCATCCACATCGTACGAAAGAAAGATGATGTGCAATTTCTCATCCGCAGTGCCATGTGTCAGCAAATTGACCCTTGTCATGAACTCTTAAAAAATGATATGGCAGAATTTCAAAATGGCCAATTGTCCACCCATATACCTCTGAAGTCGACGTATCCGTTTTGGTCAGTGTCGTAAACTCGATACATCTTTTCAGCGAAGACGGTCGGGTCCTTTTCAGGGAAGTATGACCGATAAGCTCTAGGCGAATGAGAACTGTTCAGAAAAATGTTCAGATAAGTAATAAAACTTACTTGATCATATCATTTTTAGTAATCCGTCCACTGGGATAATCTTTGATGAAGTCTTCATAAAATTTCCTGACTTCATCGTGCGAAAGATTGGTTTGAGTGCTGACTTCTTGCAGATCTTCAGGGCTCAGTTTGCTACCTTGGGCGCCCATTCTCGCTCGGCTGTATGTACGCTTGGGAATATGGGGCGTAGGAAGAGTAGGAAAAACAGAAAGGGAAACGCGACAGAGATAAGGCTGTGAATACAATGCGCCAATGGGAGCAGTTGAACTTACAATAGGCTCTACCATATTTGGTAAAACTGGATTCTGCCTTGCGCATGTATGAAGATGCCGCAATGCAAAACGCGTCCTGGTAACCCTGTTTTTTTCCCGTTGGTAACCCTGCCTTTGTCATTCAAGTGCAGAGTTTGTCTCTATCTAGCGAGGGAACCTGAGGGTGTCTTCTCGAATGTGAGGTCGGGTTTGACGCAGAATCATTACAAAGGACCATAAATCGTAAAAGATCGTAAGTGTGATTCTCGAAACCAAAGATTTTCCCTCTAACGATAAGCCATGCTCCTAGCCCCTCTGCTCATGCATGTTATTGTATCAAATGAGTCGTAAGTATCTCTGGAACACGTGTAGCTAATCCTGGGCGATGCTCCATTGGTTGATGCACATCGAGCCAGGCACGGACTCCCAGATGCTTTGTGATTAGACCTGCGGGAGCGCTTAACGATAAGCGGGGTTTGATGACATAAAAAAGGCTACAGTTGCGACCTCAACATCAAGCACATTCGCATGTCCAAGTATACCGCCGATTTCAAAGCCCTTTTTGTCTTGGTGTGCATGTAACCTGCAAAGTTACATTCATGAACCCACAATTTGTTACACCTGGTTGAGCAGCATCGCATCGCCCAGACCAGCCAGACGCATCGAGTCAAGCCTCTACAACAGTCATCAGCAAGAGAGCAGGCAAGAAAAAATGGTTCAAGAGACAAAAGTGATGCCGACACAAAAGGTTCGTTTCTGTGCTTAGCATTCCCCCGGGGTGGGGGGGGGGGGGTTAGTGATGATGATTACAAACGTGAAACCTCTCGGCCAAACCTGGCTGAAAAGCAAGACATGCAAATGTTGGCAATGAAGCTGATGCTAGTTTGGCATACTCGCAGTGATGTTCACTGTGACTATGCGTTCAGAGCTGCAATTAGATAAGCTAAACTCGATTGATCGGTCACACCAAAGACCACAAAGTGATGTGAAGATGCGTGTTCTGGCACAATTACAGGAAGCAAGTACTTGGCATCGGGATCGCATTGTGACTCACGAGGCTGAACAAACTCTTCACGCGATGAATAAGCTTCCACTTATGCGCTCTTCAAACCTACCCATTCGTTCCACATGTGACCACGTTCATATTGGATTTTAAAAAAGAGCAACAGCAAGAATGAGTACGTCATTTCGAGCGAGATGACTATATTCGGGAGTGAATGGAAGAAAAGCACAATAGGATACAGAAAAGGACACAATGGCCAGCGGCGCACAAAGAGTAACCTTCACGATGCCCCTTCGTCCAATCATTTACTCACTCTCACAATCCTCTTGAGTCCTTGTTTTGCCTCTTCCAAATGCATTTCAGCAAAAAATGCAGTCTCGTGATGAGTCCTAGATGAGAACATGGTCAAACGTTAGGAGCGAGTCCAGAACGGGCCAGTGTGTTTATCCTAGCTCTGCCTTTAGCCTTATCCGTCAGTGATCCGATATGAGTTTAGACGCGGTCACTGGCTAAGCAAGATCCAAGTCAGTTTTACTTTTGGGATTTGTGCCGGGGCGAGTGGCGCTGTTTGCCCGTCGCTTTTGATCTGATGGCACGAAGGCTTATCTTCGAAACTAGTCTTAGAGGCGAGCAAGGTCTGGCTGCGAGTTTTTCGGGTGTATAAATCCTGAGAGATAACCGCCGATCGAAGAAGCACGATGACGCGAGTTGGGCCATAGAGCAAAAGAAGGAAGCTAAAAGTTCTATAAAGGATGTCTTAGCTAGGGCTCGGCAATTCCCTTCACGAGACTGAAAGGCAATTCGCAAATTCGATTTCGAAAAATTGGCGTCACCCGGCCTCTTGGGCTCGGCGAATAGATGGAGGATACAGTGGAGAGATGGCATGTGATCCAGATTCGGCCCGCATAGACCGGATACGAGGAGACGAGTATGGTAAGTTTTGAATGCAATCGTCTCATTTTCCAATCACTTTCTTCCATGCGCTTGGCTAAACAACAAAAGACGATAGCCATTCACGGTCAATGCCACCTCGAGTATCTTGTCAAAAGAAATTGTATGCTCCGTCTCAAGGCCATTCCTGTTTTGACAATATGCAGAATTGTATGTTTTGGCTTCAGTTGGTGGTCCATTGGCCTTGTCCAATGTAGGAAATAGAAAATTAAAATTCTCAACTTTATTTACTTTCCGACATCAACTTTCTTATCTGTAGGCCATCGTTTTGTGGATGGCTTTGCTTTCATACGCCAGACGTCAAATTTCAAATTCGCGCGCTTGGAGTAAGCATGAATGATAAGTAGGAGCAGTGCGCGGGAGATGGGATGGACATTCCTTTTGTTCTTTGCTTTGTTATCGTCTTGGAATGTAATGTTTTCTTTCTTGTTTTACAAAGATTTTACATGTTTGATCTAAAAGGTAGGACAGTTTTTTACTAGTCAAGATAGGCGTGTTTGACTAGCCTTATGTGAATACGTCGCCGCGCGCAGAGTTTCATGCGCATAGTATACCCAATGCATTTGTAGGCTAGATCTGTACCAGCTCGAACTTTGATCGGAGACCTGGCAAAGGACTTCTTTTTGCTATAGCCCATTCGCAGTCGCCCCGATTAGGCAAAGGTGAACTACCACGTTGGATTGCGTGTCAGTCCGGAACCAATTCAAAAGCCGGATTGATTCCATTGATCAAGCTAACTTGTCACGTAAGTAGCCTTTGTGTACTTTTGAAAGGGTTACATGGATCCGATTATGGTCGTTTTGTTGGCCTTGGTGACATCGGACACGTATAAACCTACTGTATGTATAATGAGGAAGTAACGAGGGGTGCCTCGAGGTGTCATAAGTTTTCTATCCCTGCCACAATGCTTGTGTTTATCACGGACTGAAATTTCTAGTTTTATCGCTGACTTCGGAAGAAATTTATCAACTGCGATTCTAATTTGCTCTTGAAATCCATCTTTGCTAGAAAAATTTGCTTTGCACCGAGCCAGTCAAGCGCAACGTCCCTCGAGGTTTTTTCATCTCCTTGCTGTGTCACGTGGATTAGGACGGGTTCTCTGCGATTGCTCGTTGTTTACTTGGTCTGGGTCGTGTTCGTAAAGAATGGTTGCCTGGCATGTGCCCTCCGTTTGTTTGCTGGCGAATTTATTTACATGGAGGTGTCTCCCTTCCTCTTGACCTTTTGGTCGTCCTCTATGATTTGCTGTGACGCCTTCCGCCGAAAACAGCTATGATACATAGTCTGCTTGATCTATTTCGGAAATGATTCATGACTTCTGCCCGTTGTGCTCTGCTGGTTGCAGCATTCAGGTTGCAACAGAGACGTAATTTGAGGCGTACTGTCTGCTTAAAAATGAAGTTTCGGATTTCGGCTTGCTACGCACTGCCTTTGGTTGGACATAAAAAATTAGCAGTCATACAACTCTGCTTAAATTCATAGTTTTTTAGTTCTCGAATAAAAGTTGTTTGTAAAGAGCTAACGTTTGAATTGGGGCGGCGTGGTAGAAAGTTAAACTTGAGACTGGTTCTTTGCAGAAGATTATGAGTTCTAACTTTCAAAATCGAGGTGCTCCTTCAGCTTTGAGTGCCACTTGATTCTGGACGGAGGTGCATGAGCGTGTGCGCAGGTTTTTTGAAAACATTTTCTTGGCCGATTTGGCAGAGTGCTGGCTGGTTACCCGTCACGAAGCAAGGCGGGCTGAGAGAGATGGATGGATATACTGTACGTCCCTTTGCATAAACCAGAATGGATGCAGGACGACGAGAATGACAGATTAGGTGTCGCCATTTTCGGCCAGTAAGTCGGTCCAGCTTCACCTGGCCAACCTTATCTTACTTGGTGGATTTTGAGATTTCAGTTAAGACAGTCAAGGAGAGTCAACCAAGGGAACAAATAGGTTTAAGGTCGAGTTCTTTGACAGCACGGTTGAGTGGCGTAAAAATTCTCTTTTTCCGAGGGTTATATTTGTATTTGCGACCTTCACAGCGATGGGTGCCCGCATTAAAAGTTTTCGCGCATTTGTGGTTCTCTAGGCGACGAAAGGTTTTCCTGCAACAGTTTACCCTTGATGATCATATTATTCGCTCGTTTGACGATTAAATACCTGCAAAGTGCATGTCGCGCCTCTGGACTTTTGGGGATGGAGGAGGGGACAGAACATGGATGCATAGAATCGCTTGTTCGACATGAGTGGGTTGTGTTTTGTCGCGACCTTTGGTAAATATACATGTGCACCATGGGTGACAATGTCCTTACTGATTTGACGGCCTTTATTGGTTGTTTGCACCTTTGGCTCAAGGTTATGTTGGGTGTACGCAACCATCGAGTGTGGCCACCCTGGTCTGGTATATCCGACTGGAATGTTTTGGCTGCTGCTGTGATATGAGCTATTAGTTTAGTTCACTCTTCGAACTTCTTGGCACCCTTGGCATGCTACGAGTGGGACAGGTCGGATCACCAGTTGATATTTAATAATTTCTGGGATTCTGTGTGGCTAGCATTGTGAAAAATTGATAAATAAAACAGAAGAGTTTTATGAATTGCGAACAAAAAACTGAATTTCTAAGATTCCTATATGTTTGAGTGCATGAGAGATGGTTCGTTCCATTATATTCCGTGACTTATTTCGGCTGCTTGGTTGCTTTTTTACAAGCTCTTATTTTTAGGAGAACGAGTGGGCACTAGGGAATCGAAACTCGTGATTCCGTGATGGTGGCCATTTTGAAAATTTATTGACTACTTTGACGAGAGAAGACTGATACAAAATTTATAATCGTCTGAAAGCAGAAGTTCAAACACGGCCAACGAGCGGAACGGCCAATAACGTGTCCAATGTACGCGGTCAATTTTGGCTTCGAGGTAGCATCTAAAGATGCTTTCAGAAGCGGCATATGCCCGCCGATGGAAGGTAAGTGGGTAATTGGACATAAAGTGTGGACGGGTTTCTGGTGAAGGCTAATATTTGACTATCTTTGTGTTTTCAGGAGGAACTGCGGTCAGCAGTCACAATGATGCGAAGAGAAGTTCGCTAGCTTCTGACGCTAACGTGCTTCTTTGGCGTAGAACAAGAGATTTTGAAAAAACTCGTTTCTCCATTACGGAAATGGATGACCGAAGGACTGTGAGTTGGAGCGGTTCGGATGAGAACGTGAACGGGGGTGGCGATGAGGAAAAACGACGGCGCAACAGACGAGCTCCATTCTTCAACGATGTGCCTGGTGCTGGTGAAGAAGGAGCGTCTTGCTTTTCGTCTTCAACAGCCGAACCACCGAATAATGACGATGATTACGGACGGCAAGAGCAACAGGCGCCGATGAAATGTCAGCTTTTTGACTCAGGTATCGCCGGCGTATCCGATGCCGCCCGTGCTGACTCTGGCAACGATTTCTGCCATGGTGAAACCGAGTCGGCGACGAAAAATTGTTCCAAACAGCTAACGTCTAACGATGGCTTCTTGAATGGCGGAAAAGGAAAGCGTATCATAACCGCAACGGCACCACCGCATTTGCGTTCGTATTATTCTCAAGGGAATATTATCGGGATATCGGTCAGAAAAGAGGCATCGTTTAACGACGACAATTCCTTTAAATTCCGAGCAGCAAAACAAATGGATGCCGACGTCGAGTCTAAAAATCGTCTGAAAAGCTGCTCCTCAGTCGCGATTAGTAAAAAGCAGTCATCGATCGCTAGCTCGGAAACTGCTGTTCCGTCCACGTCTGGCCAATGTGCATCTACGAATAGTGTTTCTTTTCCACGCGCTCGATTCGATAAAGGCGGTGATATCGAACATTCAACTTTGCATAGCAATGCGGTGGTCCGAGGCCATGGAATTGAAAATAGACCGCCTCCGCCTTCGTACAACGAAGCCGTAGCTGGAAGCTCGTGCCGAATTCCGAGACCGACGAATATTGGCAGTGGGTCCATTGTGAATGGTAAGGGACAAGCCCCATCGATTATTACGGGAGCGAATCGGCTATTGGACCACGGCGATCGAAGTATTCCGCATAATCAGTCTGAACACAGAAGTCACTTGAGGGCGAGGAATCGACGGCATGGTCAGAACTCGGCAGATACAATGTCGGAGATGACGCCCAGGTTCGACGCTTCCCTATCTGCACCCAAACCGACCATTAAGATCGACTCGTCGGATGTTTCTGGAAAGCGGCCTGTATTTGGACTCTACGAGAATCAATCTGCCGATTCGACCTCAAGTGCATTGGCTAAGCCTGGAGCAATTATGCAACGCGGCTTGAGTGTTGAAAATGTTCATGGTTTGTCGCGGAAACCATGCGCATCGATCTCATATTGGCCTAGTACGCCCTGTATTGCGAATCAATCGGCTCATTCAAGCTCGAATTCGTGTTCGGCTGGAAATTGTAGCGTGGTGACGTCGGTTGGTTCTTCTTACTGCGAGCAAACTGCTATTGTGACAATACCGACGTCAGTACATTCGATGCAATCTTCCCGTGTATCATCTTATGTGAATCCGTTACCGGAGATTCGAGAAAACGTGGCCGTTGTTTCGTTGCCCGCAACGCCAACCACCTCCGAACCGACACCATATTTATTACCGTCGATTGTGTCAGATAGGAGATCGTCTTGGTTTTCACCGCCCTGGGCTTCGGTTCGAACTGGTGTTGTTTCGCGGTTGGTGAAAGCAGTTTCGTGCGACTCGGCTGCGAGCGGTTTTGTCAAAGAAAGTGGGAACAAGTTGTCACCAAGAGATGCCAATTATTTGTCGAATCTGCATCGAGTGACCAAGCTGGCTGAATATTTCGAGAAAGGGGACGCCGATCACGTTGGTCCATTGAAACTGTACCACGCTCAAGTATACAAGCGAGAATTAGAAAAGATTTGCTCAGAAAATTACGGCAGCGTCTTGACCAAGGCTCAGTGTTTCGAGAACGGAGTCACTTTGCCCACTCGTATGTCAATGCCGCAGTTGGAGATCACGGACAGTAGTGGCTGTAAACGGGCGTCACTCAGCTTCTCGAAGGCTAACGACTACATTTGGACGGCATGCTCTGGTGGACTGAGGGTAATAGATTCGGAGGAGCCAGTGCGTATGTACCTTGCGGGCGACCATCTCAAGACGCCAGGTAAGCTTATGTGTTACGTTTTGCGCGTGGGGACTGGCAGGGTCGAAGGACAGGGCGTGCGAGGTAAGTGTGACGAGGGTATTCCAGTCCGGGAAACTTTTAGGAAGGCGTTCATCGAGTTTTCGCACTGTTTCCAAATTTGAGCAAATTCCAGAAGAGTCTTCGAGCGCGGGTGAGGGTGATGGTGAGAAGAGACGTAGTTCGAAGTCGTCTGCCGTGGACTCTCCCGCCACCAAACGTCTGAGTTTGGATTTGGATCGTCTAATGAGCCTCGCTATGGCCAAGTCAGTAGCGTCAAGTTCGAATAGATCAGATTTGCGTGCTGACATCTGCGAAACGCCGAGTGATGAGGATCGCCGCTCACGAGGAGTATTCTCGAGATTACCTCAATTTCTTACTCGTCGATTCACCGATCAAACGGGTCGGCAACAACGAGCTGTCAGCTTATCAGCGGTTGGTGATGACTGTGCGAAGCGTTCGTGGACGCGTCAGTTGCGACGATGGACGACAGGTCCGTTTCGTAGTTCTTGCTTCTATTGCTGCTGTGACGTGCCGTGCCGTGCATGATAGCAAAATAGATGCCAAATGTGCTTTGCATACTCGAGCATAGAATAGCCGCGGGGAGTTGGAACTTTCTGTAGTATCCTTTGCTGGAGATAATCTTGAGCTCGTTTTTGGTAATGCGAAATCGATTAGATGCTTGAGAAAGGCGGGAGATTCGTAGGAATTTATTTGCTCAGGTTTCGTAATCTGTGGTTTGACGAAGAAGTAATTTGTCGGTTTTCAAGCACTTCGTGGTTGGAGCAGATTTGCTGATGGACTCGAGTCTTATTGATTTGTGGACTTGTTTGAATTAGACTTTAAGGACGAGTTGGAGGGGAGTTTCAGCGGGGAGGCGGCCTGCTAACAAATAAGCTAGGGGCGCCGTCGTAAGCATGTTTTTAGCATTAACCGTGCCGGCTTGAAGCTTTGCTGATGGCTATTTTATGTTGGCGCTTAGCGTAAGGGCTATGAGCCGTATATTTTGTCTTGCCTAGGCGGGTGAAGGGTGGTGAATTCGTTGGGCTTCCTTGGTGCGGATTTGTTGAACGTTTCTTCGTGGTTCGTCTTACGCCATGGTGATTAGTTTCGGTGGCGTATGCGGGCCAAGAGATTTACGCGACGGGCGGGGATTGTGGAATCATTCTCGGTCTCGTGCCTTTTTACTCGCCAGTCGTCACTTTGAAATGTAGGCCTTGAGCAAATTGGTCGCATCGTCGATTCGAAAATCAGCCTTTGGAGAGGTCGATTTTTTTGTTAACGAGCCAGTAGTTGGCGAGGAGCTCCAGTGGGTAGTATTCCTTTTCGGTGAAGAAGGACAGCTAAAGGCGCCTGTCCATAGTTGATTGGTGCTAGGGTGAGAAGGTTCCACTTTGCAATAGGCGAGCTTAGGATTTGTGCGACGCTTAAAGGAGCCCGCTGGGGCTAAACTGGGCAATTGCTGAAATGGGGCCTAATCAAATCGTGACATATAACGGCCTCGTCGCAAACGTTTTTCCTATTGGACTAGCCGCTGGACACAAGTTCTTCCTGTGGAAGCGTAAATGTTTAGTGGCGAAAAAAGCGAACGACGACCCAAGACGAAATTCGTATGATGGTAGCGTGGGTATGTAAAAGGTTTCCTCCGTTGGCTCGGATCGATATGTAAAAAGCTGAAAGGCGAGGGCGGTTGTTCGCCACCACCGCCACCCTCGAAGTGTGCACGTCGGGACTGCTCATCTCGGTCGACTGGGCACTGTTCGTGCTCGTGTTTCGTTGAGGGTAATAGCGGGTATAGGAACGGCCCGTTTTCTCCAATTCGCCTTGGTCGACGGGCGGGATATTTTGCGTTCGTTTTTCACCTCAGAGAGGCGAATCGAGCGAAAACCCGGCGCCGGGCGGTGCGCGAGCAACTGCTGGCCAAGGAGGGATGACAGGAGGCAAGAGGAAAGGGTGTTGAGTGACTGGAGACGTGGAGGCAGTCCACAATGACGCAGCCATGGTTCGTGTGTTCGTGACCCGTAAACCGTTTTTTGCTCGGCATTTAGACGAGAGCTGGAGGGGAGGAGAATTTTGAGCCCGTTGGGACTCAAAATGTAAGATATGTCGGCAGTTTGAAAATTTGTGAGTCGCGAATAGTAGCAATTTGGACACGGCGCGTCTTCCGTCTAAAAATTTCTGACGGCGTGTTATTTTTGTCTTCCTAACCGGGTTTTATGACTGACAATTGTCAAACCTTATTCATCGCCTGTTTCTCAAACTACTCTCGCTCGCCTATCGTTTTCGGCGGGAATCGTGCAAGTACTCGAAGGAAAGAAACGTTCGATTATGGTTAGGCGTGCTCTAATGATGGCTATAGACTCCTACCTACGGGCCGCATTTGTTTGCGTTGGCCTTTGTAATCGTAAATGGGATGCGGCTGAGTGTAGTGCACGGGCAAATTGGGTTTCAATAACGTAGAAGCTGTTTGTAGTCTACTTTCTGGCTTTGGCAAAAAGAAGCGAGTTGACGTCAAAGACGCTTTTCCTTTTGGAAAATTATATTTTTCCCGTTTTTGCTAAACTAGATAATTCGTTTTTGAATCGTTGGATTTTGTGTGTTTTTAGGCATTTCATTTAGCAAGACGACATTTCCGACCGCGAGCGAACCTAATCTAAATGCCGGACTTAGAGATTTACCGGATTTTACGCTAACAGGTCAGTATGGTCGGCTTTTTGCGTTATTGGAAAAGCGAGACTGATGTGAAGTAGTTGTGAACGAAGACTTGAGTTTCTGTTGAATGAAGCTGTCACTAGGAGTGTGTGGCCATGCTAGGATTGTGATTATGTTGAAGTGGTTTGAAATGACAAACACAGGCCGCCTTGTCTATAATTGAATGAATAGATTAATTCCACTAAAACATTTGCTCTCTTTCAAACAGTTAAGCGAATCGAGGACTTGAGTTACGGGGGCAAAGTCGTAGGCAGTGCAAGCCGATGGTGGTCGAGTATTTGTTGGCATGTCGGGTAGGACGAGGGCTAATTCGGGCGTAACTTGGTCATTAATGGGGTATTCAGGTAGAAATAGGAGATCCTGGCGGGCAAATGACGGACATCTGCCATCACAATTTAGGGATTTCATGGGGCGATGGTGTCGTTTGTTGGCCTTGATTTGATAGGCGACCAGGCGTGACCTCGTGCTTGTAGGGCGTGCAAGTGGCGCCATTATGCTGATGGTGTCCGCGAGGGGCGAGTATGAGGTTCGTCAGCGAGCACTTGGCGGCTTGACTAATAAGGACCAGTGTGATTTTGATGTCCAATTAGTATGGTGTGGGTGTTGTCGTAATTGTGGACGTGTCGCCAGTGTTACGCTTCCAACTGAATGAAGCGCGGAATGTTTAGAGTATTTTGTGTGATTATAGATTACGTGCAAGAGAAACGAGAAGGACGTCGATCTCGTCGAACGTCCTACGTCATGGCTACGACAGCATCACCGAGGAATGTCGTGGCCGCATCGGCGGGCGTGCACATTGATGGAGGCGATCAACGAATGAGTAGAGAGACAGCCGTGTCCTATCCGGTGTCCGAAGATGCTAGTAGCGCTCGGCACGAGGAAACGGAAGAAGAGGATGGCGAGGAAGTGGAATGTGGTAACCGACGTGAAAATACAAGAGGCTCGTCTTCCGCGGCCAACACGCCAGGATCGGCCGCCGAAGATGATGACAAGACATTGTTAGGACCGAGCGCGAACCTAAAAGGATTTGTGCGATTCCAGAAGAAAACACCGTCGGCTGGCCAAGAAGCGCCCAGACTTAGCAGATTACAAATTCCTGAACCTATGGAAAGGAAAACCAGGTAAAGTACTTTTTATACAATAGCCGGTTTGTTGTGTGTTTGTGTTTGTCGAGGAGTCCCGTCTGCATAAGCTATGTGTTTGGTTGGTGAAGTTGACTTTTGCTCTAAGCACTTCTGACGGACGATCACGGGATTGTCGGGTGCGATCGGGGAGGATAGTCAAGGATGCGTCACTGTTTCTCAAACGGGCCCATTCCGAGTATGCTTATGTAAGCATAAATCTTGGAAAAAGAGACTCCCGCAGCGAATGGGAATTTTATGGTAGGCGAGGTGGAGCTTATTGTGTCTTGCTCTGGCCGCTGCTTTATGAGATGAATTGCTAGCAGATACGCCAGTGGGGTACCTGTCAAATTAAAAAAGCTCTTACTGTGCTATTTCGAATAGTGCCAGTGTGAGTTCTTTTAAAAATTTTAGATTTCAGAGAAAATGACACCTTTCCTATTTTTAGCAGCGGAAGCAGCTTATCTGTGACGCCGACGCCGACACCGTCACCAACATCGGGTGCTAAACATGCACGAATTCAACGGTTTATAAATTTTTTCTCCGGAGATAATTCGGTGAGTTATGCAAATATGCTAGGCTTAAATTGACCACTGACGGAAGTATTATTTTGTTCAGAGTTTGACGCGGTATTCGGATGGGTGTGTGGCTGGCCCTGGAAGCAGCACGTCGCTATCGTCGTGTTACACTGGTGCTTCGAGTAGTTCAAATCAAGCGGGGATTGCAGGGGATCATGGCAAACGATTATCGACTGTTCTGTCTTCTCCACCAACAATCGAAGGCCCGCTGGCGCATAAGCAATTGGTGTCCCAAATCGGAGGTGGACGGAAACGACCGACGGATCGAAGTTGGAAAGATTATTGGGCTGTCTTACATGGATCTTCCTTGTACTTGTGTCGGGAGAGGCCATCTGTGCGGTACAGGTCTGAAACGGCGATCAGCGAAGAAACGGTGAGTGGGGTTGGTTGGGCACACGCTTTGGCTTCATACTTGACCCTCATTTGTCGCAAGTCTGGCTCATGGCTAGGGTTCTCTGGATATTTCTGGTTTGGCTTAGTTGTTACTCACGTGGGTGGTCGCCTGTTGAGTGAGGCAAGTCGAGTTAAAGAGCACTGGGGTGATTACGAGAAGCAAGCAGCAGGTGATTGTCATCAACTCGCTCTTGCTAGAAACAGATGAGTTTATTCGCTGGCATGTCGCGCCTGTTAATTCATCATTGCGAACACAATTTTTTAGTGTAGGCCATGTGATGGCGGACCTTTCATAAATAATGCCTGGTTTTTCTTATTTCCTGAATCCGGCCAGTAGTTTATGTTACGTACAAGGCCATCGTGTAAGTGTGTACAAGGCGGGCGCATATTAGGTACGCGTCGCGGGCCCTTGGCGAATGGGCCAATGAGTGTTATGCTCCGTTTTCGCATTTACGGTCAACAGCTATATCCAGTCATGTACATCGATCGGAGAAGCTGATGCAATTTTAATGCCTTATGAGGGCGAGCATGTGCGCCTTGGTCAGCGGCTGTGTGTGTACGACGATGATGCCGGCTGCCTCGATCGTTAAAAGAAATTGAAGTAGGCCCACGCCCTAACGGAAGCTGCGCGAGCTTAGCGCATTTTGGAACAGGATGAAGCGTTAATTAGTGGCCTAGTGTGAACCAGCAAATGGATTTTAGAATTTGCCAGCATTAATATTCAATGTGTTTGTACAATTAACACGTTCCTGGCAGGCGAATGCGGCATCGCCGAATTGCCTCGTTTGTGCAAATCATGCGCTCGGTATTGGCAGATGGAAGGGCGACTGAGTGATTATTAGATGCGTGAGAATAATGAATGCGACTGGCTGAAGCAGTTCTCACTTAAATACGCAATCGGCCGCGGTATTTGACGACTGGGATACGAGCTCGCCTAGTCTCGAAAGAACCTATGATTTAGAGAGTAGGGACGGTGCAGGCCTGCGCCTTGCTGCCAGCCGACTTATTGAGAGCATATTTGCACGCAAGTTAGAGTTGGGTGGCTCGTTTTGTTGCGCGTAGGAGATTTGGTAGTTTATCAACCTAATCGAAGCTAATCAATCGAAATTTTTTGTGATACAGAAATTGAAAAAGGTGGGTGTTTTGTGCTTATGATGACTCGGCTTTTTTGTTTTAGTCGGTGTGCTACGGGTTGCCGGAGGATGTGGTCTGTATCGACGTGGAGTCGTGCATCGCCGACATTGCTTACGATTATTTGAAACGTAAGCACGTCTTTCGCGTGACGACCCAGCTTCAAACGGAGCATTTATTCCAAGCTACCGATAGTCAAACAATGATTCGGTGGATCGAATCCTTGCAACGGTGCAGCCCCCACGAAACTCAAGTAAGTCAACGAGAGATTGGTTTTGTTTTAGTAAACTGAGGACCTAGTTTGGCAGGATTCTGATTCCGGAGGCGGGTCGGGGGCGTGATAAGAATGATAGTGGCTTCTTGGGCTCGGTGATTAGTGAATTGCATGGGAGACTGGGGCAGTTAGGGCGTAGGTTATGCACCTGTCAGTGCGGGAGGTCTATGCGGACTGTGGATGTCCATTGGGTGCGCGCGAAACGTATTGGCTTTTCGCTTGACCGCGTCTCAATGGTTTGCGCATGTTTCGATCGGTCGGATGGTCATGATGGTTTTGGATGGTGGCGAGGTGGGCGGCCGAGGCAGGTGATGTTTTCTTGTTTCGTAGCGCGACACGATCGGGGCCGTGGTGGTTGTTGTTGATTTCTACCTGTCCCGTATGGGCACTAGAGACAACACGGTCGAGAGATGTATTGCGTTCCGATCGTCGAGTGTTGAACGCGTGGAAATTGGGAGACCAACCACTGTTTGAGGAGGTCGGCGGGCCGGTTTTAGCGTTCTCCTAAAATGCCTACGTCGAGGCATTGTGCGCACGGGGCTGGCTGGTATAATATTACGCCATTGCTACAATTCTATATGGCTGACTCGAACCAGCCGTTCCTCGTTCCTCCATTGGCTGAAAGGGGAGGCGACGAGAGTAGTTCATTGTGTGAGATTGAGTCTCTCTCTACTGGTTTTCTATACGGGCCATGATCGAGAGGGAAAGGCGGATGGTCGTTGCGCGATACTGTTGCGTTGACGACAGGGTGCGTAACGAACGAGCGAGTAGTCGGGCGGCGAGTCGGTTGATGAGACAGCACGACGATGAGGTGTTTGTTGTTCTTTTGTCGGAAAAGCATCTGTGAGACATTTTATTAAAGGCGTTTTGTTTTCGAGCAAAAGCCAGTTTTTCTAGTTTGTTTAATTTTCGTGAGATGCTTCGAGTAACTTTTCCGATCGGATTGGTGTCGTCAAAAAGTGGTCGTAACGAGTACGTGAGTGTTTGTGAAGAATGGAGGGCCGGAGAGGCTTAAATCTAGTCGGCCAATCGGAAGGATGAGCTGTCTTAGGGATACTGATGTGGGAAAGACTTGCTACATTAATGCCAGCGAGAACATGAATGAGTCATTTTATCGATTTCTAATTTATGTTTTAGCTTGATGGAATCTCGAGTAGTATGGCTTTAATTATAAAGCGTTACGAAGCTCAATCGCAGTCGGTTTCACCCTCGGTGAAACAACGTCGATCGACTGGGGTTGGTGGATCGAAGTCTCCAGCGTCAGTAGTGCCCAATGGTCAGCAAGAACACGGCGGTCGGTGCGAAAACGACGGAGGAAAGTTTTCTTCAACCGTGTCGCCAAATAAAATGTACTCAATGGGCGTGAACTCGAATCCGTGTCTGGAGAAAATGGAAAGAGTGGACAAGGGTGCGTATTTTTGTAAAGTTAATTTTTTGGCCTATTTTGACAGACGCGAAAAAAGAACGTGAAAAGATGTTAGATTGTGTTGGGTTTCTTCAGCAGTGCGTTTTTTTTATATATATTTTGAATTCCTGCAGAGCTCGGAGTGGATTTTAGAAAGTGATAGGGCTGCATGGGCGGTGATTTCTTATTTTTGAGGTTTTGTTGAATTCGCGTTCGAGGGCTGGCAAAATTTGAATTTTGACGCAGTGACGATGTAAAAGTTGATGTTATTGTTAAATGCCTTTGTTTTATAGGCGACCACACTCCTGGAAAGACGAGGAAATGGCGACGCGTACGTAAAAGCGGCAGTTGTCCCGTACCTTCTCCTCGTGCGAGCGAATCCGGTCATAATCCAGATGCAATGTTCGGAGCGAGATTAGAGGATTGTCCAACGTCCGGCGAAGACGTATGCGCATGATTTTGTTGGGGCTTGTGGTTTGGGGATTTAGAATGGGAAGCTTTCTGGAGTGGGGTTTTATGTAGAAGCGGGTCTTGAGTATTTCCATTTTCAGTTTGTTCCGCTGATCGTACAGCTGTGCGTGAAAGTGGTGGAGTCGCAAGGCTTGGAGGCGGTGGGCGTGTATCGAATTCCAGGCAATACGGCTGCAGTGAATTCGTTGATTGCAACTTTGGATAAAGGCTTCGAGAATGTAAGAGGTTTTATTGCTTTCTTTGGGTTTATGGTTGATTGAAGCTCATTTGTGCTTTAGGCCAATTTTAACGATTCCCGGTGGCGCGATGTGAATGTCGTGAGCAGTTTATTGAAAGCTTATTTTCGAAAATTGCCAGACCCGCTGCTGACGGATAAGCTGTATCAGCAGTTCATCGATGCTAGTCGTATGGACAATCACGGACAAAAATTGAGGAAGATTCGATCTCTGGTAAGGACAGCTTCCCAGTGCTCTAAGATAGGACGTGCGATCAATGCTGTTCCATTTTCAGATAGAGAAATTGCCAAAAGTCAATTATGAGACTTTGAAATACTTGCTCCTTCACTTGCGAAGAGTGGTCTCTCATAGCCATGTGAATAAGGTGAGCTAAAGGAGTGCTCTTGTTCTCGGTTATGCGCTGCTGATGACTCGGTCACGTCGGCAGGTCCCCTCTCTGTGCTCGCACACTAATGTTCATGTCGAGTCGTGTTCGTTTCAGATGGAAGCCAGAAACTTGGCGCTAATGTTCGGGCCATCTTTGGTTCGACCTTGCGGCGACAGCAGCATGACAACGATGGTCACACACATGTCGGACCAGTGTAAAATAGTGGAATTGCTTATCACTTACGTACGTATCGCTTGCGCCTTATAGAGTCGAGTTCGGATATTATGACGATAGGGTCTGTCTTGTTGCAGTGCGATTGGATATTTTCACCTGCTGGAAAAAATAGTGACGCCCCTACTGCACCGCCGCCGCCAACAGGGTCCGCCGAAACGGATATTGGAAACACGTCGTTCGCCGATATGACGGACTTGCTCAAGAGAGTGAAAACCACGGAAGACGGTGAGGCGGGTTGTTGGGAGGAATGTGTGTTGGTGGTGAAGAGAACAGATTCTTTTGTAGACCTCGAACGCACCAAAGAAAGCATCGTCAAAAGCATATTGAACGTTCGACGCGGTTCGAGGAAGTTGAGTAAGGGCAAATTAGCATCGCCTGAATCGGCTGCGAGCATCGACTCATCAAATACGCCTCAGCCGCCCAGTTTTGGCAGCTGCAGTGCGAATAGTAGTACGAGCGCCAGCGTCAATGGGCATCATGCTTACTCAGGACACGAGCCATTGTCGAGAGACGTTGCGAAAGCTGCGTCAGCATCGCCGAGCACGTTCAATGAAAGGAATATCGACGAGGAAATCGAATCAAGGCAACAGCGAGCAGCGTTGGCTCAGGCCACCGTATCGACTTCATCCAAGGGTGTCTCTACTGATTCAACTCGTAGCGATTGTCAAGAACACGCCGAGAGCAATGGTACGAATGGCACTGCCAAGGTGAACGATCATTGCGCCAAGGTGGACGTCGGCGTTGTGTTCCGGTCAAATAATGAGGAAGCCCATGAAGCTGTGGAGGAAATGCGTCGTAGAAGGGAAGACCACATCTACGCTGCCAGACGCATTTTCATTGTCGGCACTGAAGGCAATAATATTCTACAGAGTACTCCTTCCGTGGATACCGTGGCGAAAATGGATTTACTAGCTCAGCATAGCCGTCATTTGAACGTTAATCCTCAATCTTTGGACGTCCTAAGTCCGGAGACGAGAGAAAAGATTCGTCGCCTGCAAACCGACAGCCAATTGCTGCGCAGCAAGGGACATTGGCAAACGCAGCAGTTGAAAAAAGTGGCCAACGAACGACAGAGGATCGAATTGGCCTGGGAAAGAGCGAAACAGGATTATGAACAAGACGATTTCTTGGACGACTTGGCCGAAAATCCACGAACCGGGCTGGCATTTATTAGTGCGGCGTCGAACCCGCATTTGTCCGTGGTAAGCACCGACGCATTGTCAACGTCGTCTGATTATTCGACCACCTCCTCGTTACTGGCGGGTTACGATGGAATGATGGACAAGCGGAAGCAACACCACCCGCTGCACAAACAACAACAACAGCAGAAATTGATGTCTATTTCTTGCACGGGCGCATTGCCCTTGTCCGACTGCTCCAGCGATGATCCATCTCCGAATTCGTCTCATTCACCAAAAGCGGTGCAACGGACGTCTGGACCCTACGGAGTTAATTATTCGCCATCAAAAGCAGCTTCGGGTGGATCGTCAACAAATTGGCCACCTCCAGAACAGCAACAGGCCGCGCAACCGCCGTCATTTGTTAGTCAAAGGAATAGTTACAGCGCGAGTACGTCATCGCCACAACGACATCAACAAGTAGAAAGCCCGCAGCAACTCTATGATCGCAGCCGTTTGAAACACGTGGCACCCGAAGTCCTCTTTCACGCCAAGTCACCGCCGGATGAGCAAAGGGCATCGTACGCAGGACCAGGCGATAGTGGCAGCGTCATGAAACTGCGGACTAGTCCTCGCCATTCGTCGTTACAGAAGACGAAGCCGTGGTACGACGAACTGGCTGATGAGGAGAGCGAAGCGGATAGCAGGATACGGTCCAGCGTAGCCTCGTCGTCCGACTGCAGTCATCGGGAGTCGAAGAGCGCGTTGGATCAAAATGCCAATGACCTGTCGTCAACCAAAGTGCCTTCACCGCCCAAATCTGCTTCAACCACCACTGCAAATGCGGAAGAGAAGAGGACTCGTATATTGGCGCCTGCTGAGCGAGGGACATCCAGAATTAGTCAGAAAATCAAGTTTCGTAGTAAGAGCTCCTCCGCTGAGAAGAGGAAGGATAATCGACGACATACATTGACGGATATGGAAACTCTGAAGAACGTTCTTTTTGGTGGTTCGTCGCGCGATCAACAGGGTGCGAAGGAGAAGTCGGCTTTATCAGTTAACACGACAGCCTCGAACAGTACGACCAAGGCGGCCGCAGCAACGACCGCAGTCAGCAGCAAGCAATCGAGGACTGGAAAACTAAAAGCATGGCTGAAGGAATCGTTCAGAAAGAGCAGCCCCGATCTGTACGACGCGGAAAATGTGGACGATGGGAGTGCAGAGGAGAATGGGCCGAAGACGGCGGTATGATGGATGGACTGTATGCATTTATGGGAATCAGAGCTCGTCGTTGGCCGGTTTATTGTTCAGTACCCTTATCGAACTGTATATTAGATGGAACGTGCGAGTCGCTTGGAGTATTTGCAAGTACGTTTTCTGCATAATAGGTGCAACTGATTTGGTTTGCTCGTTTGATATTACAAACTACCTGTCCTGTGGAATTTCACTGGGTAGCTACTGTATGTACAAGGTTGGGGGTTAGTGAAATTCTGACTCGGCGTAGTCTTGATAGCGATAATCTGGTATACTCTATGTCTTGATGTTTTCGACGAAGGATCTGCATGAGTGATGCCGCGCGATTTGTTTTGACGAAGTTTCTGATTGTAAATAATCTTCGTGACGATGGGATGGAATTGGAATGTTTTCATTGTTAGAAGTGGCTGGCTATGTGAAAATAAAAGGGCCGGCGAAGTCTTGGCGAGTTATGGGCTGCGATCGCACTGAAGAAATGGTCGATAGTACAGTAGTTAAGATATGCTTGTAAAGAACCTTGGTGCGTCGGAAATATGCATCTATATAATACTAAAAGCGAGATGTGCCAGACGTTACACAAAACAGCCTGTGACTGTCCTTCAAGGTGTGCATTTTTCTTTAAATTTCCAGTGATGACCTCACAATGTATGAAGTGATGTGGCCAGTGACCGATAATGTCAGTAGAAAAGTTGCACTGCAGAGAGTTTACACTCAACGAAATGGACAGCATTGTTTCTTTGATTTGATCAGTTCGTTAAACAGAAATATTACGCGCGCCTTTCTCCAATATACAATTCATGGGATAGGCTGAACACAAAGCCTGAAGTGATGCGTTCTCTCCGCTTATCAGCTAGTTTGGCAGATTTCTCATTTGGCCATCGAAGATCTGTCGTTTTATCCAGAAGTGGTTGAAACCGAGAAATGGAGGCCCAAAAAAGAGCAGCTTTTTCTAACCGAGCCTACCTTATTCGGCCGAAGCTGGAGCTTAAAACTGGATGTGGGGGCAAAGCAGCAAGTACAGATGGGATCACTTGCCCCTAGTCTCGTCCACCCAGGTGGGCGCCTGGCTCGCAGGGGTACGAGGACTCGCCAGCGGACCTGTGTTGCTCGAACCATCAGTTCAATCAGGAGATCTGCTGGCAATCGATACTCTGCACGTAGCCAGCAGCTGGGAGCGCCACCCCGGCCCAGGGTCCTGCACGGGTATGAAAATCGTACCCTACCTGTACCCGTGCCCGTAATTTTTCGAAAAATCTACCCATACCCGTCCGTACCCGGCATTTCGATAAATGTTCGAATGGAGAACAAAAACAGAAAAGTAATCAATTCCTGAAAATAATTACAGAAAACCAGAGTTTTCAACGAAACTCGCTCGATCAATTTTAATTCGAAAGCTTTTTCACTATCGCAAGATAAAAGACTTTCTGAAAGCAGTAATCTGAGCCAAATGCTTTCGCGCTAAAAGCCTGAATAATGTATATTTTGAGTAATCTTTTGGTTTTCTTGCTCCTTTAGAAATAGACGTCTCAATTTAAACTTAAAAGCCTGAAGCTGACAACAACCTCGCAATCTAAAACTCTGAATGAAACTGCATTTATGCTGGAGAGAGTAACCAAGTTACACTTGATAAATGCCTTTTGGTTGACCTGTGACCCAAAGGTGACCAGTGCATACAGTCTACCAGGAATGAGCAGCTGCTCTGTGATACCTAGATATGTAGATTCGTGACACTGCTACCAAACGCGCTAGTGTAGCTTGTATGCAAAGCCAGTTTCACAGTTAGATGAAACGTGTCTGATCGTGAGTCGCAGGACATGCAAGCAAGAAAGTCCTATCCTACATCAAAGCGACTCTGCTGTCCTTATCTAAGGAACCTGACCTAATCGTGAGAGTGGAAGTGCCTTGGATCCTGAAAAAGGGTCAAGGTTGCTGCACTGGTGCATATCTGTCATATATAGGGTGTCTCAGAGAAAATGGCGGTCTGCTTGAAACATGCCCCAAAAATCCAAAGTTTAACGAATCCTGAAAATTTTAATTTTGCAACACTCCACGTACATCCACAATTCACTATCATTTCGTATTTTTGACCAGATATTCGCCATCGAGTAGATTCATGCGATACAAGCGTTTTGACCAGCTGAGGCAACTTTGCACTACTTTTTCCTTTGGTATTCGCTTGACGGCCGCCTTCAATTCGTCGATCAGCTTCGGTTTCGATATGATTCGGTTCCAATTCATTGCTCGTACCAATTCATTCCATATAGAATAGTCCAAGGGGTTTAGATCGGGGGAATTCGCGGGCCAACGGTCCTTAGGAATGTAACGGGGCAAATTTTCCTCGATCCATTGAATTGATCTTTTGGCCGTATGACAGCTGGCTCCGTCTTGCTGGTAAATCCAATTGTCCCCCAGATTCTCGTCTCCAAATTTTTTAACGACTGGCATTACTTTTTCCAAATAAACATCCGTATTGACCGTCCCTTTGTCAAAAATGATCAATTTGGTCAGTCCTTTTGCCGATGCCCCCAACCAGACCATCACTCCAGCGGGAAATTTCTGTTTTTGATGAACTCCACCGTTCTCATCGGCTTCGGGACGATTAATAGCCCAAATTCGATCATTTTGCGAATTATAAACGCCGTCCACATTGAATTTCTTTTCGTCGGAAAACAAAATTTTTTCCATGTCAGATTTTCGGAAATTTTTCGCGACCCAGTAATAAAACGATACTCGTTTTTTCTTCTGTTCATCCGATAAATTTGGTTCTGTTCGAATCTTGTACGGTACGGTACGGAGATCCTTCGCCAATATTCTTTGAGCCGATGCAACCGATATTTCTAACTTCTCGGCCAATTTTCGAACCGTCACTCGTTTTTTGCCCTTGAGAAGCCTTTTGGACTTCTGAATATTTTTCTTCGTACGTGCAGTGCGTTTCACGCCGGGCGGTTTATGCAGTTCGATAGAGCCTTTTTTCCTGATCATTTTGCACCATCGTTCGATTGTTCGCAATGAAACGGTATTCTCTAATTCGACGAGAATCTGGGATGGCGTTTTCCCATCTTTATGTTTGCAAAGTACGAGATCTTGGAGATCTTTGGATTTCATTTCGAAAAAATTTACAAATCAGAAGTTTTCGTAGTATCTACACTCAAGGCGATACAGTAAGGAAAGCTCTATTTAACGACACCAACCGCAGCAGGATAGGTGCACCCTACAAATTTTGCGCGCCAATTTAAGCAGACCGCCATTTTCTCTGAGACACCCTACAAGCATGGACTCCTAGCGCCACACCCTTATTTTTCCTCGGCCCCCTCTTAGAAGCTCAGAAATACTTATGCGTCTTTTCTTCTACCTTGTTTCAAAGTTTCTAACCGAAGATGCTCTGAACTGTAGTTTTAGCTCCCAGAAATTTTTACTCAAATCCAGCAGCATTTTATCTGTGCTTACGACATTTTTTGTCGCTGCTTTGATAGGAGCTAAAGGCGCATTTTGTCTTGAACTGAAAGTAAGTTTTATATACCAAGGACAAGTTTCAGCGGGAAGAGACAAGAAAGGCGCATTTATACTCGACAAAATTTCTACCAAGGGTAGGAGTAATGGCCATATACTTAAGCGTATGCTATTACTCCTACCCTAGGGGTTGGAGTAGAAATTTTGTCGACTATAAATGCGCCTTTAGGCAGAGTCAGTCAGTCGTGTCGTGTCATGTCGTGTGACACCCACCACTGGGGGTCTTGACGTCCTCCACGGGTGGCACCATAGCGACATAAACCAGGTTTTTGCAGAAAACCGTTTTCAAATCTAAAACCGCTAAGATCCATATCTTTTTATCAATATCTTGGTTGTGAGAAGATTTAACATATCCCTCGTTTTATTTGAGAATATACACGCTCTTCATGTGCTGCATAGTGCCGCGTGTACATTCCCAAAGAAAACAGATGGTACTAGATAGATATGGATTTCCCAGAAGATATGGATTTTGATATCGATATCGATTAGATATAGATATGGATATCCATATCAACAGTACTCACAACAAGCCTCAAAATCGCATACCTTAGAACTGTTTCGAAAAAGCCAATCATAAAATGCATGAGATTTTAATTTGCAGCATTGTCACAAATATAAAAAAAAATGAATTCAACAAGAACGAATACCCGTACCCGGCGACCCTTGCCCAAACCCGTACCCAAGCCGGGTACGGGTGGGTATGGATACCCATGCAAGACTCTGCCTCGGCCATGTACTAGGTCAAAAGACTTGGTTGGCTGCCCTGGTGCAAAAGCTCCACTGGTCACTCCCTCCAGTGTACAGACCCAGCCGTATTACACCTTGTTTTTTCGGCGCTTCGGCCTCGCTCCTTTGCCACTTTTGCCGCCACTCACCTTCTCGATGATCAACAACGCCACAAAGCCAATCACGATTACCATGGAAGCACGCCAGGCGATGAAGCCGCAGCACCTATTGATATCCGCCCTTTAACCGGAGTCGCAGGTGCTAGTTCGCCATGCTTGGCGTGATCAACGATCGATCCCCCTTGACCATCCCAAACTGACTCGATGCGCCGACAGCAATGAGGAAATGACCAAATGTGACAGAGGCCTCCCGATTTGCTCTCGACTTTACGAGCACGGCTAGCTCGCCCGTGCTCCTCACATTGAGCATTCTAGCTTTGCGTGGTGCCTTGTCAGAGCCGCCAAATTCCATAACGTCGGGAGCAGCATGGCTATCCATGGCTTACTCTTCTATAACGTCCCCTCAGATCGGCTGATGAGTCGTGCTTGGGTCCACTCGGGGTCGTGTCGCAGGAAACTGATGTCACAGATAAAGTTGCACCACACCTGTCTCTCGGCTATTGACTGCGCTGCTAATGGCCTGCCTGAGGAAAACGGCAGGCGGCTGAAAAAAGACAGAACCATTGGAACCCGCGCCAGAAAGCAGGTACCATAGGGCCAGCAGTGCACAAAGCATCCAGCAGGATATTCTCGCGGCTGGAGACTTTCACACCATTGATAGGCCTGTGCCTGCTGTTTGGTATTTCATGCCTGCCCCGTGTGATACGGCCTCGGCCATGCCACCCCGGGTATGGAATGCAACGCAAGGCAATCCGTAAGGTCCCTATTTAGGCAATGTCGACAGTTAAAAGCAGGCCAAGACCTGCAAGAAATATGACGGATAGGGCAAAGCGAGTACCTGACACCCTTGCCTGCCGTCAGTCGGCACTTGGTCCGCCCCTGATTCCACGTATGAACCCGTCTTTACAGTACGGTATCTCTCAGAAACTAGGTTCGCTAGCCCAGAGATCTCCTGTACCTACAACTGACAGACCCGTGTGCTCTACAAGTACGTTACACTGCCATTGACCACCCTGACCATGCGACTGCAGCCAGTGTCTAGGCGACGAATCAGCCATTGGGTCCTCGCTGTTCGCTCGAGTGTGGTCGGTTTGGATAGTTGGCAGGTCGCTCGAATGGAAGAAGCGGAAGACCAGCCGATCCGGGGAAAGGGACTGAGCGGGCACTTGAAACGATTCTCAGAGCATCACAAGGACTGCAACTGCAGCGGCTGTCAAAACGCCAAGAAACCAGAAGAATCGATCATTGGAAGAAAATCGAGAGCTAATCAGAAGCAAGTGCAGACCGACTCGGAACCATCGATCGGAGGGTCGGTTACTGACTTGCGGAAGCAACGGGCCGTCAAAGTGGAACCTGGCGATCGTATTCGGGTAAGTAAGACCAGACGTCTGAAGTTTGAATTGATCATTTTAAGTGATCGGAGGGTCTCTGACTCACGATCAGCTAAGGGAAGGATGGTGAATGATCACTCGTTCTTTCAGTTCCACTGCCCGTGCTGCGATGCCTCGTTGCTCATGTTCATAACAACGAAGACGGGCTGGGATCACAGCGATTCCTTGTCCGATGCCAAGGAAGAATGGACTGGAAAAGATGACGAGTGAAAACGAGATGCCTTCTAGTGATCAGTGACCATGTGCCGCTGATTTTCAGTGCCATAACTTGTTTACTGATGAGTGATGAAACGATGACTTATGACTGGTGAAAATGGTTCTGGAACCGATAATGAGTATGAGCGAGCGACGGGCTGACCTTGCATAAAAAAAAATTTTTTTGAACCGGAGCTGGCCAGCAGTCAAACCTTATAAGCAGAGCCGCCCGCACGGCAGTGTCGCTCTGCCTGTCTCCACTAGGAGCACCTGCACGCGAGGGCATCCTGGACAGGACGCCGACTTCCTTGGACGATGGCGGGTGGGCTGCGAGCCCGGTCGATGTTCGACTGCCGAGACTGTCTCCTCGTTTGGCTCCCGTCTCTCCACTCGGAGCACCTCGACGGTACCGGGCGAGTCACCAACGGCCTGGCGTGCCAGGTCGGCGAAGGTTTATGGTTCGCAAACCGACCTCCGTCACTGGGGATCGAACCCGGACGAGTCCAGCCACTCGCTCCCAAGCAATACGGAGAGACGAATGCCGAACCGCGGCCGCTCACGATCAGACCTGCGGCCTCCTGATCAGGATGGCCCGCTCCTAGCTAGGGCCAGCAACGCTGACCAGGAGGCCGCAGTTATTTTCCAGCTGACGACGGCAGCTTATCGTTAGTAGCCCGTTCTCAGAGAAGGAACTGGTCTTCGACGGCTATTTAGAAAGTCCGTCGCTGGCCTTGCACACCTGGCGCTGGGCGACTCACCAGATACCGTCGGGTGGCGAGCACCGAACGAGAGAGATCAGGAAGCAGCCAGTCGGGAAGGACCCTCCCTTCTCGCTTAGAATCATCCTGGCGGTGGATGATGCCTTCTGCGGAGGTGCTACAGGTGAGACGTTAGAGGGGAACCTGTCGTGAGACTTGGTCGCCTGACGGCCTCACATCATACCAGGGCTGCTGGCAAGCTAAAGACAAAATGGGTTGGAAATCCGGGAGGAAACTGGGAGGCACAGGCCCAACAGTAATATAAATTGAATATTTCAAATTAGCGGTCTCTGGCAATGCGTGACAATGAACCTGCAGATCAGCACTACGTCGTTGTCTACGGTAACGGTTATGGAATATAAAAATCGTCGCCGGGCTGGGCTAGGGAGGGATTCCGAATGGTGGGGAACTTCTCCGCGAAGTCACCTGATGCCGTTTTTCTGACGTAGAAGCCGTTATTATAGCCGCTGAAACGAGATTTTTCACGATGGTGGACAGATCAGATAGCGATGATCGACTTATCGGCCGAGACGAAGATGAGGAAAGGGCGGCGGCGGAAGGTGTGGAATCGATTCCGTTACTTCCTGTCCTTCGAGATCCATCCACATTAGCTTCGTAAGTGATTCTAATTTATGATTTTGCTTTTCATCTTTTTGCTATGGCCTCACGTGACGTTACTTAACTTCGGGCCCGTGTCGAGTGGCCATTGCAAACTTGTCGATAGGCCTGTACTGTAGTGTAGGCATGCTACACGGTAATACACCAACCAGCAAACGAAATCGATAATACAATAGTTGCCTGGATTTCTGCTGTATGTAGAATTTCCATGTGCATCCATTTTATTTGCGCGCAGAAGTAGGTGCTAGGGTATGCAGCTTAGACTACCACGTACGGTATGCTAACGACGCTGGGTAAGTTTTGGATCGAATCGATATGGGCACCTTGTCCCAGCCGTGTCTACAGTCATTTTCGTGGCCGACTGCTTTTTACGAGCTCTACAACAGTGTGGGTGCAGAGTTCGCGTTGCATTGATGCGTCATCACATCAGATGTTTACTCATCGACGTATCACGCGTTTGGCTAAAAGAAGGGAAGAATCTGCTCAGTGCCTGAAACCATGAATATGTTTGCCACGAGACTTGTACGTCCTTCATGAAATTTCGAGTTTTTAGGGGTCTAGGCGTAGTATCGCATTTCGCTCCTTTGCAGCACGCATAAATATTGTATAGCGTGAGTCATATCCAAGATGCGGGAGATTAATTATCTTCTCTCACCGCGTGGTGTTTCTGCGAGTAAATATTGTTTTTGTTGTAGAGCGAATCATACACTTATGAACTTTTTGCGAGCAATGATCGGTCCAGGCACGCTGTCGTTGCCAATCGCCTTCAAATATTCTGGAATATGGGTAAAGGCCCTGCGTTTTATCACCTTATAGGTTCTGATTTCTTGACCAGTCGGGGCTCCATGCGGTGAAGGATTGGTTTGCTTCAGTCCTCGGGGCATGTCGGGACTCGGTGCCCAATAAGACATGGGTCTATCTTCCCCACATTTTATGCATATGTACAAGATCGGGCCTATGAAGCTTGCGGCACATTTTCGTTCTTGCATGCGCGCAGGGTGTCTTTCACCAGAATAGGCATGTCGCACTTGCCCTCAGATATCCGCAGTTAAAATACCTGTTCAGGACAATATAATGAGATATTGCTATCCTCTCACAGCACGTCCACCCTTTCAGACCGGCCTGGTGCTCATGTTTGTGGTGGCCTTCATCAACACCTACTGCATGGACCAACTGGTACAATGCGCCCAATATCTTTGCGCTAAGTACGTCTCAATACTTCAGATGCCTATCTTACTTCCGAATATCATGTATTTGCAGGAGTGGAAAATTGGAATTAGACTACGGACACCTGGCGAAGAAAGTTTTTGATTATGGTCCAGTCAGTTGGCGAAAGCACAGCAAGAAGGCTCTGTTGGTTTTTCAACATGAATTGCGAGATCGAAGATTTCACTTTTGAATTCTGTTTCAGGTATTCTGTCAATATCATCATTGTCCTCTACCAACTCGGCGTTTGCGCTGTTCAATTCGTTTTTATGGGAGCGAATTTGAATAATGTAAGTGGGCTGGAAGTGCTAGCATGCCATTCAAGTCAGCTCTTCCGGGCCCGTGGCCTGGGTGGGTTAGGCGCCTGTCCAGGTGCGCAGTTATGGGCGAGTGTTCGACTGGCAGTGTGCAATGTGCCCCTTCACCCTCGAGTACGCATAAGCGATTGGTGATGTGGTAAAACATGAACATTCAGGTTCTGAAATGTTCTCTTCAGGTGATCCATAATTATTATCCAAATCTCGGCTTGGACGACAAAGCGTACATATCCATATTGTTGCCCGCCACAGTGGCTGTCTGCTTTATTCGTCACTTGAAGACGCTGGCTATCATTTCGACAATCGGAAATATTTTCATGTTGATTGGGTTCGTGGTCATTTTCCAACAAATTTTCCATCCACCAAATGTCATTTTGGCCTTGCCTGCTTTCGCCAAATGGGATACGTTGATTATGTCAATTGGGTCCATGCTTTATGCAATTGAAGGCCAAGCAAATGTAAGATTGGTGCCCTGGGGGTCGTGTTCTATTTAGCTTTCGAGCCCCCCTGAAAAAAATACGGGGGGTCTCAGGAAAGTATCGATATTGTTACAGTAGAAATAGGAAATCAATGACGGCAATGCCATCACTGATTAAATAGCGGATCCAGATTTGGTAATTCCCACTTTGACTGTAGCAGTTATGAGGACAAGAAAGTCAGCAGCTCCTCATATTAGTTTCTGCTTCATCAGCAAGAGCAATAAGCTATTAGAATCATAAACTTGAGAGAAATTCAGATTATGTACATGTAGTATATGCAATGCTGCGAATGCTAATTCTTCACTATTCCAAGAAAACCACTCGCCATTCTCGCGTAGGAATCAAGTTTGCATTCAAGAACACGAGAAGTATGTAGCAGTGTATCACTCTTGCAGAATATTCTGTCCGATTTCCTTCTGCTGCGTCAGCGTCAGTTGGTGCGTAAGAATGTCAATAACAGGTTTTTTACGCCCCAAACAGGTCAATCAGCAGTTAATCCCATTGATGAATATTCTAAAGCACAGCAAAAAACACTGTCTTTTAAACTATTGTAATAACTCTTGCCCCAAAACTTTTACCCCTGCTAAAGCACTAGTTTTTGTTTAACTGTTATTTCGATTTCAGATTTTACCACTGGAAAACAAAATGACAAATCCGAGAGAGATGCGTGGTTGGAATGGTGTGTTGTGGACAGGTATACCTTCGTGTTTCCACTTCCAATAGGGCATGGAAAGTGTTTGTTTGTAGGCATGACCATAACGACTGTCATTTACGCAGCCACTGGATTCTTCGGCTATGGGAAATATGGAAACCATGTACAGGCTACCTTGACCTTGAATATGCCTAATACTGGGTAAGCTGGTGCTGTGCGACTGTGTTTCACGGCTCTAATAGGATACTATCGTAGCCTCTTCGACGCTGTCAAGATCGTCCTGGTCCTGTCTGTCTATTTTGGAGTTTCTGTCCAATTCTATGTGATTATCGAAATGTTATGGCCGGCCATATTGAGAAAACTTCCAATCTCGTCATCGTATTTTCTTGCTTTGGAATATTTATTCAGATTCTTTGTGGTGGCGGTCGCTTGTAAGTGTCTTTGTGTGACTCCATTTTAGGGGTTAAAGGACTCTTTTTAGATGCTGTGGCGATGATTGTTCCGCATTTGGAGCTTATTATTCCTTTGGTGGGAATCACAGTCGGGTCCATAATAGCTTTTTTCCTGCCCGGACTATTCGATCTGGTCACATTTTGGGATGATAGGTGGAATGAGTCTAGAGCCAAAGCGTCATTTTTTCTTGTCACTGATGTGCTTTTGATGGTTTTGGGTGTTGTATCATTGGGATTGGGTCTTTATTCGAATACCCTCGCTATTGGGAAAAAAGTTTGAGGTTTTGATGATTTTCATACTTTATACGGGAGGCGTGGACGAGTAAAAAATGTTTTATTGACATTGCTTTGCGATTGCAAATTGGCTGTGCCACGATGAATGCCTACTTTTCGAGAAGATGGTTGGAGGAATATTTTTTAGTGTCTGACCTTGTCCAGTAATCGGGATGGCGTCATCGGCTATTAATGACACGCCTTCTGATACAAGGCCGAGTGAAGCAGCGGCGGATGAAGAAGAGGAGGAGAGCATGCCGTTGTTACCGCAAGTGTCTCAGGGCCGAGAAGGAGAGCAGATGATCAGGTGAGTCCATCGAGTTCTATTGGGCATTCGTGTGTGGAACCTTGGTTATGATTGTAGTCCGCATCGTGCCTTGATGGGCTTGTTGAAAGCCATGGTCGGTCCGGGGTGCCTATCGTTGCCGTACGGTTGGATGAAGGCTGGAGTGTGGGTAAGGCAGTTTTGTACAATTTAGGCCGCGCGCCGTGTTTCGTCCAAAACCTCGCCTCGCGATGTGCCCCCTCTGGTGTAGAGAGCCTTCAGACGTTGGGATCTACAGTTTTGGATGAATGGTAAAGTGACATGGTGACACCTGCCTTTTGGCTGCTTAGCATTTCTGTGCAGCTCAGCAGAAGGACCTGCTTTTTAAATACCCTTATTTGGGAGACAGCTTGGAGCAGTGTTTCTCGGGAGAAGTTACTGGAGTGAATACGGCTGTTT